>ONZH01002631.1:0-344027 GCA_900303285.1 Rhinella marina | reverse complement strand
AAAAATACTCCTCAAAAATGGTCAGAGGAGTATTTTTACTCTTCGGAAAAAAACGTAGCGCGACCTCTGTGTACATACAATTAAGAGGTTTATATATATTTTTTACCCCCCTTTTTAAATTACTATTACCTGTGAAGTGAATATCCGGGGTTTTTGGGTTACTTTGGTTGATGTTTCGCCCAATATTCTCCCTACATTCCTCACTAATCCCAACCCCCACTAACCCCCCACTCTCCCCGACTATGACCCACTCTCTATCTACACTATCTACCCCCTTATTAGTATTGCCCCCCCACCCTCCCCCAGATCCTAGTTTAAAAGCTCCTCCAGCCATCCAACCATTTTTTCCCCCAGGGCAGTTGCACCCTCCCCATTAAGGTGTAGCCCGTCCCTACTGTAGAGTCTGTAGCCGACAGAGAAGTCGGCCCAGTTCTCCATGAACCCAAACCCTTCCTTCCTGCACTAGCCTCTGAGCCACTTATTTAACTCCCTAATCTCCCGTTGTCTCTCTAGTGACGCTCGTGGCACTGGTAGTATTTCTGAAAACACTACCTTGGAGGTCCTGGACTTGAGCTTCTCTCCTAGTTCCCTAAAATCATTTTTAAGGACCTTCCATCTCCCCCTGACTTTGTCATTGGTGCCAACGTGTACCATGACCGCCGGGTCTTCCCCAGCCCCACCCAGCAATCTGTCAATCCGATCCGCCGAACCCGAGCACCCGGGAGACAACACACTGTTCGGCATTCACGGTCTCGGCGACAGATGACCCTGTCTGTCCGCCTAATAATAGAGTCCCCTACCACCAGCATCTGTCTGGCCTTTGCTGCTCTCCTTTTCCCATCCTTCCTGCAGCGGTCATCCTCCTGGTTCTAGGAGAAACAGCCTGCTGCAGTGTTGCTGGTCCTGGGCTTTCATCCCTAATATCAGCCAAACAGGCTTATTTACTAGGGTGTTCCAGCTCAGGACTAGCCTCCCTGGCACTTTTCCCTCTACCCCTCCTTACTACATTAACCCAACTGCTGACCTGATAGTCCTGCTCTTGCCCATCTCCTCCCTCCTCCTCTTCACTGACCCCAGCCAGTGCCTGCACTGTGAGGTCTAAGCCTCTCTCCAGGTGTTCAATGCCCCTAAGTATGCCAAGCTGCTTATTTAGATCCAAGATCTGGGCTTCCAAATATGCAACGTGATTGCATCTAGTGCAAATGTATTCACCCTCGAATGGTTCTTCAAGGCATGCATACATTGAACAGGACACACACTTAGTAGCATTGTCCATGGAGCACCTGCTAGATGGGGATATACAGTACAGTACAGAAAAACAGTAAATATACGATTAGGGTTTGCTGTAGCTGGAGGACTACAAATCAAGTTAACACACAAGGAAAATCTCTCCCACCTTACTTTTTGCTCCTTGTCTTAAACTCCGGTTTTTTAACTCCACTTATACACAGCCCACTTACAAAGCAAGCCCAAAGTCAGAGCAAGCTCTATAAGAGTTTAGCTATGTAATTTATAGCACCCGGGATTGCTAACCACTCCCCTTCACCAGGTACACAGCAGAGAAAAAAAAATGGGTTTAAATGTTATAACCAAATGCAACCACTAAACAAAGACCTTTGCAATCAACTAGACAGTTATTTGCAGTCACTCCCACAAATTCACACTCAGTACCAGAACTCCGTTTTTTTAACTCCACTTATACACAGCCCACTTACAAAGCAAGCCCAAAGTCAGAGCAAAGATGGCAGAGAAAAGTGGCCCCGTTTTGTAGTCTGGTTCAAATTGATGGAAGGCAGGGCCAACACAAGTAGGTGGGCCAGTAATATCATATTGTGGCAGATTTCATCACCACAACAGAGCCAAATGCCACAGTCCATCACAAAATACTGCCAGTAGCACAAAATACATCCCCAAAAACTTCCACTGGCCGGCTGTGAGGAGGGCTCAGGCGGCCCCCTGGGCATTAGCCCACTGGGAAATTTCCCTATAAAGTCTATGGCCAATCCGCCCCTGTGCACAAGGCCTTAAAGGGTTTCTGTCACCAGTTTTGGGCATATAAAACAGGATGACATTTGCAATGTGCAAATGTCACCTGATGCCCAAACTGGTGATAATTTTTTTACTGGTGCCCCCGTTTTTGAAATAAATCAACTTTTGTCGTATGCAAATGAAGCTTACTAGGTGCAAGGGGCGGTAACCCTGCACCTAGTAAGCGCCATTTCCCTACCTTTATTCACGCCCCCTTTGTTGTGATGGACAGGGCCAGGCAGCTCGCTCTATCTGCTCCTGGCCCTGTCCGTGCTGAAAATCCCGCGCCTGCGCCGTTCGGACTTCATTCGGCGCAGGCGCAGTGAGTGCCGATTGCTGCCGGGCTCCCGGCTTCCTCACTGCGCCTGCGCCGATGACGTCACAGAACACCCAGAAGAGAAGGCGGCGCAGGCGCAGTGAGGAAGCCGGGAGCCCGGCAGCAATCGGCACTCACTGCGCCTGCGCCGAATGAAGTCCGAACGGCGCAGGCGCGGGATTTTCAGCACGGACAGGGCCAGGAGCAGATAGAGCGAGCTGCCTGGCCCTGTCCATCACAACAAAGGGGGCGTGAATAAAGGTAGGGAAACGGCGCTTACTAGGTGCAGGGTTACCGCCCCTTGCACCTAGTAAGCTTCATTTGCATACAACAAAAGTTGATTTATTTCAAAAACGGGGGCACCAGTAAAAAAATGATCACCAGTTTGGGCATCAGGTGACATTTGCACATTGCAAATGTCATCCTGTTTTATATGCCCAAAACTGGTGACAGAAACCCTTTAAAGGGGTTGTCCCATCTCAGCCTTGAGAATGACCTACATTAAGCGTCACCCTGAGGAGGCGGAGTAATGTAAATCCAATCCTGTGGGCAGTTAACGTACCGGGTTACAGTCTGTTTAGAAAGGATCGCCAAAACCGAAGAGGGGGAGGGGTCTGCCTTTATGTAAAGTCCTGTCTAAAGCCCAAACTGCGGGAAGATATAAGTGAGGGACATGAACATGTGGAGTCACTGTGGGTAGAAATAAATGGAGCCAAAAACAATAATAAAATACTAATAGGTGTTTATTATAAACCACCTAATATACCAGAGTCCACAGAAAATCTACTTCTAAACTAAATAGACGAGACGGCAAAACATAATGAGGTCGTTATTATGGGGGACTTCAACTACCCAGATATAGACTGGGAAACTGAAACCTGTATATCTCATAAAGGAAACAGGTTCTTGGCAATAACCAAAGACAATTACCTTTCCCAACTGGTTCAGGACCCGACTAGAGGGACGGCCATACTGGACTTAGTATTAACCAATAGACCTGACAGAACAACAGATGGGCAGGTCGGGGGACACCTGGGAAATAGTGACCATAATATAATAACCTTCCAATTGTCATTCAAAAGAGTGTTTCTTCAGGGAGGAACAAAAATACCAAACTTCAAAAAAGCTAAATTTAGCCAACTAAGAGAGGCCATAGGCCGAACTTACTGGGACAAAGTCCTCAGAAATAAAAATATAGCCCCAAAATGGGATATTTTTAAAAGCATCCTAATATCTAATTGTGAGAGGTACATACCTTATGGGAATAAAAGGTTAAGGAGCAAGAAAAAAACAATGTGGATAAATAGAACTGTAAAGAAAGCAATAAATGACAAAAAAAAGCATTTAAATCACTAAAACAGGAGGGGAGCGAGGAAGCATTGAAAAACTATAAGGAAAAAAATAGAATATGTAAAAGACAAATAAAAACAGCCAAACTAGAGACCGAGAGATTAATCGCCAAAGAGAGTAAAACTAACCCTAAAATATTCTTTAATTATATAAATACTAAAAAGTATAAACCTGAAGGTGTCGGATCCTTACAGAGTAATGAGGGGGGAGTTGCAGAGAGCCATGAGGAGAAAGCAAAGCTACTAAATATCTTTTTCTCCACTGTATTCACTGAGGAAAATAAACTGTCAGATGAAATGCAGAATATAAAAGTAAATTTGCCTTTAAAAGTGCCCTGTCTGACCCAGGAAGAAGTACAGCAACGTCTTAAAAAGATTAAAATAGACAAATCGCCAGGACCAGATGGCATACACCCCCGTATCCTAAGAGAATTAAATAATATCATACCCAGACCCTTATTTCTGATATTTAAGAACTTTATACTGACAGGGAGTGTTCCACAGTATTGGCACATAGCAAATGTGGTGCCAATATTCAAAAAGGGTTCAAAAACAGAGCCTGGGAACTATAGGCCGGTAAGTTTAACATCTGTCGTGGGTAAACTGAGGGTTTTCTAAGAGATGCTATCTTGGAGTACCTCAATGAAAATAAGCAAATAACTCCATATCAGCATGGCTTCACGAGGGATCGATCATGTCAAACCAATTTAATTAGTTTCTATGAGGAGGTAAGTTCTAGACTGGACCGCAGCAAATCAATGGATGTCGTATATCTGGACTTCTCCAAAGCATTTGACACGGTACCACATAAAAGGTTAGTATATAAAATGAGAATGCTTGGCCTGGGAGAAAATGTCTGTATGTGGGTAAGTAACTGGCTCAGTGATAGAAAACAGAGGGTGGTTATTAACGGCACATACTCAGATTGGGTCACTGTCACTAGTGGGGTACCACAGGGGTCAGTATTGGGCCCTATTCTCTTCAATATATTTATTAATGATCTTGTAGAAGGCTTGCACAGTAAAATATCAATTTTTGCAGATGACACTAAACTGTGTAAAGTAATTAACAGAGAAGAGGACAGTGCACTGCTATAGATGGATCTGGATAGACTGGAGGCTTGGGCAGAGAAGTGGCAGATGAGGTTTAACACTGACAAATGTAAGGTTATGCATATGGGAAGGAATAATGCAAGTCACCAGTACATACTAAATGGTAAAATATTAGGTAACTCTGACATGGAAAAAGACCTAGGAATTTTAGTAAACAGCAAACTAAGCTGTGGAAACCAGTGTCAGACAGCTGCTGCCAAGGCCAATAAGATAATGGGTTGCATCAAAAGAGGCATAGATGCCAGTGATGAGAACATAGTCCAGCCACTTTACAAATCACTACCAGTCAGACCACACATGGAGTACTGTGAACAAGGCAGACATAGCAGAGCTGGAGAGGGTTCAGAGGAGGGCAACTAAAGTAATAACTGGAATGGGTGGACTACAGTACCCAGAAAGATTATCAAAATTAGGCTTATTCACTTTAGAAAAAAGACGACTGAGGGGAGATCTAATAACTATGTATAAATATATCAGGGGTCAGTACAGAGATCTCTCCCATCATCTATTTATCCCCAGGACTGTGACTGTGACAAGGGGACATCCTCTGCGTCTGGAGGAAAGAAGGTTTGTACATAAACATAGAAGAGGATTCTTTACGGTAAGAGCAGTAAGACTATGGAACTCTCTGCCTGAGGAGGTGGTGATGGTAAGTTCACTAAAAGAGTTCAAGAGAGGCCTGGATGTATTTCTGGAGGGTAATAATATTACAGGTTATAGTTACTAGAGAGGGGTCCTTGATCCAGGGAGTAATTCTGATTACCTAATTGGAGTCGGGAAGGAATTTTTCCCCTAAAGTGGGGAAAATTGGCTTCTACCTCACAGGGTTTTTTTTGCCTTCCTCTGGATCAACTTGTAGTAAAACAGGCCGAACTGGATGGACAGATGTCTTTTTTTGGCCTTATAAACTACGTTACTATGTTACTAAATGGACAAGAGGCCACCACCAAGGAGACGGAGTAATGTAAATGGACGAGAGGCCGACCCCAAGAAATGACCGCGCAAACAGTGTAGTACAGTGATCTGTGGCTGTAACTCCTTAGGTACCAGAAATAGCATAACTTGATGTACTACACTGTGTAGCTCTCATTTACTGCTATGAGAATTAGAGAAACAGCAGAGAGTGGCCAGTTTCGGTGTTTCCGTAACATAAGCCACTCCCGCCAGGATTAACAAGTTTATTCTAATCTCAGCCATGAGTTTAATATTAGATCTCTAATCTGCATCAGACCTCAGATCAGACCCCAAATCTTCATCAGACCTCAGATCAGACATAAAATAAATAAAACAATTTACATCTCCTGAGCCACATGGGAGATACAAGGTGCTCTTCATGCAGCACTTCACTGCTTCCTAACGTGGCACAGGGCCACTATGTTCTGATGCCCTACATAGTCTGGACACAGCGCGGCGTTGGCAGAAAACCAGGAAGCAGTAAGTAAATCCAGCACCATATTCATATTCACCGTTCACTTATCCATAATGAAAGTGCTTATTAGTATTCGCTTCTTAAGACACACTGCTACTTTTGGTGGGAAAAAGTGCATCTTATGGAGTGAAAAATATGGTGGTTCACTATAAAGTGTATTGTCATCAATTAGTATAGCACCCATACCTCCTTGGATATTCATTTGCAATTTTCTCTTATCCCCCATGCTTGAATCGTACTTCCTGGTGTGTTATGTGACTGCTGCCCCATCATGCCTTAGGGCAATAACAAAACCCAAAAAGCAATGTCAGAATTTCTGTCTTTACTTCATCCTGTTTCCCAAAAAGCACAATAAAACATAATCAAAATGTTATATGTACTACAAAATTGCACCAATGATAACCACAACACCTTCCCCCTCAATAAAATAAAAAACGTATGGTTCTCTGAAAACAGCGGTATGGGTACCCCAGAGGCTGTTCAAAAGCAAGATGGGGCCCGTAAACCAATCCATCAAAATCTGCGCTCCAAAAGGTAGTCTTTCCCTTGTACCCAAACAGCAGTTTATGTCGACATTTATGACATTTCCATATCCATAGAACCTGCCTGACAATGGAAGGGGTATGGTGTGTCTCAGGTGGTGCAAGCTGGGCATCCTGGGCACTTAAATGCCATATACAGTATGTGGGAAAACTTACAATGTTCATTTAGGACCTGCCACTGCTTATTAATTTCTGCAAAATACCTATGGTGTGAAAATACTAACTCTACCACTTGATTAATAACTTGAGGGGTGTAATTTCCAGAAATGAGGTCATTTATTGCGGTTTTCAGTGTATGGATACCTCAGGGTCTGTGCAAATATGATTAAGGCTTCTTTCAGATTAGTGTTAGGATTGTCTAGCAGGCTGAGCCGGCACACTGCGGTTTTTGTCTGGCCTCCTCTCGGCAAGTTTGCCGTTCTGCGGCTTCATCTCTGACCCATCCCCATTGTAGTGAATGGGGCCAGAGCGGACTTCCAGCAGCACACGTGGACTAGCGTTAGTACGGATCCGGCAGGCTGTTCCCCTGCTGGAACAGCCTGCCGGACAACCCTAAGGCTAATCTGAAAGAAGCCTTAGCACCCAAAAACCATTCCAGCATAATCTACACTCCACTGCTCAGTACAGCCATTGGTAAATTCTGTGGTTGGTGTGGTTTCTAAAATAGGGTCACTTCTTGGGGGTATATTTTTTTATTTATCCTCAAAGCCTTTACAGTTGTCCACCATTGCTCTTTCTCTTCTGAACCCTCATAGAGTGGGTACTGTTGTACTCGAGAAACATTATGTAAAAAAAATTGGGAGCTTTTTCTCCTATTACCACTTGTGAAAATGAACCATTTGAAGTTTAAACTACATATAATTGAAAAAAAATGTAATTTTTTTATGTCATGCCGAATTTTTAAAAATCTATGAATCGCCTGTGGGGTTAAACCAATCACCTTGAAAGGTTTAGTTTCCAAAGTGGGGTAACAGTTTGGGGTTTTACATAGTACTAGTACTTCATTCCAGCAAAAAGATACCCTCTAAAAGCAATAGAGCGCTCCTTCCCTTCTGAGCCCTGTGGTGTGCCCATACAGCAGTTCATCTTATGTCTTAAATTTAGAAACTTAGTTTCTGGGAAATTTTAGATATTTTTTTATAACTAAAGGTGAAACATATCGTCCCAAATTTACTTCTAACATGAAGTGTGATTTCAGAAGTGCTTGGATAAGTACAACCACTACCGTTATTATTACATAAAGTGACATGTCAGATTTTCAAAATTAGGCTTGTTCAGAAAGGTGAAAACTGTCTGTGTCTAGGAGGGGTTAATAGGTACCATAGCGTTTATAACTCAAGAAGCCTGAAGGGTGCACTGTGACTAGACAGTAGATATTAATCATTCAACTAATAATCTGTTTTGTCTACCTCCATCAGGGTGTAGATATCAAAGCTCATGGACAGATTATTATCACCCAACAAATGAGCAAATATCTTGTATGTTGGGTGATCAGATATAAAAAATAAAGGTGACATGTTCCATTCCATGGCAAATTTTGAAGATATTATAGTATATGTAATATATGGTCGTACACCACCTGATGGAAAGTGGATTAAGAGGTGCTCTATCTACGATCCACCCTGAATCGTAATTTCTACACTGTTGATTAAATATTTTTTCTATTTAATAGGCACACTCACATAAGGAAGAGCAAATCTACATGGTGTTGAAGGTTTAATATATGTAGCCTAATTTATTGGTTACAGGTAAAAAAGGAATATAAAAAATGTAAAAAAAAATCCGGCAGTCTCAGAGCACAGGAATGGGCGAGAAAAGGCGCAATAGTGAGCCGCGCGCTCCTGTGCTCTCAGACTGCCGGAGGAGAATCAAACAGCGTGGATGGACAGAGCAACTTATCTCATTGGATTGGGTAACATGCTCAAAAGTCCTACACCAAATGGACTGATCTCCTTATCTATGACTGTAAGCTTTATCAATATAAAGGAACTATAATACTGAGAACATTACCTTTCTCCAGGATAACATAAAAGAGCATAAAATGAACATGCACAGACACATCTTACGGTACTTTCACATCTGCGTTTTGGACGCTACCAGTCCATAACGCAATGGTCAGGATCCGTCCAAAACGCAGACTTTATAAACGGATCCTGCTCCATAGAGATGAATTGATCTTGGAACAGGATCTGTTTCTCTGCGTTTTGGAAGTGCAGACAAAAATGCTACAACCCTAAGATGTGTCCCCGCATGCTCATGTAATGTGCGTTCACAATACAGCAGTTACCTCAGAGCGGGTCTGAACAAGAGCAAGCCGGCCACCACTACTACATGGCCTGCGGTGGTTGTAACTAGGGGCAACGGCCTGACTGATGTGTGTGGACAATGGATATACAAATAGGGAAATCTTCTAAACGGTACATTTTATATAAATACATTCTATTAGTAATAATATTGGTATGGCTATATCTAATTATACAAATGGGAATACCCCTTTAAAGATGATGTTGACTCCACTTCTTCGTTTAGTTCGCAGTCAAAGGGCTCATGCACATGACTTAATGTATTTTGCAGTCTGCAAAACACGGATCCACAAAAAAAAATGGATGACATCCATGTTGGATCCGTTTTTTTTTGCGGATCCATTGTAATAATGCCTGTCCTCGTCTGCAAAACGGACAAGAATAGGACATGTTCTATTCTTGTGCGGAATGGACATACGGAAACAGAATGCACACGGAGTCATTTCAGTTTTGTGGACCCTTTGAAATGAATGGTTCCGCATATGGACCTGTAAAAAAAAAAAAAACAGAAATGGAAAAAAAATACATTTGTGTACATGAGCCCAAATCCGTAGCAATCCAGAGGATCCACTATCTTGGTAAGCCTTGTGTCAGTAGGGTCCATGTGCCACGTCGCAGGCTTCATGCACTCAGATCTGTCATATGCACGAGTCCTGAGACAAGCAGTAGGTATGAAGAAGAGTGTGGAGGTTTGCCTATATAACACTATTAATTTTGGTTGGGGAGTCTGACCTACCCCCGATTGAACAGCATAGGGGACTGTTACCAGTGGGGAATGCAATCCAATGTAGTTGTAAAGAACTGCACTGATTGGTGTTCCTGTAGTAGTACTTTATGCAGGTGAATCGGATGGACGTATGTCTTTTTTCAGCCTTATATACTATGTTACTATAAAAGAGTATTAAACTAGACGGTAGCACGAAGCCAGAGTATGTTCGAGTATAGAGACTTATTTCTATAGCTGATATTTCTGTTGGATTGACCTCATTACTGGTTTAATCTTATATATCTGTAACAGAAACAGTAAAAAATTAGTATAAATGAGCAGCTGCTTTAATTGACTTCTGCACTTTCGTCGGTGATTTCAGCTTTTAAGATCATAGCACGAGCTTATTAAACAATTCTAATTCTAATTTTTTTGACTATGCCCATGACATTTGCCTTGCACTTACTGTCATTAAAAACTTGGCTCTTGAGCTTTTAAATTACTATGAAGGGCTATTGTAAAATGAAGATAGTTAAATAGTACTTTAATATCTTAACATTACCTTCGAAAAATGTAAATTATCACCAAGAAATCATGTGTGAGACATGCCGATAGGACCCATGCCTCTTTCTGGCCTGTTATATTTCAAAGATGCCTTAATTGGCCTAATGTATTGGATTACACATATACTAAGGTACATTTTGCAGTGCGCTTTGCATATATTACCGACCTTTCCATTAGTATGATATCCCACTGTAAGTATAAAGCTGCAATGCATTTATTATATCACTCCTGCCATTAAAATTGCCACCTCCAAAGTAAAATGTACTTTTCACAACTTAATTGCAAACTTATAGATGGGGCGCTATGCCTTTATATAGAACATATGCACCGATATTAACCATATTCAGATAGCCTGCACTTTATAGCTTCTTTTTGTGTACATTAGATAGTCACTATTGTTCAGATGTGTCTTTGTACCCTTAGCATGGGTATATGTCTGCCTTTTAGGTGTTTTATATGTTGTGTGTGTATTAATATTTGTATTGGGACTGTATTATGGATAGTATGCATTCTTGCATTTTCACGGCTGTGTTCTCAGGTTTACACTTGCTTTACATATTTTTACACTCAGCCCACATATTGAGTAGGGTAGAAAACCGAAGAATGGGAGCACCCATGCATCCCTGTTCATCTACTTGGCTTCACCCATTGTTATCAAATCCAAGGTCCAGCTTCCTTCAAATTTATGCTGGCCATCCATTTAAGGGGTTATCCGAAACTATAAACGTCCCCCCCTCATATGCCAGGCGCCTCACACGGAATATACTTAACCTGGTTCCTGCTCCCTGCGAGGCTCCTGGTCCCCGCACTGCCGCTGCTGCTTCTCCCCGTGTCCGGATGAAAACATCTGGTGTCGAGGTCAGCCAATGGCAGACGTGGGGGGGGAGCCTCTCTAGCATGACCCGCGATGTTAGGGAGGCTCATCCCAGTCTGCCATTGGCTGCTCGTTCCCAACACTGGATGTTTTCATCCGTGCATGATATAATATGTGTATAATGTGATGGAAAAATGAATCCAGCCAGCAAAGGAGACAATATGGACAATCACAATACATTAGTAAGTGCCTTGTATTAACTTTCTCACAATATACATGATAAGGCATTCACACGTCCTCACGTGTTTTGCGGATTCGCAAAACACGCTCACCGGCCATGTGCCGGCACTATAGAGATGCCTATTCTTGTCCGCGGCCGCGGCGTGGCTATTTCTTCGCGGGGCCGCGGACCAGAAGTGCGGATGCGGACGGCACACTGTGTACCGTCCACATCTTTTGCAGCCCCATTGAAAATGAATGGGTCCGCACCTGTTCCACAAATTTGTGGAACGGATGCGGAGCCGTTATGGCGGACATGTGAATGGAGCCTAAAAGACATTTACTGAAGTGACACAACCCCTTCAATGACCAGACACTTTTTTGAGATTTACCACCTACCTTATTTGATGGGCTACCCAAAAAATTTTTTTCAGTTTTTTTACATGGAGCCCTTGATAAATCCTACTTTTTGTAGATTTTTTTCTTTTTAGGTTTATTTGGGGAAATTAAAAATCTTTGTTTTTTATGCTATAGTTCTTTATTAGAGTTGTCATAGCGAACGTGCTCGTAACGAGCACTGTAGCGCTTGGATCCCTGTGCTCACCTGACCGCAGGCATCCGGATCCGTCCTCACCTGACTGTAAGTCGATGGGGGGCGGATCCGTTTGGTATGACACACGAGTGTGTCATACCAAACGGATCCGTCCCCACTGACTTGCAGTCGGGTGAGGAGGACGGATCCGGATGCCTGCGGCCATGCGAGCGCAGGGGATCCGAGCACTACAGTGCTCGTTATGAGCACGGTCGCTCAACTCTATTCTTTATTCTTTAATTTGCAAATGAACACCAAAATGAATAATTGAAATGTGTTCCCGGTTTTGTGTGGGTCATTTTGATATAGGTATAGCCTTAGGCTACATTCACACGACCGCATATTTTGCGGCTCAGATCCGGGCCCATTCATTTCTATGGGGCCGTAAAAGAAGTGGATAGCACACCGTGGGCTGTCCGCATCTGTTGCTCGTACTGCGGCCCCGTAAAAAAAATAAAACATGTCCTATTCTTGTCCACAATTGCGGACAAGAATAGGCATTTCTATGATAATCGCGGCATGTGCGGTCCACAAATTGCGGAACGCGCATGGGCCGGTGTCAGTGTTTTGTGGATCCGCAAAACACAACAGTGGTGTGAATGTAGTCTTACATGAATGAGGTGATTGTGGCAACAGTTTTATTTTTTTTCTTACTTGTGATAGTCGCAGTTACAGGGGAAACCAGCATTTTCTGGGTCCGCTGTGCCTCAGAGCACCTAACAATCACAAGATAGCAAGGTTCAAGAGAGGAAGAGACATAGCTGCTTCCTCCGCACACTGGATAGCTTCACTGAGCACTATGTACCCAGGAAAGGGAAGGCAAAATGTGTAATAAACTGCACTACATGCTGTACATGTACAGTACTTTGCCTATAATGGACATGAGGTCCGTTGTATACACTTTTTAAAACTGTATAAACCAACTTGCCATGAAAACAATTAAATTTCACAAAATCAAACATTAAAAATAAGCGGGCTGAAACTCATTGCATTATAAGATCTATTAGAGTAGATCTATATTTTGCTGATTCCATATGAATCCAGGTATGGGTATTATCATTAGCATTATATTGGCATTAGTTAGGTGGACCCTCTTAGGTAATCTGTTGGTTTTGCGTTATATGGACCTATTTGTGCTTCATGAAATAAGTAAAGGGGAGATTGTTGGGATGCAGAATATTAAAAAAAGCTAACACAGATACAGAGAAACCAGATTTGAAAAGGGTCCATGCAACAAAACCTCAAAGCATGGTGAGCACAACCAAGGGACATCTTTCTATACTTAAATATCCACCAAGTTTTCTAATGTCATGTTTCTAAATTCTGGGCCCCAAGAACATGTTTTAGGCTTCATTTAGTAATTTGCTGAAGGTTTTAGTAGTATCACCTTATCAGTAAGTGCCACAAGTGTGAACTCTGCCTCCCTTCAAAATATGAAAAGCTGAGGTATCTTGAGAATCCTTGCTCTAATGCAGTGGTGGCAAAGCTATTGCATGCACTTGGGAACCATGGAGGACATAGAGGCTTCACCACCTGATTAAGACCTGTGCTTGTACTAGATTACCACAGACACACTTGAGGAGTCTAGGTGACATTAGGTCTGGGAAGTTGCTCTTTTAGCTTCACATTCTGGATCTCCTACTTCATTACCATTTAACTAACCTCATTCAGAAACTCACTGATCACAGCAATTAGTCTCCAATCAATACTATCCCCCCCCCATTCTTACCTACTTCTTGTTTGCCCCGGGCTCCTTACCCCCATATGAACAGTTTCAGTTCTTTCAATAATAATAGGGTTAGATATAACATAACTGTCTACAAGCCAGTTGTTTTGCTCTTTTCATGATGTTAATGCCATGCCTATCTATCTCTATCTTGTGTGTGAGATACTCTGTTGTATTATGTTATGCTTCTTACTTGTCATTAAAAACAGAATTTTGATTATGGGGCGTGCATGCCAGAGGGGGCACTCAGAACCCATCTCTGTGTGCACACACAGGGCCGGATTATAGGCAGGCAGGCCAGTAATGGCAATCTGGGGGCCAGCCAGTCCACTCTTTAAATGTGAGGCACGGTGATGCATCCTGGCTGGTGGTGCGCCCGCCTTCCACTAGCTCTGTGTGGGCCATCAGCAACATTACTGTGCGCAGGAAGGAGTGCTGACATCAGCACGTCAGACACGTCAGATACGTTTCCAGCTCCCTGCAGCCTCAGCACGTGGTAAACTCCCATACAGTTTGGGACCCCCGAGTTGATGTAGGTAGGCCTCAGCCCTGTATATGGACTCCATATTATGGAGGTCCTCCATTGGATGATGTATGTAAAGAGATGATGACCTATGTAATATACTGCCCTGTGTATGGATGCTTGAAGGAGGTGATGAGCTATGTATTATGCTGCCCTATATATTCTCTTCAATATATTTATTAATGATCTTGTAGAAGGCTTGCACAGTAAAATATCAATTTTTGCAGATGACACTAAACTGTGTAAAGTAATTCACACAGAAGAGGACAGTACACTGCTACAGATGGATCTGGATAGACTGGAGGCTTGAGCAGAGAAGTGGCAGATGAGGTTTAACACTGACAAATGTAAGGTTATGCATATGGGAAGGAATAATGCAAGTCACCAGTACATACTAAATGGTAAAACACTGGGTAAGGCCTCATGCACACGAACGTGTGCCGGCCGTGCCCGTCTGCAATAAACGGGCACCGGCCGCGTGCAGGCCGTATCACGGATCGCGGACCCATTCACTTCAATGGGTCCGCGATCCGAGAGATGTGGAGCGGAGGCACGGATCGGAACACCATGGAAGCACTATGGTGTGCTTCTGTGGTGTTTCTGGCCGTGCCTCCGCACCGCAAAAAAGTAGCGCAAGCACTACTTTTTTGCGGTGCGGACCCCTGGATGCGGATCGCGGACCCCATTCAAGTGAATGAGTCCGCAATCCACATGCGGTGGCCTCACAGTCAGTGCCCGTGCATTGCGGACCGCAGCACGGGCACTGCCGGCACACGTTTGTGTGCATGAGGCCTAACACTGACATGGAAAAGGACCTAGGAATTTTAGTAAACAGCAAACTAAGCTGCAGAAACCAGTGTCAGACAGCTGCTGCCAAGGCCAATAAGATAATGGGTTGCATCAAAAGAGGCGTAGATGCCCGTGATGAGAACATAGTCCTGCCACTTTACAAATCACTAGTCAGACCACACATGGAGGACTGTGTACAGTTCTGGGCTCCTGTGAACAAGGCAGACATAGCAGAGCTGGAGAGGGTTCAGAGGAGGGCAATTAAAGTCATAACTGGAATGGGTGGACTACAGAACCCAGAAAGATTATCAAAATTAGGGTTATTCACTTTAGAAAAAAAACGACTGAGGGGAGATCTAATAACTATGTATAAATATATCAGAGGTCAGTACAGAGATCTCTCCCATCATCTATTTATCCCCAGGACTGTGACTATGACGAGGGGACATCCTCTGTGTCTGGAGGAAAGAAGGTTTGTACACAAACATAGAGGTGATGACCTATGTATTATACTGGAATCCATATACAGGGCACTATAATACATAGGTCATCGTCGTGGCCCAAATCGCTGTGTAGCCATTTTATGTGGGCTGGTAAGCTTTGTGTGCCAGCGCTGCTTTTAACTCCCATTCCGGCCCATGTTAACGTATGAGCTGTTTTTCTAAACTAAAACCTCGGTATTCAGGTTAAATTGCTGTGTTGGCACTTTGCAATAAATACCATATTTTTCGCCCTATAAAACGCACTTTTTTCCCCCCAAAAGTAGGGGGGAAAATGCGGTGCGTCTTATAGGGCGAATACAAGTGAGCAGCGTCAGGTCATAGTGCGTGCCGGCAGGGAAGAGAGAGGAGCGCGGAGCGTGGGACCGGACGGCAGCGGCAGCGCAGAACAGGTAAGTATGGTCTTTAAGTGGCTGGGTGGGCTTATCTGAGGTCTGATGAGGGGCACAAGACGCTGATCTGAGGCGTGAAGGGGCACAAAACGCTAATCTGAGGTCTGATGGGGGCACATTCTGCTGATCTGAGGTCTGATGGGGGCACATTCTGCTGATATGAGGTCTGATGGGGGCACATTCTGCTGATGTGAGGTCTGATGGGGGCACATACTGTTGCTCTGAGGTCTGATGGGGGCACATTCTGCTGATTTGAGGTATGATGGGGGCACATTCTGCTGATTTGAGGTATGATGGGGGCACATTCTGCTGATATGAGGTCTGATGGGGGCACATTCTGCTGATCTGAGGTCTGATGGGGGCACATTCTGCTGATCTGAGGTCTGATGGGGGCACATTCTGCTGATCTGAGGTCTGGTGGGAGCACAGTGAGATGGTATGGGGGCTGATCTGAGGTCTGGTGGGAGCACAGTGAGATGGTATGGGGCACAGGGGGCTGATATGGGGGTCTGATGTGATGTCCTTAAATTTATGGGCAGTCTGATAAGAGGATCTGATGAAAAATATTTTTTTCTTATTTTCCTACACTAAAACCTAGGTGTGTCTTATGGGCCGGTGCGTCTTATAGGGCGAAAAATACGGTAAGTGGGTTTTGGGTTGCAGTTTGGGCACTCGGCCTCTAAAAGGTTCACCATCACTGCCCTAATGAGTGGATGTATATATTTTGGCAATACATTCTCATGGAAACACAATTAACGTATGTAACATTGAGTTGATTTATAAATGACCTTCATAGTGTGTTGTGGGCAACATGAATTTAGCATAATAGACATCAACTAGATTAAAGAGCACTTTGATAAAAGGCCTGGATTCTGATGTAAATGTAATGAGAATCCTAAAGAACTGAGCAGTGCTGCTGTAAACATCAAAGCTGTGGTCCCTGCTTTTCAATTAAATGGAAATAGTAATTTTAATTGCATCTATCTGACATTGAGCTCTTTATTGCATGGAGCCAGTTAGGACTGACTATAGTCCTTTATTTTCATTTTTAATGTCATTCTGATATTAAAATAATTAACATTGTTTATGTTGTGCAAAACAAAAAGATAATATTAAGGCAATATACTCGGTTATAAGTTAATATACTAACCTTTATTTTGGTCTCAGCCAACTTCCGTGTGACATTGCATTGATAGTGAAATGACCACTTTTATGGAGTTTTAATGTGACTAGCGATGAGTGAATCTACTTCGAATGAAACATCCGAAGTCGATTCACATAAAACTTCGTTCTAATACTGTACGGAGCGGGGTGTTAGAATGTATTGGCTCTGATGAGCTGAAGTTATTACGAGACTTCACGTAATAACCTCATAAATTCATTTTTACTGTAAAAAATAATTTTCCAAACTCGGGTTCCTTGGTACCTTGGAACCGAACCCAAGTTCGGGAAATCGTTTTTTACAAAAATGAAAAATGAATTTATGAAGTTATTACGCGAAGTCTCACGAGACTAGCAAAGTAATAACTTCGGCTCCTCGGAGCCAATACATTCTAATACTGTACGGAGCTCCCGCTTTGTACAGTATAAGGGTCCATTCACACGTCCGCATAATGGGTCCGCGTCCGTTCCGCAAAATTGCAAAATTTTCAATCAGGCCACAAAAGATGTGGACAGCACACTGTGTGCTGTCCGCATCCGCACTTCCATTCCGCATTCCCGCAAAAAAATAGAACATGTCTCGTCCATTGTCGTCCTCAACCACAGACAAGAAAAGGCATTTCTATTATAGTGCTGGCCATGTGTGGTCAACAAAATTCGGAACGCACATGGCCAGTATCCATGTTTTGCGGACGTGTGAATGGACCCTTAGAACGAAGTTGTATGCGAATGGACTTCGGATGTTTCATCCAAAGTTGACTCGCTCATCCCTAATTGTGACCTAACCCTTCTGGCAGGCTGTTACGGTAGAGGGACAGCCTGCCCAAGTTCATTGCATCTGGCATAGCAGGACACTTAGAAAGGCAGAGGTGGATCCAGCGAGTCTAAAGCAATGTCTTCTTTACTGAAACATATTCACATTGAAAAACGGACATCTTGCACTGGCTCTAACCACAGCGCTTTTTAATGTGAAACCTCTGGAGAAGAATAGACAGTTTTCTTGTTTCCAGTTTTTCTTGCATGGTGTTGTGATTTTCACGTTTCTTGCATGCACCGCAGCTGTATTTAATGTGCATGAGCACAGTGACATAGAATGGTGGAGACATCAGTCAAGACTAAAGGAGTAGTGTTGTGCAGGGTTTACTGACGAGTCCCAAATCACTTGATGTCTTGGAGCTACCCAGGGGCCCATGATATCCCATCAGCATAATGGATCAAAGTTATCTTTCTTAGACATGATAAGCCTATTTGTGGCAACAACGGTATGAGTTAGTGTCTATTACACCGACAGATTATCTGACAGATTTTCTCACCAATCATTGGTCCGATGGCCATTTACACGCACAGATCTTTTGTTGTACACAACAATTATTGGTCTGATTGGACAGAAATTGGTCACATAATCTGTTGGTGTAATACAGTACTAAGTACCATTTATAGGAGGGCTCTTATATAAATTAAAGGATAGGCCATCAATATTAGATCGGCAATGGTATAGGAAAGGCCATCAATATCAAAGTCCCAGAAAACCTGTTTAAGACACAACCTGGATGCTTTAAAGGGTTTTCTCATCACAGACAATGGGGCATATCTTTAGACTCTATTCTTCATTGAAAGGAGTTGTCTCATCACAGACAATGGGGGCATATCGCTAGGATATGCCCCCATTGTCTTATAGGTGCGGGTCCCACCCCTCCCCATAGAAGTGAATGGGAGCGCACTGTGCATGACCGGCCACCGCTCCCATTCACTTCTAAGGGCCCAACGGGAATAGCCGAACTCGGCGACCCCATAGAAATGAATGGAGGGTGGCTGCACTGTGCACATCAAGAACAGAGTCTCGATATAAGTGCGCGTCCCAGTGGGACCCGCACCTATAAGACAATGGGGGCATATCCTAGCGATATGTCCTCATTGTCTCTGATGAGAAAACCCATTTAAATGAGTAATAGAGTCTACATGAGTATAGCACCAAGCACTGTGCATTGATTTGAAAATTATAAGCCGTAAATACAGCATTATACCTAGTAATTTAACTTGCCCTGTCTCATGGCACCCCATGTCTATTCTCTATAGCTCTAATGACTGTAATGACTGTTATATTTTCTTCTTCTTCCTTTATCTGGAGTCTATGCTATCATTTAATATGTTAATTTGTCGTTAAATATGTATGTTCAATGAACCAGAATGTTGACTATCGTATTACATGTTCACATTACATTTTCAGTGTGCACTTGATACTTATTTCTCTCATCTTCTATTGGCTTCATTTAGAAAACAAGGTCTTCCCTCATATTATAATTTCTATGTATCAGTTGGCTGTGGTTTGTTATGTCCACATGTTTGAACAGAAATGATCACGGCATGTGTCATTGGGTGTACAATGGTGCTACATCGACTTCTGTAAAGACCCATGTCAGATCTGCTTTGTAAGCTGTAAAAAATGCTGGACAAAAGACAAAAGCATGCTGGTTCTGTTATGTCAGGAAAATATGGACCCCATTATAGTCAATGGATCCATCCAGCATCAATTGATGTCCATCATGTGACGGATCCTTTTTTGGCTTGCATTTTGTTTTCCTATTTCTTTGAAGAACAATATCCCTGACTGAGATATGAACGTCTTACCTTTTTTATGCAGTTATATTGTTGAGGGGGACACAAGGGGTCCTCAAGAAGGTCAGGTCAGTTGTCCAAATTAAAAGAACGTGTGTGCACACAGTAAAAAACTGAAGACGGACACGGAGGTCAGTTTGGAGTCTCCCTGTACGTTCAAGGCCCTGAAGTAATCTGGGCTGACTCCGTGTATTACAAAAGCATATACACACAGTAGAAAAGGTGGGGAGTTTCGTTTCCCCAGCAAGCTGATAAGTATTAAACACATATTCTTTGGTTCTTCTAGTCACGAGTCATGATAAATCCACCACAGGGTCCTGGATAGGGAGGGGTCGAATCTGTACCAGGATGTACCAGGTTGTAAGCTCCATCTTAGACACGCTGCACAGCTGCATAAGTACTTGCAAAGCTGATATATATATATATTTGTAAGGGTAAATAGCATTGAATACATGTATATACAAATGACATAATACTGTGAAGGGAAAATTCAGTATTTCAGCCGGTCTACCTTCACAATATCTCATATGTTGGTTTCTATTTAAACTACCGTTGGAGGAGATACTAGCTACTTCCTTCCTCACTAATATAAATATTTGATGGTGGATCATAATAAGAGCATTTTGGCTGCCCCCAAAACACCCATCATTATCCCTGGACAATCCGGGGAGGGGGTATGACAGCCCATGGCTCTCATCCCCACTGTTCACCCTTATAGGCCACAGACCATGAGAAGATGGAAGAAGGAAAGAGAACATCTACATTAGAGGAGATGTCACTGGATGATAGTTATGTAGTGCTGTATTCTCCTGTATGTTTGATAGCACTGAATGTAATGTCCACCTAAATATGTCTTTAGCACTAGGGCTGGGGAGGGTATACTGTGCAGTATTGTATAGCAAGGTATGTTTTTTCTAAACATTTTCCTAATTAATTCCTTCCAGTGTCATTGGTTATTGATACCTGGTACCTTACCACTCCACATTTCTGAAGTGCACGTGCGTACTACACACTGAAGACCTTTAGGTGGGGCCAGGAGGCTTGAAGACATCTATATGTAACAGAAAGGTTAGTTCCATTGGGGACATCCTCAAGGTAAGATGTGTCCTTCTATCATCACCTCTTTTTGTATCATATGGGTGTCGGCCTTGTGCCGTGTTGGGAACTGGCTGATTGGGAGCTTGCTCATTTGTTTACAGCTGTGGTAACTGTTAATTACTTTGTTTTGTGTGTTTTCTTTATTATATATCTTTCATCATAGTTTAGTAAACTTTTTATGCACCTAAGCACACTCGGACTGCCCCATGGGGAACAAGTGAGTTCCCCGGGGGGCCGCTCGTCCTCCACCCCCTGCGCAAAAAGTACTTGACACAGTAGACTGACTGAATGACATGTAGACAGGCAGCAAGCAGCGCCTCAATCAGCCTCTATTTGTATAAAAAATTGTGTGGGTTAACGAACTACCCAGTTTGTTATTACAGAAGCATCAGTAGACCTGGGTTATCTTGTTCCATCTTGCTGTGTGAGCAGGTAATATTTGCATATAGCTGTACATTGGGCCCCAGATTTAATTTCACAGGTGGGCCAGAGGCACCCTAGTCTGACACTGCACCTAAGTCGTGTTAAGTCTATTCTTTCTCAAATCTCAGATCTCATGGTAATACTTATATGTTTTTTGAGGAACAGCCCAGGGCCTTTGGGTCACTTAATCCTCCCCTGACTAGAAGCTGTATACTCTGCAGTAAAAAACACCTAAGACCGCGCCATACTTAAACAGAGGCTGCTGCTTTGATGCAACATTTATATGTATATGTTTAATACAAAGGCCTTTTCCATTTTGATGGATACAAATGACATGGCAGGATAATATTTATTCCACATTAATGGCTTTTAAAACTGGGCTTTGAATGGTGACTCCTCCAATCTTGACTTCTATTATTCTTAGCTGTCATTACCATATCCCCATTTGCCAAACATGTACATAGCACAAGTGGAGTATCACAAACATTCATTACTGGCCACATTAAGAAATCATTATGATGAAAGGAGTCCTCTTAGAGATAAGCAGGATCCAATGATCGTTGTCTATAGACAAATGATTGTCTTATTTATGTATTCTAATTAAGAAATGAGCTGATACTGGTATATCCAGTCACTGCCTCCTTTTTGTATCCATTTAGTCCTGAATTATCTCTTTTGACACAAGTGAGGTCTGATTAGACCACAACTCATCTCCATGACACAGGCAGCATCTGTCACAATCTTGACCCATCCTCTTCTAGATCTCTCATCCGTGCATTTGTATTGTCATGATTATTATCTCAACTTCATTCTCTTTTAGCTGACAAACCTTTAAGGGCTCAGTGGGATCCAATCTGTAAAAGTACAGGAAGCACAAATTGGAAGTAAATTGTCTTAAAAATTGTGGTGAATTAATCACAATGGAGGAAATTCAGATTCAGTTTTGTGGCTTAAAAATGTTGCAGGTCGTGTCATTGCAGCGTTTTCTATGACATTTGGTGAGCCTTGCCACTTTACACAGTGGTTTATGTTTAAGGGACACAAGTGAGATTACACTTGGATTATGGCACATTTACTATGTTACGACTTTTGCAAATGTCGCACAAAAGTCGCATCTCCATACCAGGCAACCCACAGTGTACTTTTACACATGTAGGTGTAAACCACATTGCAAGCATGCCAAATATATTATTAATCTGTACCATTTCATTAATTTGGCACAGATGCACAAAGTAAAGGACCCAAAATCAACCTCAAATAATAAATGTCCCCCAATGTTCAAACGATCCATAAACATTCCCAACAAATATATTTAGTAGTGATGATCGAGCACCTCTTGCCATTGTGGGCACGGCATCAGCATAGCCACTGCGCATGTGCCGGCTCGGGGAGAGACTGCAACACACGGAGGACGCAAGTGAAGAGGAGGGCGGACGGGCGGAGGCAGTGACATGGGCGGGGAGAGCCTGAAAAAAATCAGATGAGCCCGGGCTCCACGGCAGTGAGCGTGCGGGGAGGGAGAGGACTCGAGCATGGCGCTCGAGTACCCCCGGTGCTCGGCAGAACACCGGGCGGACCCGAGCGCCTGCATGCTCAGCCGAACAGCGAGTTCGGCCGAGCATGCTCACTCATCACTAATATTTAGCTTTACATTCAGCAATTTTTTTGCACACTTCCTGGGTCCCACATAAAATTCAGTGTGAATTTTTCTTACATAGATTTGTAAATACTGTATATTTAGTATTACATTAGTATTACTAAATTTAATTATTATTACATTCTTCATTTCACCTTCAATGATGATATTCTGATGTTTTGATTTTATTTATTGCATTTACTTTTCATCTCAAGTGTTTCTATTAGATTAAAGGGGTTGTCTCATCTGAGACAATGGGAACATATTGCTAGGATATCCCCCATTGTCTGATAGGTGTGGGTCTATATCAAGAGCGGAGCGGGCCACATTGGTGGCTGTAGGACTCTGGTCCGGCCAACACCAAGTGCACACCCCATAGACGTGAATGGGAGCGCACCGGCCACCGCTCCCATTCACTTCTATGGGCCCGACAGAAATAGCCGAGCCAGCGCTCAGCTGTTTTCGGCAGCCCTATAAAAATGGATGAAGGGCGGCTGCGCATGCACAGTGCGCCCTCCACCACTTTTGGGGCTCCATTTAGAAGATAGGTGATGGTCCCAGTGGTGGGACCCACACCTATCAGACAATGGGGGCATATCCTAGCGATATGCCCCCATTGTCTCAGATGAGAAAACCTTTTACAGCCTTCCATTAGCAGACCATTAAAACCTAACCTTTATTTAATCATTTATTTAAAATATATCTGTCTGTGCCTAGAATCTGTCTAAAAAGTGGAGCAAATTTGGTGCAACTAGGGTTTATAAACAATGGGTGGGGCTTACAGGGAAAGGCCGGGGCTTAATGGTGAAGGGGTGTGCCCCACAATTCTGGTCCAAAATTCTGTCTCAATGTAAGCCAACCAATAGTTGGTATACAGTTATAGAAAAGTGTCTGTCCCTGCACCACATTTATCCTCCAGCCTGAGCCCCTGTGATACATCTGGTGCAGGTCTACACAACCAGTCTAAAGGTCCTTTTACACGGAAAGATAAATCGTATTAGCGATCGTAGATGAACGATCGAACGATGCAATGTAAATACCGTTTACACTGAAAGAGAAGTCGTTCACAATCTTCGTACTTTCGGTCGTTTTATAATCGTTATTACGATCGTTCCTTGCTCCTTGCCATAAGCATTACCATTACCATCTGCCAACGACTAAACGATTTTCGTTTAAACTGGAAGATTTTCGAACGATGAACGATTAATTTATTGGCGGGACAAAAGATGCGAGAAGCGAGAAGCGAACGAAATCTCGTTCGTCGTTAAATCGTTACCCGTGTTTATACACAACAATAATCGTGCAAATCCGAACGTTTGAACGATTATTTGAACGATAATCGGCTCGTGTAAAAGGGCCTTAAGTTTCCGCCATCTATAGGATTAGTAAATCCGCCCCATTATGTTGTCAGTATTTGTAAACCTAATATATCTCTTCTTCTTCTATCAGTATTTTAAAAAATAAATAGATACAAAATAAAAAAAATTAGTATTTTGGTATTTACAATTTGGTATTCAATAGATACCATACTCATACCACTGCTTTGCCAGGCTGGCACATGCGCACTAGTTGAATCGATGCCGTGCCCACAATGGGCATCACAGTGTGCATACCGCGGCCCAGCGAAGCAGTGTGCAGGCGTGGGATCTCAGCCGGGCCTAGGGATGACACAGGGGAATAGGAGGGCGGGCAGAGGCTGGGGAGGAGTAACCATGAAAGAAGGCAGAGCAGCCTGGGCTCCTACACACTGAACTCCGCCCCTGGGCACTTGCGAGGTCTACACAACCACTCATTTGCATATGAAATAAACATAGTTTTTCCTGCTTCTGGATAGCTAAAGAAAATGACAAAGGTACCTTTACATTCATCTATAAGTGTGTTGCAGTGCCATGTAAGTGCTTTATATAGTCATATCGTGGTGACAGACTCCCTTTAATTCTGTTCTTTTTGAAAAAAAATTTAATATACTAATCTACTTGGATAATAACTAATCCGGGAGGTTTTTAACATATTATAGAATTAGAATGTAGGCCTTTGGTGCATTGAGGGCTTCACTATTGCTCTTGTTGCACCCAAGCTGCACTCATTTATGTGGCCATCCCCTCCCTGACTGCTTTGATTGCCAGGGGTAGGCAGTGGCAAGCATTGAAGCTGCACTGGCAGGAGATCAGTGAGGTGAGTAATGCTTCTTTTATTTTATTTTTTTAAAGGGAACCTGTCAGCTGCAGAAGCCATCTCATGCCGCCAGCAATACCTTCTAGTAGCCGGCAGCGAGTTTCTAATGATGTTTTTCTTAGTGAATTCACAGGAAGCAGAAGTATGGAAAACGATCCTTTATCCTCCGTCCGCGCTACTTCCCAGTCAGGCTTGAAGTCAAGGGGCAAGCGGCCTTCTTCCTTCAAGTCAAGGAAACCGCGCCCCATTCCCTGCCCCTTCTCTGTGACTGAAACCGGCTGTTCCAACACTGTATGACAAATTATGGCCATTACTTATCAGTACCTATGAGTAGCAGTATGATAGTCTACCATTTCTTAGACATGTCCAAGACAAAAGTAAAGGTTATAAAACTCATGTAATTCTCCTTTATAGCTGAATCATGCTGCTTGATCCGACTGGTGGCCAAATAACAGGGTGATTTCAAGGATAGCAAAATCAGATTACTTCTGACTGTTAAAAGGGTTTTCCAGGATTTTAATATTGAGTACCTATCCTCAGGATAGGTTATCAATATGAGATCGGCAGAGTTCCAACATCCGGCACCCCCACCGATCAGCTGATTGAAGGGAAGGCCGCTCTCCATGCTTCCCTTGTTTGTTTACCTGCTTGCCTTAGGCCTTCCCTTCAACCAGCTGGTTGGCGGGGCTCCAGGTGTCAGACCCCGTCGATCTGTTATTGATGACCTATCCTGTCACTTAAAGGGGCTGTCCCATGAAAAATACTCAACATTTTTGAAACCAAGACCTGGATTTGAATATTTTTGTAGTTGCATGTAATTAAAAAATTTGTATAGCTGCTGAGTTATTCACTGAAATCTATCTGTACAGCGCCACCTGCTGTTTGCCTTTTTTCTAAATTCTCTGTCCAGTTCATTGAGGTTGACATATGTGCTCAGTTCCATCCTTCAACTGCCACCATCTGCAGCAGAAAGGATAACCCCCCTGAGAAAGTGTACGCCCCCTGAGCTGCCAGCTTGAAATAAATCTAGCAGAACAATTGCAGCAATACATTGTGAGATCTCTGGATCCATGTGAGGTACAGAGCTGGTTCTAGCTTTGTTAGAAAGAGATTGTCAGGTACTATATGATGTCTGATTTTTATTACAGTATTCATGGGATGACTCCTTTAATTAAAGGACAAATATTATAGATTTATAAACTATAGCTCAAGAATCAAATTGTAAGCCAGCCTAGTTCATTAATTAAATTTGTGTATTCTGTTATTTTTCAGGATTTTAGAAAGAGCAATAAGAGCAGTGTTTTCAACTAAAATATATATAAAAATTATTAAAACCATCTGAGATAAGATATAGCATAATTTAAATATGAACAATTGTTTTTCCCCTTCTGTGCTCTGAGCACATTGACAATACAGCTGCTGGGTTATCTAAACCAGACTTGTTTCTATGGATATACTTCATAACAACTACAGTATTTTAAATGGTGATTTAAAATGATATTGTCAGGCAGTGCTGCCCTAGCAATTAGTTTTTCTCAGATTAAGGCTTCATTCACACGACCGTATTTTGTTTCCGTGTCCGTTCTGTTTTTTTTGCGGACCGTATGCGGAACCAATCATTTCAATGGGTCCACAAAAAAAACGGAAGGTACTCCGTATGCATTCCGTTTCTGTATGTCCGTATTTCCGTTCCGCAAAAAAGATAGAACATGTCCTATTCTTGTCCGTTTTGCTGACAAGGATAGGCATTGTTACAATGGATCCGCAAAAAAAAAGGGAAACACGGATGCCATACGGAACATCATCCGTTTTGTTTTGCGGATCCGCAATTTGCGGACCACAAAACACATACGGTCGTGTGAATGAAGCCTAAGGCCCCATTCACACGTCCGTATTTTGCATCCGCATCCTCTCCGCATCTGTTTCCGCATTTGCGGACAATTATGCGGACAGGATGCGGATCCATTCATTTCAATGGGGCCGCAAAAGATGCGGACGGCACAAAGTGTGCCGTCCGCATCCGCACTTCCGTTCCGCGGCTCCCGAAAAAAATAGAACATGTCCTATTCTTGTCCGAATACACGGACAAGAAAAGGCATTTCTATTATGTGCATTCCGCAAATTGCAGAATGCACATTGCCGGTGTCCGGCAAAATGCGGATCCGCAAAATACGGACGTGTGAATGGGGCCTAAGGGCTCATTCAGACGACCGTATGATATCCGCAAAAATGCGGATCAGTTTTTTTGCGGATTAGGCTTCATTCACACGACCGTATGTGTTTTGCGGTCCGCAAATTGCGGATCCGCAAAAAAAACGGATGACGTTCCGTATGGCATCGGTGTTTCCGTTTTTTTTACGGATCCATTGTAACAATGCCTATCCTTGTCAGCAAAACGGACAAAAATAGGACATGTTCTATCTTTTTTGCGGAACGGAAATACGGACATACGGAAACGGAATGCACACGGAGTACCTTCCGTTTTTTTTGCGGACCCATTGAAATGAATGGTTCCGCATACGGTCCGCAAAAAAAACGGAACGGACAAGGAAACAAAATACGGTCGTGTGAATGAAGCCTTATAAATAAATTGGCTCTTAAGGTTTGTCCTTTGAAAAATATTCTGTATTTTTAAACTGGCACCTGGATGTGAACACTTTTGTAATTTCATGTAATTAATTAATTTATCTGTATAGCACCACCTAACATTTGTTCTTTTCCTTATTTCTCTGTTTACCTTGCTGAGGTGGTTGCACATGCTCAGTTCCATCCTTCAACTGCTACCAGCCTTAGGCTACTTTCACACTAGCGTTAGCACGGATCCGGCACCTAAAGGGTGCCAACGGATCCGTGCTAACGCTATACATGTGTGGAGCCGGAGCAGCGCTCCGGCCCCACACATGACACACATTAAAACAAGACACAGACATACATACAAACAGACATACATACAGACATACATACATACTCACATACTCCCGGGACGCCGGCAGAACGTCTTCACGCGCCTCCTGCGCGCAGTGTTGACGATTCCCCACAGCGCCCTCTGCTGGCGCAGTGGGGAAATGTCATCGCAGCGCGCAGGAGGCGCGTGAAGACGTTCTGCCGGCGTCCCGGGAGTATGTGAGTATGTATGTATGTCTGTATGTTTGTATGTATGTCTGTATGTTTGTTTGTATGTATGTCTGTGTGTATGTATGCCGGATCCGGAATGACCCCCCATTGGAAATCAATGGAGGACAGATCCGGATTACTGGTGTGTCCACACCAAACGGATCCGTCCCCATTGACTTGCATTGGGGGTCATTCCGGATCCGTCTTGGTGCGGATGCCTGGACTGGAGAGCAAACCGCAGCACGCTGCGGTTTGTCCTCCGGTCTGAAGACGGAACGGAATGCTTTCAGGAGCATTCCGTTGTCTTCAGTTCAGTTTTGTCCCCATTGACAATGAATGGGGACAAAACTGAAGCGTTTTATTCCGGTATTGAGCCCCTATAACGGAACTCAATACCGGAATTTAAAAACGCTAGTGTGAAAGTAGCCTTATCTACTTTTAGAAGCTTTATCAATTACAGGGAGAGAGCTGCAGCAGAAAGGATATGCCCCCGTAACAGGACATGCCTTCCTGAGCTGCTAGCTAAAATAAATATACCTGAGAAATTGGAGCAATGAATGGGGAGATCTCTGGATCCATGTGAGGTACAGGGCTGATTGTAGTTTTGTTAGAAAAAGGTTGGCAAGTACTACATTATGGTTGATTTTAATATTTTACATGACTCATAGGATAACCCCTTTAAGAGTCAACTAGTGGGA
Source organism: Rhinella marina (assembly GCA_900303285.1). NCBI lineage: Eukaryota > Metazoa > Chordata > Amphibia > Anura > Bufonidae > Rhinella > Rhinella marina. The sequence continues at coordinate 315,202 of ONZH01002631.1, read as the reverse complement.
CAGAAAACATAAGGACAGTGGACACCTAGTAGTACTATAGTATTCAGACCATACCGTACCCTACCATTTGTCACTGGACTAATTGCACTCCTAATAATATACTTATATAATATGTAACCCTCTGCACAGAATGGCATCGGGTATATTGATCACAATTTCAAATAAATACTCTCAAAGATAAGTATTGTATATAGCAGTAGGACCAGGATGGTATATAACCTTAGCAAATATATTAAAAGTAGTCTGTCACCTCTCTAAAGCACTATTAAAGGGGTGGTGCAGGACTGGAAAACATTACTACTTTCTTCCAAAAACAGCACCACCCCATCTACAAGTTGTGCAGTGTTGATTTTCCAATCCTGGACAACCCCTTTGACTGCAGCATTACATGAGTAATATTACTATGTGTGTATACTCTCCCCCTGTTTCCGTCCTGTACCACTCCACTGAAATACATAGAGAGGACTCATGAGCTCGCACTCAGGAAGTCATCTTCATTATGTGTGTGCAGCTCATGAGTCCTGTCAATGTATACCAGAGGAGCTTTGATGTGGGGGAAAGGAGGGGATTACAAAAAATGTAGTGATCCGTACTCAGTGTTAACACGACTACTGATAAAGTTCTGCAGTTATTAGTGTTTTAGGGAGGTGACAGATTTCTTTTAAAGTGTACCTCCACACATATATATAAATATATATATATATATGTACTAGCAGAAGAACCCGGCTTCGCCTGGGTATATTTGATCTATTTAATTTAATGTTTCTGTGTGTCGTTGCAGAGAGAAAGTAAATGCAGCTGACAGAAGTTGATTTTTACCTTCATTTTTTCAATCCCCATTGGCTGTGGTTTGGGAGGGGGCGTGACCCGATCGGGGGCGTGGTTTAGCAGGACCTGGGAGGGGGGTGCTTTTAAGTCCTTCTTTTGAGGGTGGCCTGAAATACAGGTTAATGCCATGGTAATTTATGAGGAAACACAGTGGGTAGCAGTGGAAGAAAACATCGCTTCGCACGGATATATTTAATCTATTTCATTTAATGTTTCTGTGTGTCATTGCAGAGGAAAGTCACCCTCTCACCCACCCCTGCAGCTGACAGAAATTGATTTTTACCTTCAATTTTTCAATTTTTAGCAGTGGAAGAAATTAGTCTAAAATTAGTCATCTAATGTTTCTGTGTGTCGTTGCAGAGAGGAATTCACCCTCCCACCCAGTTGATTTTTACCTTTATTTTTTCAATCCCTGTTGGCTGCGGAGTGGGAGGGGGCATGGCCTAACTGAGTCAGGGGCGTAGCTTAGCGAGACCTGGGGCGGGGGTTTGAAGTCCTTCTTTTGAGGGTGGCCTCAATTACAGGTCGATGCCATGGTAATTTATGAGGACACGCAATGGGTAGCAGTGGAAGAAAACATCTTTTATTACTACTGAACGGTCTTAGTCTAAAATTAGTCTAAAACATAAGTTATATATATGGTAACCGGAATACCCCTTTAACAGTGTCATCCACAGCGCTCTGCCCCTTTAAAGCAGTGAATAGAAATGGCTGGGTTGTTATTTAACTGAGCTCCTCAGCTGGCTGCTAATTACCTGGCTGTGTTGTTATGGAAACCTGCCCTCCCTGTGTGTGTCTGTGCAGAGAATGGCAGTTGTGGTTTGAAACCAAAGCTAATATTGGCTAATGCAGGTCATATTTTGCAGGAATATCTCGGGAACGGTACGTCCTAGAAAGCTGAGACCTGGTCTAAAACCTTCCCGGACACCTGATGTACCTGTGTGCCGAATTTGGTGAAAATCAGTCCAGTAGTTTGGTCGCGCATAGAGAACAGACAGACAGAAACTCATTTTTATAACATTAAGAGATGTGTATATATATATATATATATATATATATATATATATATATAATAGTAAATAATTCCGCAGCACTACCAAAGGTGTGTTAAATCAAATGGTGATTTATTTCCCCAAACGCGACGTTTCAGTCCTCACACTGGGACTTTTTCTCAAGCATCCATGAAAAGTCCCAGTGTGAGGACTGAAACGTCGCGTTTGGGGAAATAAATCACCATTTGATTTAACACACCTTTGGTAGTGCTGCGGAATTATTTACTATTATTGGAGTGAGGATCTGATCGTATCCACGGCCGCTGGCACACCATCACTATCAAATTCAAAGAGCAGTGCCGCCTTCATTTGTTTGTTTATATATATATATATATATATATATATATACACATATCTATATATATTATATATATATATATATATATATATATATATAAGCTAGCAGAAGGACCCGGCTTTGCCTGGGTATATTTAATCTATTTCATTTCATGTTTCTGTGTGTCGTTGCAGACAGAAAGTCAATGCAGCTGACAAAAGTTGATTTTTACCTTCATTTTTTCAATCCCCATTGGCTGTGGAGTGGGAGGGGGCGTGACCTGACTGGGGGCGTGGTTTAGCGGGACTTTGGGGGAAGGGGGGTGCTTTTAAGTCCTTCTTTTCAGTGTGGCTTGAATTACAGGTCAATGCCATGGTAAATTATGAGGAATCACAGTGGGTAGCAGTGGAAGAAAACATTGCTTCGCACAGGTATATTTAATCTATTTCATTTATTGTTTGTGTGTGTCGTTGCAGAGAGAAAGTCATCCTCTCTCCCACCCCTGCAGCTGACAGAAGTTGATTTTTCCTTCAATTTTTAAATCCTCGTTGGCTGCGGAGTGGGAGGGGGGCGTGGCCTTACTGAGTCGGGGGAGTGAATTAGCGAGACCTGGGGCGAGGGTTTTAAGTCCTTCTTTTGAGGGTGGCCTGAATTACAGGTCGATGCCATGGTAATTTATGAGGACACGCAATGGGTAGCAATGGAAGAAAACATGTTTTATTAATACTGAACGGTCGTAGTCTAATATTAGTCTATTTCATCTAATATTTCTGTGTGTTGTTGCAGAGAAAGTCAATGTAGCTAACATAAGTTGATTTTTACCTTCATTTTTTCAATCCCGATTGGCTGCGGAGTGGGAGGGGGCGTGATCTGACAGGGGGCGTGGTTTAGCGGGACTTTCGGGGGGTTGCTTTTAAGTCCTTCTTTCTTATAGGTCGATACCATGGTAATTTATGAGGACACGCAATGGGTAGCAGTAGAAGAAAACATCTTTTATTACTACTGAAATAAAGCAGTGAATAGAAATGGCTGTGTTGTTACCTGAGCTCCTCAGCTGGCTGCTAATTACCTGGCTGTGTTGTTATGGAAACCTGCCCTCCCTGTGTGTTTCTGTGCAGAGAATGGCAGTTAAGGTTTGAAAACAAAGCTCCCAGGCTAATATTGGCAAATGCAGGTCATATCTTGGGAATATCTCAGGAACGGTATGTCCTAGAGAGCTGAAACCTGGTCTAAAACCTTCCCGGACACCTGATGTACCTGTGTGCCGAATTTGGTGAAAATCGGTCCAGTAGTTTGGTCGCGCATAGAGAACAGACAGACAGACAGAAACTCATTTTTATAACATTAAGATATATATTTATATATATATATATATATATATATATATATATGTATATATATATATACTAGCAGAAGGACCCGGCTTCGCCTGGGTATATTTCATCTAGAGATAGATAGATAGATAGATAGATAGATAGATAGATATATAGATAGATAAGTATATTAAAGTATACGAGTGTGTCATACCAAACGGATCCGTCCCCACTGACTTGCAGTCGGGTGAGGAGGACGGATCCGGATGGCTGCGCCCATGCGAGCGCAGGGGATCCGAGCTCTACAGTGCTCGTTACGAGCACGTTCGCTCAACTCTATACATAATCCTTGGTTCCAAAAATTTTCTAAGTGTTACCTAATATGTTACCGTAACCACTGAGTTTCCATTGATAAACATCATGTATAACACACAATCCAGTTCCAGTTCCAGTTCATCAAAAGACTATTATATATTGCCTAGGTAGGCGACCAGTAGACCAGGATCCACTTTAGATCTTTGACAGCATTGAGTAGATCACAGTGCTTTTTAAGCTGCCCATACAACAGAGATTTCAGTTTTCTAAACGACTTGATTTTTACTGTTTGTGAAGACATTGCCATAACATAAGAATACAAACTGACATGTACTGCTTCTGCCGTTAACTGCGATCTGAGCTTTTATTGCTATGGAGCAAATCTGTTTGGTACAAACAATTTTACAAATGTTACCAATGACTGCATCTGACAATAACAAAAAAAAAAATCCAACACATCAGATCAGATCTTTCACAGATCACTCTTGTGGTCAATGCTTAACATAGTCTTTCGTGACACAAAAAGTGTAACTGACAGCAGTAAATGGTCAAAATCAGTGAATGAATGATGATTTAAAGCTGTTATACCATGATTGATGTAAGAAATGAAAACCAGACATCATATAGACAAGACAATCTCATTCTACCAAAGCTAGAACCAGCCCAGTACCTCACATGAATCCAGAGATCTCCACAGTCATTGCTCCAATTGCTCTGTTATATTTATTTCAAGCTGGCAGCTCAGGAGGTTTGTCTTTTCTTAGGGCGTGTTTCCTTTCTCTGGGGGCTTATCCTTTCTGCTGCAGCTCTCTCCCTGTAACTGTCACAGCTACTAACAGTAGATCTGGTAGGTGATAGTTGAATGCTGGAACTGATCATGTGCGGCCACCTCAGTAGGTGGACGTGCACATTACTATACCTATTAAATTATAAAGATTAAACACCGGGGGGAGCCTTTATAATAAAGTAAAGAGAATGTCTCAAAACTGGAGCATTTTTGGAACAGAAATCGAATTACAAAAGTAACTAGTTTTCCATGCTGATTTATATTAAAATAATATTTAATGGTGGCACAACCCCTTTAGGGTATATTGAATAGTCAGGGAGAATAGCTATTGAGAGTTTATGACCAGCTTTATTGAGAGGCTCTTTTATGTTTCTGTTATTAAACTGGCTGACACATACTTCCCCCTTCTACTCCATTTAATACCTTCTGGGACAAGATATTATTACTCTGTGTATGTATATATATATATATATATATATATATATATATACTTTGTATGTGTGTGTGCAGAATATCAGCAAGTCATCATATAGAAACATTGAGGGGCATTTATCGTGCGTTTTGCTTGAGTCTGTGTTCGTGTACTTTTGTGCCAAATTTATCAAATTGGCGCAGATTTACTAATGTGCACCTAAAATCTGTATTAAAAGTGGTGCAAATTGGCACAATTTTGCTCAACTAGGGTTTCTATACCTTTTTACAACTTGCTAGGAAATAGGTATGACCTAAGATATGCTGTGTTGCGTGATAATTCTAGTATAAAATTCTGCCTCATAGTAAGCAAACCCATAGCTGGTATACAATTATACAGAAGTGTTTATCCCTTTATCCCAATAGATTTATGATCCATCCTGAGCCCCTGTGATCAATCGGGTGCAGGTCTAGGGGGACAGACTGGGGGACATTTGCTAAGCACGTTGCACCAGAATTATGGCCTAAAATGCGCCAAAATAGAATGGTGTTTTGATTTGCACCAAATAGATCAACTGTTTTCTCCAGAATTTTCACCATAAAGAATGCTTCACGCCAGAAATGGGTTATAAATGTTAAAGTGGGCGGGACTATCAAATTGGCTCATTTATCATCCTCTTATAGGCAAAAATGGCTCAAATTGTTGCGGACAATTAAGCCAGCTTATGTGGTGCTGTTTTGTGTAAAAAGTCGCATTTAAGGCAGAAAGATGTGACTTTTTGTCAACTCGTTGTGGGAACAAGTGATTATTAAAGGGGTTCTGCAGTTTTGTAAAACTGATGATCTATCCCCTGGATAGATCATCAGCATCTGATCGGCGCCGGTTGGACACCCGGGACCCCCGCCGATCAGCTGTTTGAGAAGGCTGCGGCGCTGCAGGAGCGCCACGGCCTTCTCTGTGTTTTCCTTAGGCCCAGTGACGTCACAACTAATTTCACTGGCCTGGGCGGGGCTAAGCTCTGTTCACTTGAATGGAGCTTAGCCCCGCCCAGGCCAGTGATACTAGTCGTGACGTCACTGGGCCTGCAGTAAGCATAGAGAAGGCCGCGGCACTCCTGCAGCACCTCTGCCTTCTCAAACAGCTGATCGGCGAGGGCCTCGGGTGTCGGACCGCCGCCGATCAGATGCTGATGATCTATCCAGAGGATAGATCATCAGTTTTAAAGAACTACACAACCCCTTTAATGTAAGTATTAAAACAGGAGGCATTTATTTGTTCTAATATGAGCTAAACAGCAGGGTTTTGTCAGTGAAAAAAAAAAAAAACAATAACAAAAATGTCCCGAGTCTGTGGCAAAAATTGCAATTTAGCAATGGAAATGTGGCAAATATGCTTCAAAAGTCGCAAATATGTTTCAAAAAGTTGCAAGTGCGGTCTGGCAGGGTGACTGAAATGACGCATTTCTGTTTTAAAAAGTCGCACTTTTGTGCTATTGGCGTTAAATGTCACAAATCAAGAGAAATGGTCGGATAATCAAGTTTATATTTAAAAAAGTCACATTTTAAAACTGGCGTGCGCCTTTTGATATATGAGGTGAAACAAATCACCACTTTTGATTTGTAATGTTAGTATTTTTTGGGGGCGCACATTATGCCATTATTGATAAATGCCCCCAATCTCTGTTTAAGCCAACTACAGAATTAGTAATGGTTTGTTACTAATGGTTTGTTAAATTTGGCACATCTTTAAACTTTCGTACAGAAATGGATCTCAAGGTTTTTGGGGGTTTTTTGTTAGTGTTTTTTTACATCACCATCCAATTAGAGTAATTTTATGACTTTTTTTGCAGCTTTTTTTTTTAAAGTCATAGTGATAAATCTAGAGTAAAACTATTAATATAGCTAACCATGCCTATTTTTCCACTGACTTTTCAAAACTTGAGTCAGTTGTGTAAGAATGCAAAAAGTTGCAAATTTTGTCACAAAAAAAGCCCAAATAGTCACAAAAAAAGGCTAGAAAAAGAAAGTGTGTGCAGGGATTCTTGATTATATTGTTAGATCTTTAGTAAACTCTTTATTACTACATTAGATCTCTACCCCAGGATACAGCCTACCCCTAATGTATAGTTTTATAGTGCAGACCCTACAGAAGAGCTTTATTTTTTATTTCATTGATACTCCTCAACACAGACTTCCGATACTAATGATGGCCATTTTTGGGGACTGAATAAATTATACTTTATGTGTAAATGTCAGAAAAGTTGTTAAAACAAAGAATGTCTTCCAGTTTTATCCATATCCACATTTGTACATGTCAGTCTTATTGACTTTGTCACTACAGATTTTTTGTGTCAGTGGGAAATCTCTGTCCAGACAACGGAGAAAAGTCACCATGTAATTGCTACAGAACCTGCTCGCCTCATAATGCTTGTAAAACCTTTTTTGATCTGCAACTGTTTTAGTATTTTAAGTACCGGTATGTGCTTTGTAAGTGGCATCTGGAGTCATCATGTGTTAAAGCAGCAGAATTTAGGGATTCATTTTTTGTAAATATTCAAAATAACACCAATACCGGTGCAATAATACTCGTTACCAGGTATAGTAAGTAAATCTCAAAAAGGTAACTACCTGTATGTGTGTGATTACATTAAAACATAACCTTTAATATGGATATTTAGAAAAATAGAGATATAAATAATCAAAAATAAGTTCCCTTGTGTAGAATATAAAACAAAGAAGCCATACATCTAAGTACCCTGAATGCACAACGGATACTGACAACTCAGTTAAAGGCAGAGCAACTCCATGCCCTCAAACCTTGAACCAATAGTTAATGGTGCACGGCGGCACCAAATCAAAGATGAATAACCCAACAGTCCTACCACATCCGTGCAGGTGAGATCGATAATCCTTTGATTGGCCTTAAGCTTCCAGGTAATCCGGTATGGGTACGTCAGGAAAATGGTACAGAAATAATCTATCACCATCCCTAGAGATCCCTATAGGGGGGTGCTAACATGGCCCTGATGAAACCTAACCATGGAGCACTCGCCCCGACAGGGGCGACCCCATCCGGAGCCTGTCCCTCCAATAGGAGACCCTGGATTGCCCTATGTTAATTTCCCTACATGCATGTTTCACACACGAAGATGCTCATCAGGGGAGATAAACTCAATAGGGTAAAAATGGGAAGCATCCAGGAGAATGCCAAAGCGATTTAGGGTGGAACTGATAATGTCCAACCTAAAGTTAGGAGCAGCTCTGGTAAGGACTGATGGTGTCTGAACCAGAGTGTGGGGCTCCCAGGGGGCTAGTGAACGGATAATGTCAGCAACCGCTTACCTCAGACACCAGCCTTAGGAAGCCCCGCTGCCAGACTGCATTTCCCGCGTCACCCGCCCGAGATCTCGCGGGACTACGGGCGCAATTAGCAGCATGTTGCCAGGAGACCGGGACGCGTCCCCGTGCACGTAATGGACAGCTTCCTGGTTTTCGGAGCTGTAATAAGTAGAGAACAAAGGCATTTGTGGCAGTAGATAGAATCTAAAAACGATTTCTGGCTAGATAGTGTGAAGCAGAGTTAGTAAGGTAATTCCCTCAGATGTCTCAACCAGAGTACACGTGGGATCATACTACCACTAACAAAAAAGACCTAAGTATAAACATAAGGTGGAGAATCGTGTCAGAGGGTCAAATGAAGCAGCCAAAATTTAGTTGATCATTCAGGCCAGTAGGGGTAGTCGTTTTAAGTTGGAAAATCCATCTTGCCTCTCTCTGCAAGATGATGCGGTCCCAGTTACCACCCCTGCAAGGAGGTTTGACAAGTTCAATGCCAACAAAGCGTAAACACCTGACGTCTCCATTATGCCCCTCATGTATGTGACGGGAAACGGCCGTATCCTTACGGTTAGCGACATCGCATAGGTGTTCGCCTATGCGTCTACGGAATTCCCGCTTGGTCTTGCCAATATATTCCATTTTACAGGAGCATGTTATTTTATAAACAACTCCCCGAGTACGGCAGTTGATAAAGTCTCTAATCTGAAAGGTGCGACCCAGATTAGAACTATGGAACGTTTTGGTCTGTTCTAGGGACCTGCATGCCACACAGCCACTACACCTAAAGCACCCCCTCAGATTCGAGGTCAGCCAGGTGCCTTCCAATGGTGTCGGGATGTAGTGGCTGTGTACAAGCAGGTCCCTAAGGCTACTTCCTTTTCTGAATGTGATTTGGGGGTAATCTTCAATCACTGATTTAATATCTGGATCCATCAAGAGGATCGGCCAGTGCTGCTCAAGAATTGCTCTGGCTTGAGTAGAGGCCCCGTCAAAGGTGGTTATAAATCGAATCTTGGGGTCTGCCACTTCCTTCTTTTTGGGAACCAAGAGCTCTGTCCGATCCCTAACTTTAGCTTTATTAAAGGCGGATCTCAGGATATAATCAGGATAACCTCTAGACCTAAAGCGTTCCCTCAACTCGTTAGCTTCCTTCCTGAATTGACCTTCATCAGAACAGTTCCGGGCCAAGCGCAGATACTGTCCAAGAGGAATCCCCCTCTTTAAGGGCAATGGGTGGCTGCTTTGCCAGTGGAGGACAGAATTTGTGGCCGTTGGTTTACGGAAGATAGTGCTACCAAGTTCACCCATGGCCATTTTAAAAATGCGTACATCCAAAAAAGAGAGTCTGGTCATCACATTCATGGGTGAACTTAAGGCCAATTGAATTCTTGTCCAAACCACTGACAAAGGAAGCAAAGGCAGATTTAGTGTCATTCCAAATTAGGAAAATATAGTCGATGTACCTAGCCCATAATAAAACGGGCTCGGCAACCATCGACGATTCCTCCCCAAAGACCTGTGTGGCCTCCCACCAGCCCAGGAGCAAATTTGCATAGGACGGTGCACAGGAACATATTTTTGATTATTTATATTCATTTTTTGTATTGTAGTTTTGTTTTTTTTTTTTTTTTACAAATTTTAAATTTGAATTTAGGGGGACATTTATTAAATAGGACATAGAACAAGTGTTGCTAGTCATGTTGATTGTGGTGTTTTTGTGACACTTGGTCAAATTTTGCGACATTTGGTGACCTTTTCAAAGTGGTCTATGTTTAAAGGGATTATCCAACCCTTAGGCCCCTTTCACACGAGCGAGTTTTCCGCGCGGGTGCAATGCGTGACGTGAACGCATAGCACCCGCAGTGAATCCTGACCCATTCATTTCTATGGGTCTGTGTACATGAGCCTTTTTTTTTACGCATCACTTCTGCGTTGCGTGAAAAACGCAGCATGTTCTATATTCTGCGTTTTTCACGCAGCTCTGGCTCCATAGAAGTGAATGGGGCTTCAGTGAAAAACGCATTGCATCCTGAAGCAAGTGCGGATACAATGCGTTTTTCACTGATGGTTGCTAAGAGATGTTGTTTGTAAACCTTCAGTTTTTTATCACGCGCGTGAAAAACGCATCAAAACGCATCGCACCCGCGCGGAAAAAACTGAACAACTGAACGCAATCGCAGACAAAACTGACTGAACTTGCTTGCAAAATGGTGCAAGTTTTCCTGAACGCACCCTGAACGCATCCGGACCTAATCCGCGACGCTCGTGTGAAAGAGGCCTTATAATGCCTCTCCAAAATGCCCGGGCACTTCAAATAGATTATACTTACCCAACCGCTCCTGAAGCCCGGATGGCCGCCTCTGCATCTCCCCATCATGCAAATCAAAACATCCAGTGACGGGGGGCAGCCAATAGCAGTCCGGGAACGAGCCTCCCTATCGTCACCTACGAGGCTAGGGAGATGCAGCAGTGGCCGTGCAGGGAAGAGAAGCAACGCAGATGCCGGGGAGTGGAGTAAGTATAACTTGTATTTGGTGCCCGGGCATTTTGGGGGGCATTATAGGGGTTGGATAACCTCGTTAAGGAACAAAAGTGAGATTAGACCTGGATTATGGCACATTTATGAGATGCAAGTTTTGCAAACCCCATGGTGTACTTCTACACATATAGGTGTAAACCACATTGCAGTCACACCAAATTAAGGTATGCCATTTCATAAATTTGGTGCAGATACACAAAGCAAAGGCAGACATAAAAATTACACAAAACTATCACAAATAACAAATGTCCCCCTTAGTACTTAGAGGGGTTGTCTTACTTCAGCAATGGCATATATCAAAGTTAATAGAAGGCACCAGCACTGGCTTATACGCACGCCCACGGTCTCAGCCACCAGAGAGGCAGACACCTTTTTCATATCGTGTACAAACACAGCCGTTGCTGCTGGATTTCAGGGTGGTCGTAACCATGGAAACGAGCAGTGTATAATGTGATGGAAAAATGAATCCAGTTAGCAAAGGAGGTAATTTGCACAATTATAATACATTAGTAAGTGCCTTGTATTAATTTTCTCTACATGATAAATGCCACTTGCTGAAGTGAGACAACCCCTTTAAGTGTTATATGTTATCATAGTCATGTAGTTTGGGTGTCTGTATATAATAGCTGATACTATTCAAAACAAGCAAAAGACTAAATAATACTTAACTGCCAAAGTCACACTGTCACATAGCGGTGAGGCAGTATAGAGATGAGTATATTGAACAGGAGTTTATTGAAAAGTTTATTATTGTGATATGCTATCCCAATTTTTAGAAACCCAGTATGTTACTTTCATATTTTTTGGGGAGTATGGAGCATTTATATATTAATTTGGGCATTCATGCTACAATGCCATTCAAAGTCTATGGGGCTGATGGAGACTGAATGGAAAGGCAGTGCACATGGTTGACTCCTGCTCCATATAAATTTTGAATCTTCAAAAAAGGGACCCTCATTCTGGTGATTTTTAGGTTCCCAGCGGTGGGATCTCCATTGCTCATACGTTTATCATCTATATGTGGATAGGTAATAAGGGGGTCATTTATTTAACAGAAATACTCCTATATTAGACATATTTCTATATTGCGACACAAAGGTCCTAAAAGTAATAATAATAATCTTAACCGTGAAGACTTGACTAGTGCGATGAGGTGGCTGCATCAACCCAATGATGAGTATAAAGATATTCAATTAAAGAATCAAGTTTTACAAAAGTATTTTAGCGGTCTTGGAGCAGAAAAAAATCTGTTCACTTGGACTGACCACAGGGATAATTATATGCAGTCTGGCACTATTCACACTTGCACCAGTGTAAAATTCTTTGATTGAAATCAAGTTTAGTCAAGTCTAATGTATCCTGTATTAACTGTTACAATTCAGTCCTTGATCTTGGTAATCATGGTTGCATTAGGGCATTGGACATGATGTCCAACCTCCGAAATTGTCTCGTGTGTAGACCATGATTATTACTTTTTTGGGCAGTTCAGTCTAACACAGGGCTACCATTAGTTGGAGTGGGCAAACTGAGTGATTGCGTAGGACTCTAACAAGGCCATACTGAGCTATTGCTGCACCTCCAGGAGGGAAAGAAACATCTCCCCAAATGATGTAGCTAAATTAAAGGGGTTATCCAACATCAAACAACAGCCCCCCCATGTGCCGGGCCCCTCAGAGGGAATGTACTTACCCCCCTCCATGCTCTGCTCCGCTGCTCCTTCTCCCTGTACACAGATGAAAACATCCGGTGTCAGGTGGGAGCAGCCAATGGCAAGCGGGGATGGGGACGAACCTCTCTAGTATCGTGAGTGGCGCTAGGGAGGCTCGTCCCCATCACCACCTGCCATTGGCTGCTCCCACCTGACACCGGATGTTTTCATCCTTGTACAGGGAGAAGCAGCAGTGGCGGTGCGGGGACCAGAAGGGAAGCGGGGTAAGTATATTCCCTCTGAGGGGCCCGGCACATGGGAGGGCTGTTGTATGATGTTGAATAACCCCTTTAATGTCTAGATTTTGACCCTATTAGTATCCACTGTGTTAGGCATTGTTGCTAATACTTCTGATAGCCAAATCATCACGAGTTATGTGTGAGAGAAACTCTTCACATGCTTTACAATAAGCAATTAATTATGAATTAAGTGGAAGATTGTACCTGTTTAGTGACCGCTAACAAATATGATTTATTGGGCGGCGGACAGCTTTATTATGGGAGTTGCCATAGGTCACACATATGATAATTGTGTCCAGAATACGTCAAGACATATTTGCATCTTCAATAAGTGTGCGCCACAGAGGAAGCCACTCAATGTCCGCGAGATGTTTTCTTTTTGCCTCCTCTTCCACCTTCTTCCATTCTGGAGACAGGTAGATGACAAATATCTTTCCCTTTGACCTTTCGGTGGCACGGCCAGGTCTACCTGAGCAGAGAAATATCTCATTGTGCCATGCGCCCCCCTTCCCCGCCACCATGCCCTTCTCTGGTTTCATCAGTGGTAATAAATAGACAATGCTTCTGCTTGTGCGTATCGAAATGCAATTTGGGAAAATAAATAAATAAAATCAACTGTCATTAGCTGGCGTTTCACTTAGAGGAAGAGGAGGTCAGAAAAAGAAAAGGCGTCAATTAGAAATGAAGCCGGAACGACCTAATGATGTTAGATTTCACATTTTTTATATGGCTTAATGCAATTCATTATAAAGCAAACTGACTTCAATAAGCTGAAGATATTAGCTTATCTAATACAGTTTTAGTTCCTACCTGCTCCCTGACCCCTGTTGTAAGCGGGCTGTCACCAGTTAGGACCACAGCCACTGGGACTGGTTCGAATTGAACACTGCAGGAGTTGGGATGTGTATTTTTCCCCATCATGTCTATAGTTAGGTTTTCTTTCCCTTGGTTGTTGATTATTAGTATTTTCCTAGTTTTCCAAACTAATAAGTGCCACTATCAGGCAGTTGGAAGCTCTCAGAGACTGCAGATTTGCTGCTTGCTGCCTTAATTGATATTGAACGAGCTGCTGGTAGACGGGAACAGGGCCACTGCTGGATAATTTGCAGTTTAATCAGCGTTTGTAATGAGAGCTGCTGATTAGGGCTGTTGGAAATAAAAGAGAGTTACAAGGAACGTCTGTCAGAGTCCGGTGATAATTCTGGACTAATTGTGGTGATTAGCGCAAACTGGATGACTTTGGGCTTTGCTAATGCAAAGAGAAACGTGCACAATCCAGCCAGGGACCCCTTGGGTATAAGATCCTCCAGCACACACGCACAAAAAGAAACCACTGATCTTTACATAAACTGCTAAGGAGGGCTGGAAAAATAGAAACACAGCTTGGGAAAGTTAACTTCTTCCTCACTGTAGTCTTCCTAGATCTTCCTCGGAAACGGAGGCAACATTGATGATTTCCAGGCCTTATGAAGAATGGCGCGGAAGTAATGCTACATTCGGCATAGCTGAGTATCCGATAACTCAAGCGTTAGATACGTATTAAGAGACTTATTGCAACGTAAACACAGTCATTCGTTCGTTAGCCTGAGAAATATCACTGTGACGTCATCGGGCCTTGCTGGGCAATGACGAGCTTCGAGAAGATGTGACATTGATGTATCTCTACCCCGATGACACACGGAGCAAGTGAAGCGAACTAGTCTTGTAGTATGCGATTTCCTTTCCTTGACGCAATAAATATTTTTAAAAAATTATAAATTATGACCGATTCCCCTGCAGTTAACATATAAATTAGAATCTGGCAAATTTTTAAGGTAAGTGTAATATTTCAGCCACATTTAACATTTCAAGGGAATTATCATAGAAAATGTTAGCTCATATTTGATGATCAGAGTGGACGAGAACATTCTTGATTTTCCGGAAGTGATGCTGATTTTTCTCCATTTATCAGCATATGACATACGATTTTTCTCTATTTTTCTCTGTTTATCAGCATACTATAGCGTCATATTTAAGATCTATTCTAAGCGTGCAGTACGCTTGCTGTAACGACCTCACAACATTTAGAGTATGTACATGTGTAAACTGTATTGTCACATAGTGCTGGCATTGCTACTACAGTTTCCAGTCCTTCATATTATGGAGGGAAATAAATCCTGAAACCTTCTGTTTTACGCCAAGATCTCTGAATTATTAATTTACCAAAGAGTAATCAGAATTGCTCTTAAAATCGTTTCCTTCCAATGAGGTAAACATTTACCCGCTATCAATCCTGCGCGGCTTCTAGGCACATTAAATGACCAGTCATGAAAAAAAATCCCCAGGCATTCAGTGCATCTAGTTCACAATGATTCCTCATTCTCACTTTCCTAAAGCTCAATCCATGGCAGAGATACATATCGCTGTAATGAATCCACGGACAAGCGTCATTTAATAAACATTATTACATTTACAAATACGGCACGGACTAGAAATCTCATCCCATGTCCAAAGGAAGCTGACACTGAGTCATAAATCCAAGTAGTTCAGAAATCTTCCAACAAATGACTTTATTGTTAAAAAAAGAAGCATTAAATGTTTCTGCAAAGTACAATTTTCTTAATAACCTATCTGTGACCTCGAATTGGAATGGAATGCTATCTGTAAAGTTTAATTGATAATTTAGTATCTATGTCATACCTCCCAGCCCATTAGATGCTGAAATCTCACCTGGTTAAGCGGGGCTGCACATTGGCCTCAGTGGCGAATGCCTGATTATACAGCACAGCTGTTAATTTACCAAACGACCCTTACAGATGACTTGATGGACATGACTTACTATATTCATGCGGTAGCTAAGAGAATGTGCTGTATTCCTTCAGACGCCTTCCAGCTACCCGCAGAATAAGAAATGGGAAATTAGTGGAGGTGTGTGGAGGAAGGGAGCAGAGCAATTAGTGGCTTCTGGAGGAAGGAGATGGGGAGACCTGTACCAAGGGTGGTTGGGTAGAAGGGCAGCAGCAGGCACTGACGATGGCACCCCCTTGTAGTGTAGCAGCCCCTTGCAGCCAGTGTGCCGTGTGTCTCTCTCAATACCTTTCTCACTCCCTTCCACCCGAGTATGAAGTTGGAAATATGACAGTTTAGGCGAGAGACATTTCCAATCTGAGGCTGTCATTTTATTCAATTCTTCTCAGCTCCGCAGCAGCAGCAGGAGATCACGTCTCTTCTTAGTTTACATCTTCTTCCAGCACACAGTCCAAGCCCCTTTCAAAGACATATTTGCCCAGAAAAGCAGCAAATCGGCATCTAGACTACACACCCCTGCTATATTGCTGCTATAAAGGCAGCGTGTCAGTTTGAATAAGCAAAGGCCAAGACGCCCTATCGATGTAATGCTGAAGCAATTCAGGCAATTCAGAGCAGCACATATGAAACAGATAAATGGGCATCTGGATGTAGACTCGCCGCATTTCATCTTAAAGACGTACCCTGGCCTAACGCGCGGTTAATAAGATGTATTGCACTGAGTTTACTTGCACGTGATGTATTACGCTTTATTATTGTCATCAGTTTAGTCTCATTCACTCCTTACGTTTAGCTTATATGTTTCTTATATGAGTGGCATTTGATGTAATGATCAGAACCCACTTATCAGATCTCCTACAGCAGATAGATAAGCCCTGGTGCTGTATAGGCGGATGTGTGCACACAGAATGTATGGATTCCCTATAGGATATGCAGAATTATATAGATTCTATATAGGATGTACAGATTCTATATAGATTATGGAAAATGTATAGATTCTATATAAGATATGTAGAATTGTATAGATTATCTATAGGATATGCAGAATTATATAAATTCTTATATAAATTCTCTATAGGATATGCAGAATGTACAGAATCTGTATATGATATGCAGAATTATATAGATTATCTATAGGATATGCAGAATTATATATATTATCTATAGGATATGCAGAATTATATAGAGTATCTATAGGATATGCAGAATGTATAGATTCTATATAGAATATGCAGAATGTATAGATTATAGGATATGCAGAATTATATATATTATCTATAGGATAGGCAGAATGTATAGATTCTATATAAGATATGAAGAATGTATAGATTATCTATAGGATATGCAGAATTATATAAATTCTCTATGGGATATGAAGAATGTACAGATTCTATATATGATATGCATAATTATATAGATTCACTATAGGATATGCAGAGTGGATAGATTCTATATACAATATGATGAATATACAGATTCTATATAGAATATGAAAAAAATGTTCAGATTCTATGTAGGATATGCAGAATTATATAGATTCTCTATAGGATTTTACACTACTTGGTGTTTGCTCCTATTTTTCAGTGCTGTGTATTAATACTGTTATCCAGCATACATATAGCTGCCCAGCATATCCGCCCAGTGGATACCCTCCCTATCCCTGCCCCAGCCTGTCTGTTTCTTGTCAATAGGGGGGTGATGGATTGGAGCCTGAAGATTAGCTGAGCGACCCAGGCACCTGCAGCCTCCATCCCCGACCTGTAGCCTTTGCAAAGCCACCAGTTCTGCGCCAGATTAGCCCCATCCATCCAATGTCAATGGCTGTCTTGTAGAGAAAATCAGTGAGTAAACACTGCTGACAGAGTGGGGGCCCAGCTGATTACTCATACAAATAGACTGCAAACTCCTCCAGGAGAGGCTGCTCGCAGCGATGGCTTTCTTCAATTGACAGGGAGGCTTCTCCCAGGATCCTGTGTCCTGCTGTTCCTACTTTGTCCTCCATCAATCACACAATTGTGTCCGGGATGTTTTATAGAGTCTCTTAATATCCCTGCCTTCATCTCTATTCACTTAGAGAATGATCTGCCATAAGGCGAAAGGCTTTCTACAGGACAGGACCGTGCTTAGAGAAGGAGCCCGGACCACGGCCTGCTTTATATGCTAATTGAATGACAATCCACTCAAATGGCAGCCATCCTGTTGTCACTCACTTCAAATAAACCTTCCTGCGTGCCTATAAAGTGAATATTTTCTTCCTACTAGTCCTACACAACAAATTAGCCGACATCCATGAAACCACATTATACAAAATCTACCCTACAAAACAATGGCCTGTGTGTAGCGGCACATACAGGAGTGTATATCCCTGTGTGATAGTTATATGTTTCCATACCTGCATCGTATTCCCTAGTTGCACGAAACAGCGGGGTAAAATGTTACCTATATAAAATCATTAAAAAAACACGTATATAATAGAAGGGCGCAGACATATTGTAAACAGGCACCCTGCTCATCCTTGAAGAACGTAATTATAGGACGGTAAAAACCTTAATGAATTGGAATAATATTTATATTGTTTTCTCTTTCCATACGTCTAATATATAGAGATAGAAATGATTTGCTGATGCGCCTGTTATGACAATTTCAATATTATTCTCGTTACATTATTAGTTACCAATTAGTAACATCCATTGGAGCCATAACCTAACTCTATCTATATATACTACATCCTGCAGCTCTGCGGTTTTCAACGCCTCAGCGACAAATTATATTGCCACCTAATTAATCAGGAAGTCAATTAGCAAGTTAGTTATTAGAATATTTAAGCCCCCCGCTTACACTGCTCTAGCTTTAATAGAAACTATTTAACTAATTGTCAGCGACTACAACAAATGCATTAAAGCGGACCTGGGATTTACAGGCTGCGGTTAATGTACTCGCTGATCATGTGCGCGCCGGAGCTCACGTATTTAACAATGGAGAAAGTTACAATTTACGTTTGCGCTCAGATCTCGTTTCTAGTCGCCTGGGTTCCTTCGGTGCTTCAGAGGCCGTGTTTATTTTATTTGATTTATAGTAATTATTGTGATGCCATCTCATAGACCTTTCATTAAAGGAAACAGGTTTTCAAGGGTCACGGCCTTTAGGGAAAATCTAAATAAGTATTTATCGGCAGCCGCCGGTACGAGCTAATAAATGCCTAGGTTTTATTCTGCCTTAGCCTCTTCTTTATAATGAAGAGTACCTATAGGTTTTAATGAAGGGGTTCCTGTATCCCATTATTAGCAATAAATCTCAGCCATTCTTTGTTGGTTAAAATCATTATGATCATCATTGCTATCATTACTGAACTCATTATTCTCGTGTTAGTATCAGAGTAGATTTATGATAATCCTCAGCATCACGCCTGCGATAAGGAAGGTGTAAAGGTTTGATTAATAGCTTCTTCTCCATTTTAATACCAGGCATCCTTTTCTAAATAAAAAAGGACCAGGGTAATTAGAGGAGGTGATTGCCGCACTTAATAAGGGTGATCTAATGAGGCCCATATGCATTATTGTCATAAAGCTACAGCATGCTACATGGTCTCCACGTAACAACGCTTGTGTAGACAGCAATCCATCCTCACCTAACAAGGAAGCATTATTTTTACTGAATGGTCTCTGGATTGTGTTTGTCATACATTGACTCAGATAAAGTTATCAGAGTTATAGATTTAATTGAAACACAATTGTTGCAGAATGTTGTACAAGAATCTCATCCGCAAAAGACATTTTGATAATTCATCATAAAAAAATAAAAAAAGTATCAAGGATATAATATTAAATCTAGTATCTACTCTAGTGAAGGAGAATGAAAGAGAAGATTGATCAAGATTATTCATTATTATAAAAATTATAATTGTAACTCATGTCACGGTGGGATTATTCAACCAACTTGACGCCAACAGTGACAGTGATCATTCCTTATAATAATTGACCTATGTAAACAGTAGTCCAATGTTTACCTAATGAGGACTATTTGGAACCAATACATTTTTTGGGTCCAGCAGAACCCATTGCAATCAGCCTATCAGGCGGTGTTCAAATATTAGGGGGTTGTGTTGGGCTTTCCATTGGGAGTTGCCACAGTTTTCAGTGTAGACTTCAGTGTTAAGCCTCACTCACACGTCTGTGCTCAAATCCGTGAGCAGGTGGTCAGTGATGCATCCGTGAAGCTGTCCGTGTGTCCGTTTTTTGCTGTCCGTGTTGCATCTGTGTTTCACTGACATTGAACAGCTGAAAAATAATTTTCAAAGCATCTCTTCTTAATGATCCGTGAAACACATGCAACATGAATGACATCCGTGAGGGATCCGTAGTTTTCACGGACTCATTGACTATGATTGGCGTGAGAGATCTGGGAACAGGGATCAAGATAGGACATGCATTGATGGTGCCCTGGAGAACACATACAGCACACATCCGTGAAACATTGACATGTGAATGAGGCTTCAGTGTGACCATAAAAAAAAAATACCAGATTTTTCCAAAATCTGTTGGACCTTCTTATAAGTCAATAGTATCCTTCAAAACTCAATTGAATCTATTTGAAAACGGATCCCCAAAACAGTATGTGCAATAATTAGTGCGAAGCTGATTTTCCTTGTACTTTATGGTAAAGAATCTATTCCCTGAAATGGCGGGGGAAAAACAGGCCTCTACAGCAATCTTGATGTAATCCTGCACCACTTGAGATTTTACAGTGTCTTCAAGTGATCAAATGGATAAGGTGAGTATTATTATTATTTTTTTTTTGTTAACCGGATTAACCTCTGAAAGCCCTCACTATTATTCTTAGATGTCGCGATCAGCGATGAACGCGGCATCTGAGGGGTTCAATGATGGGGGGGCGGTGTGATCGTCGTTCCCCGTCATTGCGCCCACTACATACAAAGACATGCGCTTCATGACAAAGTAATTCGGCAAATTTGGCAAAGTAGCCCAAAGGGCATTTTTGATAACTTTGCTCATCTGTAGCAATAATGATGATTTTGATCACTGTGATAGCTTTTTGGGTATAACCTTACTTGTTCCCTGGTGTTGGTTCCCATTGTTGAGCGGCCCTAATATGTATATTTAGCATTTACATTTATTTGGATCCAAAAAAAGATGTCATGGCTCCATTGTAAGTGGAAGCCATGACACTAATGGGAGAAAAATGCTGATTATTTTTGAGGTTGGTCCGCATGAAAGTCTAAAAAATAATGTTAGTAATGTGAAATCACTGTAATGTGTAAGATACTCTGATACGTGTATAAGTGTATTACCATCTGTTAACTCTCTTTTTTTGTTGCTAAACAAGCAAGCAACAATTGCTCAATGCAAACCAGTTTTGAAATCTTAAAAAAAAAAATTAAATAAAATGCAAATATCTAAATATATATCTAAATATATATATATATATATATATATATATATATATATATATATATATATATTTTTTTTTTTTTTTTTTTTTTACTTACCTCAAAAATACCCCTCTGCTCCAGCATTGATGGTGCCCTGGTAATTACTGTGTGATTTTATTGCTAGTAAGATTGCTCTAAAAAATTGCCAACATATATAATTGCCTATAGTGGCATGTGTATATATATATATATATATAGCTTTATACAATGTCTTTTGATTGAAATGTTGGTTAGTTTTTGTTTCTCAGTAATGTCTGATTTTGTCTTTATCTGTGCCTTTGCACAATATGCTGGCACTATATAAATATATTATTATAATATTATCCTTGTACATACTGCATGTACATTTCTTAGTTGTGTTTGGATACCTCGACTGAACATTTGCCTCCTGATTACCTATATAATAATCCACTTAGCCCAGCACTAAATACCATTGATAACATTAGCTAAGGCTAATTTACTAAGATAAATTGAAGGATAATTCCATTATTGGGATTTTTTTCCTTGAAAGGAATTACAACACTGCTCTTTACTGCTGACTGTTTTTAAGTGTTAACTTAACACTATATCAAAAATATTAACTCAGTACTCTATAGTACACTACATATTTTCATATTATAATATAACATCATTAAAATGACAACGTCTGATCATCTCCATGTATTTATGTGTGAGTGAATATATATATAATGAACCAGATGACATTGCAATCTGATCACTTTGATATATACTTTATGCCTTTTGCCATATGCCTTTTTATTACTTTGCTCCATATTTTTTAGCATTGGAGTATATATAGTTTAGTGATTGATTCCCTTTGGGAAAACTAAACTAACCATAACATAAAATAAAATGGCACTCATCATATTGATGTGCGCATGGTTTTTACATAAAGCTCCACCTTCAGAAAGTGCAAACATTTCGCACATATCATCTTATTATTGGATTCACTCCATTTGCCCATAGGAATTTTAGTATGACAATAAGCAGTTTCAAATTAATTTCCATTGCACTATATATTTATAACCATTGGGAAAGCTGCAGTCCTGCTTCTATTACTACAGAGCAATCATGGAACAGTGATGAAAATAATGATATATATCTGATATTTCTACCTTCAAATGTGGACATTTAAAGTGAATGTCCATCCTAGAACACCACAAGGGTTTGTTTTTACCTAATAGGTCAAATAGTCTGAACTGATTCAATTTATAACATAACTTCATACAGTTCAAAGCTCTAAAACCCCTACAGTTACATTATTAATCCTAGCTTCCTCCTATCACCACTAGGGGGAGCTCAGGACCCAAGTGCATACAGTTTATACATTTAACTCGATATGCAATGAGCTCCTGTGTTCCTCTAGTGGTCCTTTAGGACTATGCAGGAGATTTGGAATTCAAAATCAGAAAAATAGAGCTGTGGTTGCTATAAAAACATAAAGCAGCACAACATATTGTACCCCCCCCCAAAAAAAAAAAAAAAAAAAAAAGACATCATTTTCATTACATTTCACCAAAGCAGAAAGGTGATGTTCACCTATATTTTCCAGGGTAAAGAAAACCCTAATGAATTCAATGAAATGGACCTTTTTTTACCATAAAAAAAAAATTTAAATTAGAAATCCATAAGTGACAGGAAAGGATTATTGCTTACGCGTTTCAGGCATCTTCATGCCTTTAGTCATAGTCATAGCATCACCATAGGTACATTTAATGACTGCCATTATTACTTTGTATTTGTAAACCATATTACCTCAAGCACAATACTCAACATTGCAGTTAATGCTAACAATTATTCCAAATAGTATCACTATGGATTTTTATCACAGTACATTTCACCGCTATAAAAGCGGCCACTCGGACGTAAACGGCAGGCTATCAGCATGGAAGAGAACGGCACTAAAGATGGCCGCCGCCTGGTAATGAAACAGCCCTTGCATGTTGCTGCCTCGGATGTTTATAGTAGCAGTCTGGGACTTCCTCATTAGTTTGAGATGATTAGAAAATGAAGCCTCTCCAAGCTAATTAAACAAGAGCAAATACTTTCATAAAATGTTTATATACGCACATGTTGTTTTGGAGGAAAGGATGCTATAAAAACCGCAAGCAAGCAAACAAAAGCGCTTTTTTTTTTTTTTAGAAAATATCAGCCTTATGTGCGCTGGAAAGCATTTACTATAGGAAAATCAAATACATTTAACACAGTGCATGTCTGCTAAAAGGTGTCGTAACCTTGTGAGTGCTTCCCTCTCTGGGGATAATGCAGCTTTAATGAAAAATGCAACCCTTTAATAAATGCCATACACAAGCACTAAGATGACCATCATCCTCTCAGTGACTTATAAACAGCTCCGTGCGTCGCGCACTCTATATGTCCCTTAAAGGTTACACGCAGCACTGCCTCCCTTTGTCTTCTAATGCCCTTTGCTGGCAAAAATGGAGACATCATCTTGCCCAGACCGGCTCAGTATTTATGAAGCTTTTCTGACAAATAGGCAGGCTGGCCACGCATGGGTGGCTGCCTCCATTCTGCACTTGGCTTGTTTACATACAACCGGCACCATTTCCACGGATTAAACAAATCACAGCTAGAAGGAGACATTTATAATCCGCCAAAGGGGACCACGAGGCAGTTTGGAATATAAAAAAAAAATGCCTGTGACTGTGCGGAGAAGAATAAATGACCATGTCCAAGGGATGACCTTCTATAAGGGGAATATAGTGCAGGAGATAGCTCCAGTTATTTATTTTCATCACTCTTTATCCAAACACTAAAAAAAATAAAATTAAAATAAAATGTCTATATAAATAAAGACAATATGTGCATAATATAAAGAAAAAAACAAAAACAGCATTGTAGCATTACAATCCGACAGATCTTTTTGCTGTCCTGCATCAAAGCCCTGTTTTAGGAGACCAATAAAAGATAATATCAAAACAACAATACCAAAGCAACAACGTATCATCTGGTACAGGCACCGGTAACAATGCGACAAAGAAAATAAGCCACACATACAGCTTGCCCGGCGGACGTGTTTTTTTCTTTGATAACCTATTTTCCAATCCTGCTTCTTCTATGAGAGGTGACGCTGGACGGAAGCAATGAAAGGAAACTCGACCCTTTTTCTTCTGTGTTTAACCATTTAACGGTAAGGAGAAATTCAATGACACATGCAGGCAGAGAGCATTAGGAAGAGAGAAGAAAAAAAAACACATCCAAAAATAGCAGTGGCTCAGAAAAAAAGGATCACAACAAAATATTGAATAAATTCCCTTTTAATTTATTTGATCATTCCACATTACGGGGCTATGAATTGCTCAAATTTGATAACAAGTACTCAATTCAACTCATTATGTAAGTTAAATTAGACTTCGATAAAATTTCAGTGGCGCGCAGTGGTTCCTAGAATGAAATGTAATTTGTGCAAGAATTTGTTGTATCTGTCACAAATATTTCCAATTAGCGACTGTAATTATTTGATAGTTTCTGCAATTATGGCTTAAACGGGTGAATTTGGGACTGTGGAGGACCCTAATTGGCCTAAATTTGATATTTTGCATATTTGCATAATGAGGAAATTGGTAGAAAATTGTGTTCATTCATTTGTGAAAAATCCTATGAATTTTATGAATTTGAAAGCTCTGTTTGTGCAGACTGTGACTTTGCCTGCTGATCCCTGAGGAGCTCATGATGAATGCCTGAACAGGCAGAAAGCCAAGTTCTCCAGCGAGCAAGAGCAGGGCGGGGGGGAGAGAGAGGCAGGGAGTACACATGCGCGTCCCCTGTGCACTCTCTGCAGCCCGTGTGCACCACCAGCGACTAGAGGGGAGACATGTCTGATCTGCTTCTGTCTTGCAGATGAGAAGCAATGTATTAACCCTTTCTTCTCTTCGAAGCTTCTGATGTATGAGTGCAGGGGCAGCTGCAAAATTCTGTTTCATTATCCATTTTGGCTAATTCTGGGACATTTCTGCCCATGAGCCTCACACATTGTGTATCTTAAAGGGGTTGTCTATTATAATGAAAAAGCTCGGCCAAGACCTTTTGAAAATAAACAAATAATGATGGTGTACTCACCCTGTTCAGCGTAGCACTGGTCCAGTTCTCCTACCTTTACAGGCAGCAGTGACGGCGTCCTGGTATATAGTACCAGACTGCAGCAGCCAACCACTGCCCTCAACAATATACTGCTGAGGACAGTAATGGCTACATCGGTCACATGAGTTACATTGTGGCATGTCATTGTACATCAGCGACATTGTCACATGAACAGTGATGTGTGTGGAATGTCACTGCCGCAGCCAGTCACTGTCCTCAGCGGTGAAAAATGGAGTGTGATGGACGTTTTTTTTTAATGGCCATCACACGTCTGTTTTAAGACCAATGGTCATCTATTGGGTTATTCACACCGCAGTTTATTTGACTGTCAGTAAAAAAAGGGAAATCAAAAAAATATAACATGTTCTATCTTGTCCATTTTTTCACTGACCGACTGCCCCTATACTATTGACTGGGTCCATTTTTAACGTCCGTTTCTCGGAAAGACATCAGTGAAAAAAACGTACGTTAAAAATGGACAGTTTATCCGTTTTTAACTGACTTTTTTTACGTGTACATGTTGCCTAAGGCTACTTTCACATTAGCGTCACGGGTGTCCGTGCTGCCACTAATGCACATCTGCGTCCGGAACTACGCTTCGGCCCCATTCTCTACAATGGGGTTGGGCCGGAGTTCCGGCTGCAGCACGGCAAACATGCCGAGAGGCGGCCGGACTAAAATGACATGTTAGTAGTTCCGGCCGCAGACGTGCATTAGCGGCAGCACGGATCCGGCAGCCTGTTCACCCGCCGGAACAGCATTCCGGACACCCGTGACGCTTATGTGAAAGTAACCTAAATGTGTAGTATTTGCATCGCAACATATTTACAATTAGGCAAAGACTACAAGCTACCACTTGTTACATTTGCCATTTTAGTGTTTGGGTTCACTGCCCGTACCGTGAAGACGCCAGGTTACCAGCAAAATGTTTTTAGGAGAGCAGAGGCGCACTAAAAAGATAGCAAATGCGACATATATACTGAATAGCTAGCACGAGCAAGGAGATAGCAGGAGTGCACACTGCTATATGGAGTCAAAAAACACACCTGACAGTAAGCAATAGTAATGAGCTCTCAGCTGTTGTGTTTTAAATCACCCCCCATTGATTTCAGAGGTTGAAATAAAGGTGAAGTTTTACTAAACACAAAAATGGCAACTGGAACAAGTGGTAGCTAGTAGTCTTTGACATGTTGGTTGCGCACCCCAACAAACCCATCTTTCCAACCGTTTGAGTTTAATTAGTGCAGTATATAGCTGTAGCCTGCTCTCCCTGAATTCATCTAGAGTAGGTTCAGTTTATATGTGGAGCCTGTTTTCCCTGAATTAAATTGAGGCCAGTTTGCACAAGGAGAGGCATTATATAGAGTAGGTTCCAACCCAAAAGAGGTCACCTTGCCGTGGCGGATGGGCACAAATGATATTGATCAAAATATGTTTGGTAAGTACCTCATTCATTTTCTATAGTGATTATAGCTTAGTTTATATTGTTTGCAGTGTGCTGGTGCATTGCGTTTGCTTATATGTTGTATTTTTCAGCCAAGGCGACATGTCCCTGAACAATAACCTTATTTTACAGGATAATTAACATTGTTGTTTTTACCATAGAAAACTATGGGATCATTTCTAGCTTCAGTTTCCCTCCGTCACTTTCTGCACCACTCTGGAAGGAAACTGGATCACCAGATGTATTTGAAGCGGAACTAATACAAATAATGAAATTTCCACCTAGGCTATTTTCACACATGCAGTAGCCTGTTCCGGCGGGGGAACAGCCTGCCAGATCTGTGCTACTGTATGTCCACCGTGCTGTCGGAAGTCTGCTATGGCTCCATTCACTAGAGGTGGCCGGAATAAAACTACAGCACGCTGCGGTTTTTGTCCGGCCGCCTCTCGGCATGTTTGCCGTGCTGTGGCCAGACCTCCGTCCCATCCCCATTATAGTGCATGAGGCCGGAGCGGACTTCCAACAGCACGGTGGACTTGTGGTAGCACGGATCAGCCTGCTGGAAAAGGCCACCACAAGTGTGAAAGTAGACTAAGTGGCTTTATGAATGTTTTACTACAAAAACTTCTCAGTGACAATCTGGCTGACAATCAGCCACTGTTATACTAGCTTAGGAATAGGTTCATATCTGCGGCAGGTAAATCCATAGTCTGTTGCGGCAGAGGATCCCTCATCTTATCTCATACGGTCAATTACCACATTCTGCCACAGATACAGTATATAATGTTGATTCCTTTAAAACATGAGTTTTGCATATACTGTAGGTGAAAACATTTGACACAAACACTGAGTGTTATTATATACAGTGCAACAGATATCTATAAAATGCTATGGATCATAATCTATTCAATTTAGCCAACGTTTCAGTCCTGTCACAGGACCTTTTTCAGGTATTGAAAAAGGTCCTGTGACACAGCAGTCCTCCATATCAAAATTCCACTCTGTATGCATGGCATGGATGTCTAGTCGCTGGTATGTGACCTAGCTAAACCATCACAAGAGGGAATAGTCTTCCTTTGTCCTCTAGTGTTGACCACTCGCCAGATCTTGACCGTTCTCTATCTTCGAAATCGATGTCACTCACTTGGACACCTTTTGTTTGTGTTCCCACTTTTAGACACACTCATACTGTGTGTTTTCATCTAATTATTATTTATGTTCTGGTTTAGTACTCTGCTGTTAGATTCTGGATTAAAGATATGTATGTGATTCAGTCCTGTACTGCAAGACTTTTATAACCTGGATGGTTCTAAGGCTTGAATAATATGAGACTGATTGGTTATAACAGCTATATTTAAAAACAATAAAACCCTTTGAAATTTAAAAAAAAAAGAAAAAGGTCCTTTGGACAGGACTGAAACGTTGCTGATATTTTTTGACATGGGTAAAAAAAAGTCACTTTTTGCACCTTATCTTTTTGGAATGCGGCAGACTTTCCTTTCGCTTTTCCATTCCTTTCCTCTGTACTATACTTACAATGCCACAAATACTCTTATAGGGGTTGATTTATTAATGTATTTACACCAGTTTTCTATTGTAAACACCTTGAAAAAGTGGGTGACCCTCAGCACTTTCCTCACAGGCACAGCATTAATACAGTAAATCTCCCCCATAGAATAGTCATTTATAATGTCACATTATATTAACTATACTGCTGATGTACTGGATAATTCCACTTTCCAGGAACATAACATGATACAATATTGTGTTGTAACGCAAACCATCCTCAAATGGATAAATAGATAATTATGCAAGTAGTAAAATGATTTTAAATTATTTTATATGTTAGGTTCCATTTTACACATTTGTCTAAATACCTAATTACTTTTAATAAAAGATTGTATTTAAATGAAAACCAATTTATCATCTGTGTTGCAAACATTTCAGAAAGGTTATGATATAAAGTTACTTAAAAAATTAAATGGGTATTCTCAAAAAGCAATTTCATCCTATTAAATTATATTGAATTATGACATTTTATACAACTAAAAAATATATTCTGTATGTATAACATAAAACGGCTTTCTCCAGCGGAGGGAATTAAAAGGGCTTTCTAAGCCTTGCATACTATTGACCTATCCTCTGGATAGGCCATCACTATCTGATAAATGGGGGTCCTACACTCAGGATCCCCGCCGATCAAGTGTTTGAGAAGGCAACGGCGTTCCTGTGAGAACTGCGGCATTCTCCCTGCTCACCAAGCACAACACTGTACATTGAATAGCGGCTGTGCTTGGTATCATGCCTAGGTCATGTGACTGATGAATGTGACATTGCTGGCCTAGGAAAAGCTTAGAAAGGCCTAAGAAGACCGTGTCACTACTGCAAGTACTGGGATTAAAGCTCCTGTACTCTAGCAGGAGCAGGTCCGGTCCCGGCTGTGAGACACAGCGGGGACCCTGAGGAGAAGACAGGAGCAGTTTATTACCGCTTCTGCCTTCCCTTGTGCGTGCAGGAGAGCCTCTGTTAGTTCCAGCGGTCATGTGACCATCGGGGGTGTCTGGGGCAGGAGCAGAGCTGCAGGGACTAAGGAGATCCTGATCAGCTCTGCCTGTGTGTCATGTTTTCCCCTGTAACTGGGGGTCCTGTGGATGTGAAAGTCAGTGTCCTCCAGAGGTCTTTTAATGACCTGCTGGGGGACATATTTGGCAAAAATAAATTAAAACATAAGTAAAAAAATAATAATTAAAAAAAAAAAAAATGTAAAAAACTAAATTAAAAATGCAGTCGCTAACAGAAACCGTCACCATAGTCGCCCCGTTCGCTCAAACCTATACATGTTACATATGAAAACGAGCATCACAAAATAGGAAACCTATTGCAACAATTCATTTTTTAATAATAATTAGCGGTTTTCCTCCAAATTAAACCTAAAAAAATGTTTAAAAAAATCTGTAAAAAAAAATCCTAATAAAAAGTCCTAAGTGTCAAGTAAAAAAAAAATTGCAAAAATTATTTTCTTAGTCAAACAAACAAAAAGCTTGAGTCACTAAACCACCACGTGAACAAAATCATGAAAAGTTGCCTGGACATACAGGTCTTTTTTTTCCGGCCTGGTCATGAAAGGGTTAAAGAAAACAATTTCTGTCGTTATGAAGATATTGTAGATAGAAGATATTGTAAATAGAACTAAAGCACTCCCTGAAATCATATTTACTCTTTATTATCATTCACCTAAAGCCATATAATTAATTTCACAATTAGAAAATGAGGATTTTTATACAGATCCAATTCATATTTTGAAAAATCCAAAAACCAGTGGATTTCAGCCAAATTGGACAATTATGTGAGGCCTTAGGCTCTTCCATGATGGCAGACTCGGGAAAGAGGGTTAAGCATGTTGGATTTCATCATACATGATTCTTTGTTCGTACAGGAGAACTCCCTTTTGCCTATTAAAAACATGCATAATTGTCTGAGCTGTCGTATATTTATGGCGACTTTAGGCTCTGTTCGTACCTGTTTTAAGGAGGTCTATAGAGAATCCACCAACCTTTATGGTATTTTTGACAATAAGAATAGTGTGCAGTGTGTATTCTGGATAAAAAAATACATATGCAGATTAGCAGTTAAGTGCACAAGTGCCAAGCCACTCTGTGTACCCTTGCTCCTCCTGCTTCCTGTTCCAGCCCCTCCCTCTCCTTCTTGACTGACCTGGCCAAGTTCCCGAATGGACATCTCACCTGACCCTGTCAATCAAGAAGGAAATGAAGGAACTGACAGAGGAAGACTCCAGATGACCTGCTCCTTGCATTCACTCTGCACAAATCATAATGAGGTTGTTATTATGGGGGACTTCAGATATAGACTGGGTAGATCTCATAAAGGAAACAGGGTCTTGGCAATAACCATAGACAATTACCTTTCCCAACTGGTTCAGGACTCGACTAGAAGGATGGCCATACTGGACTAACCAGTAGACCTGGGAAATACTGACTATAAAAGAATACCCTTCCAATTGTAATTCAAAAGATTTGACCAGCTAAGAGAGACCATTGGCCTACCTAACTGGGACAAAGTCCTCAAAAATAAAAATTCAGCCACAAAATGGTTTTGGCAATAACTATAGACAATTACTTTTCACATGTCATTCAAAAGGGTGTTTCTTCAGGGAGACCAAAAATACCAAACTTCAAAAAATTCAAAATTTGACCAGCTATGAAAGGCTATTGGCCAGACTGGGACAAAGTCCTCAAATAATAAAAATGCAGCCACAAAATGGAATATTTTTAAAACCATCCTAAACTGAGAGGTACATACCTTATGGGAATAAAAGGGTAAGGAACAAGAAAAAAAAACTTCAAAATTTAAAGGACGCCACAAATGACAAAAATAAAGCATTTAAACCATTAAAACAGGAGGGACACAGTGAAAACTATAAGGAAAAAAATAGAATATGTAAAAGACAAATAAAAGCAGCCAAACTGAGATTAAAACTAACCCTAAAATATTCTTTTACAGTTTTTTACAGAATTAAAATGGAGTTGCAGAGAGCGATGCGGAGAAAGCAAACCAATAAATATTTTTTTTCTCCACTGTATTCACTGAGGAAAATAAACTCAGATGAAATGCAAAGTGTAAAAGTAAATTCCCATTATAAGTGGCCTGTCTGACCCAGGAAGAAGTGCAGCGGCGTTTTAAAAAGATTAAAATAGACAAATTGCAGGGACCGGATGGCATACACCCCCGTATCCTAAGAGAATTAAGTAATATCATAGCCAAACCCTTATTTCTGATATTTAAGGACTCTATACTGACAGGGGGTGTTCCACAGGATTGACACTTAGCAAATGTGGTGCCAATATTCAAAAAGGTGCCAAAAACAGAGCCCAGAAAATATAGGCCAGTAAGTTTAGCATCTCTCTTGGGGAAACTGTTTGAAGGTTTTCTAAGAGATGCTATCTTGGAGTAGCTCAATGAAAATAAGTAAATAACATCATATCATCATGGCTTCAGGAGGGATCGGTCATATGCCAAACTAATTTAATCAGTTTCTTTTCAAATTCTTTTTATTATTTGTATATAAACACATACAAGAATATTAGGCATTACAGAAAACCAAAGTGATCCGTGAGACCACCCAAATTTCGCAACATCTGCCTAGTAATGTATCAAGTCCATCTTAAAGGCAGCAGAACACTAAGAAGGTGCACGTACGGATCAATTTCTGCGCAAAACTGAAGGAACAGATGAAGAAATTGTTCAAATGGATAGGGGGGGTTTCGAGGTAAATGATAGGAGAGAGGTAAGGGGGGGCGGAGAAGTGGCACGGGTGTCCAGACCAGAAGCGACCATCCAGAGTTACGGTTCACAAGTTGTGTGAGTTAACCATTTGCAGGCATCCTGTAAATGTCAGGGTAAGACGGAAATAGAAGGAGTTCCACAGTTTAATCTGCAGTAGAGAACCGCCTATATGTCACACAAGGGAGCCAAGTGGTTTTAAAAGCAGGGTGTGTTTTGGAATCCCTGCTAGCTAATTCTCCTAAGTGATAGATGGCATCCACTCTGTCTTGCCATTGTCTAAGTGTTGGGGGAGTATTAGACTTCCAGAAGGTTGGACTCAATATTCTAGCAGCGGCCAACATATGTCTGGTCAGTCTTTGCACATGTTGGGGAGATTTGTCGCGAAATAAATGAAGCAAGCATACCTCCGGCAATAGTGGAAGGTTAATGTGCAGTATCTGGTTAATTTGTGAAATGACGGTGGTCCAATAAGGGCCAATACGTGGACAGGTCCACCACATGTGAAAATAAGTACCAGGTTGTTCCGCGCACCTCCAGCATCGAGGGTCATAACTGGGGTTGTATTTGTTTAATAAGATAGGAGTCAGATGCCATTTCGTTAACGTTTTATACCCACTTTCCTGCATTCTAACACATTTGGAAGCTTGTTTAGTAGCTTTGAACAGGGCGTCAATGTCAGAAGAAGAGAACGTCCAAGTGAGATCTTTTTCCCAAGCCTCAATAAATGGGAGGGGTATTAGGACGGATGGAGTTATAAGGAGCTTATGCAATGTGGAAACCACTTTTTTAGGAGGTCTGAGTTGAGAGAGCATTGTTTCAAACTTAATTTAATCAGTTTCTAGGAGGTAAGTTCTAGACTTGACCATGTTGAATCAATGGATGTTGTATATCTTGACTTCTCCAAAGCATTTGATACTGTGCCACATAAAAGGTTAGTATATAAAATGAGAAAGCTTAGACTGGGAGAAAATGTCTGTATGTGGGTAAGTAAGTGGCTCAGTCATAAAAAACAGAGGGTGGTTATTAGCAGTACACACTCAGATTAGGTCACTAGTGGGGTACCACAGGGGTCTGTATTGGGCCCTATTCTCTTCAATATATTTATTAATGATCTTGTAGAAGGCGTGCACATTAAAATATCAATTTTTGCAGATGACAACAAACTGTATAAAGTAATTAACACAGAAGAGGACAGTACACTGCTACAGATGGATCTGGATAGACTGGAGGCTTGGGCAGAGAAGTGGCAGATGAGGTTTAACACTGACAAATGTAAGGTTATGAACATGGGAAGGAATAATGCAAGTCACCAGTACATACTAAATGGTAAAACACTGGGTAACACTGACATGGAAAAGGACTTAGAAATTTTAGTGGGCGGCAAACTAAGCTGTAGAAACCAGTGTCAGACAGCTGCTGCCAAGGCCAATAAGATAATGGGTTGCATCAAAAGAGGCGTAGATGCCCGTGATGAGAACATAGTCCTGCCACTTTACAAATCACTAGTCAGACCACGCATGGAGTACTGTGTACAGTTCTGGGCTCCTGTGAACAAGGCAGAGCTGGAGAGGGTTCAGAGGAGGGCAACTAAAGTAATAACTGGAATGGGTGGACTACAGTACCCAGAAAGATTATAAAAATTAGGGTTATTCAGTTTAGAAAAAAGACGGCTGAGGGGAGATCTAATAACTATGTATAAATATATCAGGGGTCAGTACAGAGATCTCTCCCATGATCTATTTATCCCCAGGACTGTGACTGTGACGAGGGGACATCCTCTGCGTCTGGAGGAAAGAAGGTTTGTACACAAACATAGAAGAGGATTCTTTACGGTAAGAGCAGTGAGACTATGGAACTCTCTGCCTGAGGAGGTGGTGATGGTAAGTTCACTAAAAGAGTTCAAGAGGGGCCTGGATGTATTTCTGGAGGTTAACAATATTAAAGGTTATAGTCGTTGATCCAGGGAGTTATTCTGATTGCCTGATTAGAGTCGGGAAGAAATTTTTTCCCATAAAATTAGGAAAATTGGCTTCTACCTCACAGGGGTTTTTTGCCCTCCTCTCGATCAACTTGCAGGATAACAGGCCGAACTGGATGGATAGATGTCTTTTTTCAGCCTTATGTTATTATGTTTCAGCCTTAACTATGTTAGGGGTTGTTCACATATCAGTTATTTGATCAGTTATTTCCATCAGTTTTTGTGAGCCAAAACCAGGTGTGGGTCAAAAACACTGAACAGGTGCAGATCTTTTCATTATACCTGATCTCTGTGTAGTGTCCACTCCTGGTTTTGGCTCACAATAACTGAAGGAAATAACTGATCAAATAACTGATATGTGAACAACCCCTAACTATGTTACTAAAGCATGCGTCTTTTCAAGAGTCTTTTTTTTCCGTATATTCTGCCCTTAGTCATTAAATGATTTTCCTATATTATCCTGTGTTTGGTTGGGGTCCCAATGCTGGGATTGAGACCTCATTCTCAGATTTAGTGATTGTCCCAGCAGTCAGATCACCACCAATCACAAGTATTGGCAAATTTTAGTGATATGCCATCGCTTTTTGTGATGAGGATAGGCTTTTAACTTGGTCTCTGTGACAATATTGTTCCTGGTCAGTGACCAGTGTTTCAGTCTTGTCCCGGTTGTGTCCTGGTTTTGATCTTGCTCACTCCTCCGGTCCTGACATTTGGTTCCACTTGCCTTCTGTAACAACGCCAAGCTTAGTGTAATGGTTTATTATAGGATTACTTCTTGGTCTTGACTCCTGGGTTTGTTTTGCAATCCTGATCTTACTGTGTATCTGCCTCCAGAAGAACACAAGTCCATATCTCATTCTAGAGGTTCAGGGTAAACAGCAGCGGTATACCTTAACCGACTTTGTCTTTAAATTACATTTTTTAGCTGCACCATATAGTATTTGATTATTCTAGGTTTGTATGGCCTTACATATTACTATTTTGGGCACCTACTTTAGTGCCAGAGTTTGTGAACCAAAGCAAATGTTGTATTCGACTGGTCATAGCTGTTGGCCAAATGCTGGTTTGGCCGATAGCTATGTCTCCAGACCTCCCCAGGTGTCCTGAAGAGGGAAGGAACAAAAGGACTGGCCAGTTGAAATCGTCTGGATCGTCATCTGCCATGACATCTCAAAGGACATTCTGGAGGCCACATACGCCTTAGAGGGTCAGCCGGTCCTATTAAAATCGGCAGGTTCGGCTGAACTTTATCTAATATTTATGATATATAATGATATAATATTTACTCTTTTTACCAACCAATCCTTCCAGACCATCAAATTAATGAAGAGGCATTTAATTGAACTCAGTTAAGTCGGATTTCAGGTCATTTACTCTATATAAATTGTCTCCTCATATTTTCTACATTCCTTCTATTAACCAATTGGTAAGAATCATTAGGGTCGACTTTTCTGCCCATTTGTAGTAGTTGCTATGAACGAAGTCCTTCTGTATTGTATAATGGAGGAATCCATGTTCCATTGATCCTCTGCTGAGAATAGTGGGCAGTGGTCCTCAGGATTGTTGTGAATGAAAGGAGACATTTAAACGTCGATGAATTGCTGAAGGTGACAAATGTCAGGCTCATTACCACAATCAGTCTATAGAAATACTAGTTTATAAGCCGGTTAGGAATGTGAATAGCAGCACCGCGTGTGGTGCATAAACTGTACTTAGTAAGCTGGATACACTGAAAATATATTATTATACCACACCTGAGGCACTTAGCTCCTATACTTTATATGGGTGACAGGTTACTGCAACATGTTAGCATTAGGGCTCATTTAGTAGGTTTTTGTACTTGGTTGCTTGCGGTCTGGCACATTGCTTAGTTTCAATATTTGTCCGTTGTAGTGCTAGTGAGAGATTAGAGCATCATGCTTTGTATTAAGGAGGTTGAGACTGAATAGACATGGTATACTTTATATTTTTATTTTACACATTTATATAGCGCTACTATATTCCGCAGCGCTTTACAGACATTAGCATCACACTGTTCCTAATGGGGCCCACAATCTAAGTTCCCTGTCAGTAGGTCTTTGGAGTGTGGGAGGAAACCAGAGTATCCGGAGGAAACACACGCAAACAAGGGAAGGACATACAAACTCCATACAAAGTCCATGCGGATGTTGTTTCTGGTCGGATTCAAACCCAGAACCCCAGCGCTGCAAGGCCCCAATGCTAAATACTGAGTCACCGTGCTGCCCACATACTGCATACTTGACATCTATCACATGTGTGGTACTGGAGGATTTGAGTAGCCTTGTTGATTCAATGGTAATGGATGATTATGCTGAGCCATCTTAACACTGTTTACCCAATACTTTGCCACGTCTGAGATTTAATTAGGTAGTGACTAGCAGGGGCGTAACTACCATAGCGGCAGACCATGCAACTGCTTTGGGGCCCAGGGCAAGAGGGGGCCCAGTCTTAGTTGGGATCATCTCCTCTTCTACTGGGGGTGAAAACTTGGTCAGGACTCTACGCTCGAAAGGAACAACTTTTAGCAAATGAAGCAGTGGAAAAATGGCCCAAGGGTTATTGAAAAGGGTTTAGGAAGAAACCCTTCTGTCCTGTGTAGGGGGCCTGGTTTGATCCTTGCTATGGGGCCCTTACTTCTCTATGTACGCCATGGGTGACTAGTATGGTCAAAATACTTTATAAGTTTTTGTACAAATGTGTTATGTATTTGCTATTTATACATTATAATGTATTCACTGTTTTACAGTACAGATAATGATTGACCAACACAGAACTACGGCATAACAGGACCTGTAGTGTCGAAGCTACTTAGATGTAGATACTCAGCTGTTGTCCTTGAACTGGAACACTTTCAAAGTGAATACCAGTATACTGTGAGCCATAGAATTCCTCCCATAATGCTCCACCTACAGAAACTTTTAAAACTATGACATATGAGATTAAATTCCTAATATGCAATGCTAGCTAAACAGATATCTAATATATAAAGCTGAGAGTGTTTGTGTTTGTGTGTGTGTGTATGTCCGCTAAAGGAATCCGCACCGCTGCAGCTACAATCACAAAATTTGGCACACATGTACATCAGGTGTCTGGGAAGGTTTTAGAACAGTTTTCAACTCTCCAGGACGTACCGTTCCTGAGATATTCCCAAAAAATGCATTAGCCAATAGTAGCCTGGTCACATGACCCTTATCAGCCAATAGAAGCTCCCAGGCAGTTAGTCTCCACACACACACCAGGTTTCTATAACAACCTAGCCAGTTCAATGCTGTAGGTCTGCTTTAAAGGGGCAGAGCGCTGTGGATGACACTGGGGTATTCTGGTTAAATATAACTTATGTTTTAGACTTACTCATCATCAATCATTACCTCATATAATGTGAATTTCATATATTTACAGTTCAGTAGTAATAAAAGATGTTTTCTTTCCTCTTTCCTCCAAAATTACTATGGCATCGGCCTGTAATTCAGGCGACCTTCAAAAGAAGGACTTAAAAGCCCCACCCCCAGGTCCCACTAAGTCACGCCCCCGACTCAGTCAGGCCACGCCCCTTCCACTCCGCATCTGACCGGGATTGAAAAAATGAAGGTAAAAATCAACTTCTGTCAGCTGCAGGGGTGGGAGGGAGTGTGCCTTTCTCCTTGCAGCTCATGCTCAGACAGTACAGTGCTGCTGTCTGAGAGTGAGCTGTTCAAAAGGACATCGGTGTGTCCATCCAGGCCCTGCGCATGACACAGGACAGGGAGTCTGAAAGCCAGAATGTCCAGCCTTACCCCAACATGAAGCCGTGCCACCGGTCCCCATAAAGCCACACCCCTAAACAAGAGGCCACACCCCCTGTGTCCATCCAGGCCCTGCGCATGACAGAGGACAGGTAGTCTGAAAGCCAGAATGTCCAGCCTTCCCCTAATGTGAATCCGTGCCACCGGTCCCCATGAAGCCACACCCCTAAACCAGAGGTCACGCCCCCTGGTTCCATGAAGACAAAAAGGAGAAGCTGTCTGAGCGTGAGCTACTGAAAGGGTGGACATCCTTGTGTCTGTCCAGGCACTGCGCCAGACAGTGGACAGGGAGTCTGAAAGCCAGATTGTCCAGCCTAAAACTGGACCTCTGGCCACCCTAGGGAAAGGCTGATGTTAGGGTGGCCAGTTGTCCGGCTTTAGGCTGGACAGTCCGGTTTTCTGGCTCCCTGTCCTCAGTCCAGCACAGTGCCTGGATGGACGTAGGGATGTCCACCCTTTCAGTAGCTCACGCTCAGGCAGCTTCTCCTCCGTGTCTTCACGGAGCCAGGGGGCGTGGCCTCATGTTTAGTGGTGTGTCTTCATGGTAACCAAGGGCACTGTTTCACGTTTGGGGGAATGGCCGGCTTTCTGGGGTGAAGACAGTGGCCACTCTAGCTGCTGTGGAGGTCACAGTTATAAGGGGCGGGCTGCTGTAGAGGTCACTCTCGATATTTTTTTTACGTCACACACACAAACATTAAATGAAATAGATCAAATATACCCGGGCGAAGCCGGGTCCTTCAGCTAGTACAAGTATAAATGCGGAGCTGCTTAAATATTTTTGTCAACTAATATAAAAAAAAGTTATCATAATCCTATTACTATTTGGCCAATTCGTACTCATTTCTGTGCCATGGAAAACCAGGCTACCATTACAGTTCCCACAAGGATTGCCACACAATATATCCTCTGACCCTATATCTTTACATGAAGTATTCAATCATCGCATGCAGCACTGAGTACATATAGCTACTAAACCTATCCGTAGTCTAGACCTTTACAGGGAAATTTCCCAGTGGGTTGACGCCCAGAGGGCCGCCTGAGCCCTCCTCATGGCCGGCCAGTGGAAGTTTTTGGGGATGTATTTTGTGATGGACTATGGTATTTGGCTCTGTTGGGTGGTATAATGTGCCACAATATGGTATTGCTGTCCCTGCCGTCCATCAACTTGGACCCAAATACAAAACTGGGCTACTTTTAGTATTTTTTTCTAGGGCCACTTTAAAGGGAACCTATCATCTCCGAAACACCCCCTGAACTAAAGTAAGCGTTGTATAGTGTAAGTGATGCTGAATCTGAATATGTAAGTTTTATCTTCATACTTCAGCATCACTTACACTATACAACGCTTACTCTAGTCCAGGGGGTGTTTTGGAGATGACAGGTTCCCTTTCAGTTCCCAGTCTGCCCCTGTTTATACTTCAATTACTTAGATGTTATTAATTGGATTAATTAATTTAATAATTATAAAGGTCTGGCTACGTGGTGATTTTGGGCGCAACATGTGACTGCAGAAACCTAAAAAAATCTGCTGGACTTTTTGCAATTCAGTGGTTGCGGCGAATGTGTCACGTTACGACCCCATTCATTCCAATGACTGGCCTTCTACACTGAGATACTTGGGTACTACATGTGTTGCACCCAAAAATCCAGTGTAGCCAAATCCTAATAATAATAAATAAATAAATACATACATATATGAAACAATATTAAAAATGGCATTTGAAATTTGTTTCTCACATTTGTGTCCAGGATGTAAATAATTCCAGGTACATAATAATATCACCATTATTGGTTATAACCGCTGGTAGAATCCTAGGCTACAATATGCTTTGCACTTGACACCGCTACAGCTAGGCTCTCTCTAATTAAGAGCACAGCATTGCGTTTCTATTAGAAATAAACTTGTGCTGACCATAAAAAGGCCTGATAATGATGCTCCCATTTCATGGGATATTACACCATAATGATAATATCCCTCCCATTTGCATCAGATCTTCCAAAGGACTTAAGGAAATTAGCTTCCCCGCCACACAGAGTAGGTAATTTATGGGAGAAAAGAGGAACCAGAAGAGGTAGCGTAGTGAGAATTTACCATTGCACTGGCGGAAGGCAGGGAGTACGAGCGCTTCAGCCCTTTGATATAAGAAGAATATATATAGATACGTCTGAAAAAACTTGTATGTTTGAATGGAATGTAAAGTGAAGCCTTTGTGCTCCTGTACTATGAATTTCTTTCTGCCAACCTGAGCCGAAAGAAGCTAGAAAAGTCTGCGTATTTTACTTTCAGAGTTAATGGGAATAAAATACCTCAGTGGATGAGTGCAGATGTGTTTGATACAAATAGTCATTTTCCTATTTGCTGCCTCATTGAGCATGATGAATGATTGGAGTCAGAGAAGCGGTGTGATAAATGGCAGCACCTTGGCTCCATTGCATGGCCTATTGATTCCCTTTCTTTATTACTCCTACAACCCAGCTGCTTGCTTTGCCCTCCCCACAGCCATGGGGGGAGCGATTGCTTCCTAGAAACTCAATTTATGAATAAGGGTGGATGTTGAATTTTAGCTAAAACCCCCATATATTTTTTATGCATCAGCTTTTGTCGTCATTCAACAATATGTTATAATTAAGATTTTTTTTTTTTTTTATCAAAGTGTATAGCAATTCCTTGAAATAAACCGAACCTCATTTATTAAAGCCAAATTCCTATGATCAAAGCAGGAGATCGGGTTGTGCACAGTTAGAATAAAACAAATGCATTAGTGTCGCTTTAAATCTAGCTTCGAACATTTTCTACCATTACAACCTGTGTTATGGAGGAGACAAGTTGCAGCAAGGTCTAATGCTTATCTGATTGGGTACGAAGATAAGCCAGAAAATTTTTTGTCATATTAACTTTCATCTGTGCATAAAATACAGCCAGGCATTGCTGGAGTTATGTGGTACACCAGCCTTTAATAGTTTCTCTGATATTGAGAATAAGTATATTTTAGCGGCATCTCAATTTCCCCCCTTTCTTCATATATTCTAATAACGGTGTAGTCAGTGTTTCACAGCCTCTCATATATCAGGAGAACACGTTCTAAGTGGCTGTGATATGGAGAGAGGCCATGCGGCAGTACTTCTAAAAAGAGCCTTATTGAATAAAATTCAAGTTAAATAAATTCCAGTACAGCCGCTACCGTGGTATTTGCTTAAAGCGTCCCCCAGCCGCTTCAAAATTGACATGCATGTTGCAATATAAAAACAAACTGACTATGACCATGCACATCCGACCATTTAAAGCTTCATTTCCATAGAGAACAGCTGCACAAAAGAAAATAACTCAGGAACTCTCAGGAAAAACACTGGAGATTATTGGCTCGGGGCTGGCAGGCAGCGTCTGACATTGTGACTGTAGCATTGACTTTGGGAAATTAGCAAATGCTGATTGGGTTTTTCACACCAGTTATAGTTGATATTGAGAACTGGAGGGAGAACCAGCAGTTTGGGACTTCTGCAACACATATTCATTGCCTGCTTCTAGGTTACTCTTTACTGTCACACTTTTCGTTCATTAAAGCGGATCAAAACAGGTCGTCCAGCTTCTCTTAACCATGAAAAGCAACAGGTATTGCTGGGCAGAAAGCTGGGTCTTGCCAAAAAAGTAATATTACATATGGAATGTGGTCCATGCATGGGCAGGGTCTGTTGAAGAAGGCTGAGTCTTAGAGGTGGGTCCTGGGCAGGGAACCCACCTCTGTGATGTACATTTGTTCTCATATGGATAGGGGTTGTCTACATGAAACAACCCCTTTAGGCTACTTTCACACTGGCGGCAGGCCTGATCCGGCAGGTGAAGGGTGCTGTCGGATCAGGCCTGCCGCAGTGACATGTGTGGAGCCGGAACCGTGCTCCGGCCCCACACATGTCACACAGTACATGCATACACATAAACACACACACATATAGACAAACAAACACACATACATACTTACATGCTCCCCGGCAGGTCTTCGGAGTGTCAGAGGGACAGGACGGCTCACACAGGTCACGATTCCCCACAGCGCCCTCTGCTGGGCGCCTGGTGGAATCGTCACCTGTGCGCGCCGTCCTGTCCCTCCGACGCTCCGAAGACCTGCCGGGGAACATGTAAGTATGTATGTGTATTTGTTTGTCTATATGTGTGTGTATGTTTATGTTTATGTGTATGTCTATGTCTGTATGTGTCTGTGTAGCCGGATCCGTAATGAACTCCATTGAAAGTCAATGGAGGGCGGATCCGGTTACCATTATGGTCACACCAGACGGATCCACCCCCATTGACTTGCATTGGGGGTCATTCCGGATCCGTCTTGGTGCGGATGCCTGGACCGGAGAGCAAACCGCAGCATCCTGCGGTTTGTTCTCCGGTCTGAAGACGGAACGGAATGCTTTCAGGAGCATTCCGTTGTCTTCAGTTCAGTTTTGTCCCCATTGACAATGAATGGGGACAAAACTGAAGCGTTTTATTCCGGTATTGAGCCCCTATGACGGAACTCAATACTGGAATTTTAAAACGCTAGTGTGAAAGTAGCCTTAAGGGCTTAAAGGGATTTTACAGCGAGTTATTCTGATTGCCTGATTGGAGTTGGGAAGGAATTTTTTCCCCCTAAAGTGGGGAAAATTGGCTTCTACCTCACAGGGGTTTTTTGCCTTCCTCTGGATCAACTTGTAGGATAACAGGCCAAACTTGATGGACAGATGTTTTTTTCGGCCTTACAAACTATGTTACTATGTTAATATGTTACAGCACTTAAATATTGATGGTCTATCTTGAGGGTATCAGATCGGTGGGGGTCCCACACCAAGCACCCAACTGATATACTGAAAACACAGTGGACAGAGCTGGAAGCAGGAGGTTCCTTCAATTTAATTGAATTCCATTTAATTGTGGCCCTACAGGGTACTGCAGCTCAGTTCAAGTGAATGGGAGCTGCGCTGCAGTATGCCAGTGCCTATAGGGGCATTATAATTACTGGGGGCACAATAGGGAGGTAGTATTATTGCTGAAGGCACCATAGAGGGCATTATTAATACTAGGAGCATTATAGGGGGACTTTATGATTACTTGGGGCACTGTGGCGGGCTTTATTTCAACTGTAGACATTCTGGGGAAGCATATTACTACTGGAGCCACTATGGGGACATTATTACGACTGAGGGCACTATTTTTTGGCAGTATAGTACTGGGAGGCATTAGGGAACACAGCAGGCACAGTACTGGGGTGGCAGCAGAATGACCTTGTTCGGGCCCCCAGATGGGGAATTTTTGTTGAGAAGGTTCGGATGATGAAAAAGTGAGAAATCTAAAATCACTGTGTGGCAAACTGCAGAGATGAGGTTTAGCTGAAAGAAGTGATCATGGTGAACTGGGCCAAATGGAGAAGATGATGAAAGAGAATGTGTAACCAGAGGACACATTACTGGATGTAATAGGTATGTAATGCCGTCATTTCCTGTATGTTTGCCAGTGCTAAAAGATCAGAAAGAGTCAGCTGGCACAGGCCACCAGAGGGACAGCTTTTGGAGAGGTATTTTGTGCTGCTGTGGCAATATTTTGTGCTGCTATGTGGTATTTGGCTCTACAGGGGCATTTATTTGTGCTGCACTATGGTATTGATGACCTTTCCCAATTTATTTGGCCCCAACCACTTGTCTGGCCCAGCCTTCTGTCGGTTTGGACTGTCTAGACATGGGGTGACTAGTTTTTTTTCCAGGGTCACTTAAAGTTCCCAAATTGACCCTGGACAGAGATCACGGATGGGTGTCATACAGTGGTATCCGTCACCCTTAAGCTATTATGGCCTAGATTCATACTTTCTTTAAAAGACACCATAGGATAGAAAAGTTTAATCTGCTGTGCTATTCCATATCTTTTTTGTGGTATGCCGACATCTACCAGCCAGACGAAGGCCTAACAAACAAGCTTATGACCTTTATCTGAATAATGGACCCCGATGGACATGTTTAACATGTACTTTAGGAGCTTTTTTAATTAAATGATGTAATTAAAGATTAACTGTTGTTTTTTTCATGAATGAACAGTGCAAGCGAATAT
The DNA here is from genome assembly GCA_900303285.1 of Rhinella marina. Taxonomy (NCBI): domain Eukaryota; kingdom Metazoa; phylum Chordata; class Amphibia; order Anura; family Bufonidae; genus Rhinella; species Rhinella marina. Next base: position 271,446 of record ONZH01002631.1, on the reverse strand, counting down.
AAGAAACTTTGTTATTTTCTCATGAAAGATAGATGCTTCCTTTTCTTATCAGACTCCTTTTTTGCTCACCCTCCCACCCACCCACTAACTCTCTTGTCACTGCTGAAATCTGTTTTCAGTGAAGACAGGCTATCTGCTCACTGGAGGACTGGATTACATAGAAGTCTATAGAGAGGGGAGTGGGAGAAGAGAAGGGAAGGGCCAGGGGTGCACCTAGCCTTTCTTCTGCCTGAGGCGAAAACTGAAATGGCGTCCCTCCCTCCGCAATGCCAGTTTCTTAACCTAACCCCTTCCCTTGTGCCCGAGGCCCTTCGGCTGCCCCTCTCTTGCCCCTGCCTGGTGTTGCCTGAGGTGATCACCTGGTCTCATTGGTGGTGTAGGCCGAGGCAGAGAGATTGACAGTGAGACTACTAATTTGTAAGTAATTTACTGTCTAACTTCACTACTGGATTTATATCTAAACTACTTAGTTCTGTTGCATAATATCCAACATTACTGTTGCAGCTTCTGAGGGTGTGCTACAGAGGGTTAGGAAGCAGATTCTCCTGTTTTTCAATGTGTCTATTAGCAGACATGATTCCATCTCGCCTCTGCCCACTAGTTCATGAGAAATAAAAATACAGATAGATTACAGAGAGAAAAACATCTGAAAAATGCCATATACAAGTCATGTAATGGCTAGAGATATTGTTATTCCTCATTTACACACACAGCAGCTTATCCTTAAAAATTACCTGAAACAACAGATACACTTTAATTTCTGTCCTTTCTACTTAAAGAGGACCTGTTACCTCACCTGACATGTCTGTGTTAATAACTTCATGCATTCCCCATGTAATAACAACTCTGTAACATTTTTTCTTCTGTCTGTATGATGTACCATTCCTTTATTATTTGTACTAGAAGTTATGAATGAATTGCTAGCAGTCTGCAGTAAGGGAATAGAGGGGAGGTAACCAGTTGGGGGTGTGTCCTTGCAAGTCTAAAAATGGCAGCACCGATTGGATTGAGTGAGTCTGTGCAACTGGTTACCTCCCCTCTGTACCCTTACTGCAGACTGCTAGCAATTCATTCATAACTTCTAGTAGAAATAATAAAGGAATGGCACAACATACAGACATAAGAATAGATGCTCCAGAATTGTTATTGCATGGGGAATGTGTGCAACTATTATAACAGACATGTCAGGAGTGGTGACAGGTCCTCTTTAAAGCTATGAAACTAATTACCTCAACCTAATATGTCACGTTAAGATCTATAAGGAGTTACTACAGCAGAGGGGACATCCTCTGCGTCTGGAGGAAAGAAGGTTTGTACACAAACATAGAAGAGGATTCTTTACTGTAAGAGCAGTAAGAAAAAAAAAACCGCACTATCCAGATTCAGAATTAGGCACCTGGAAAAGGTGCTAGGAAACCCAGGAGATACAACAGCAGAATATACTTAAAGGGTAACCGGTTAAAATATAACTTTTGAAAAATTGTGATGCACTCTTTTGCCACAACACAGTGCAGTAAATTACGTCATCGGGGGGCGGAGCAACGACACGCCGGTGGTGCATTTGAACCCACGCGGCAACCTCAGCATGGTGGACGCCATATGCCTCACCGGTCAAGGCTACTGAGCACTGCTATACATGTTGGCAGACAGTGAGCCAATTATTGTGGACCAGATGGAGAATCAGTGCTGGTCCTTTCTCAACTGTCCCCTGATGAATTGGTGATCCCAACCAAGGAAACGCGTCGGGACATTGGGACATTTGTTTGTTACTATTGCTAGCATATAGGGATTCCCTAATCTACCCTGACAAACACTGGGCAGTCACACGTGCTCGAGGGAGAGGTAGGGACACTATAGCTAGTCTTGTTGGTCAGTCTGGGGAGTGCCCAATATATAGGGTGATTTGCTTGGTCCCTAGACAATTTGGGTTTAGTCTAGAATATACAGGGCTACTCAGGGGCAGAGACCCAGCATCCCTAGGATAGTGTCCCTCCAAGAATCACGACTCACCCAAGTGGTAAGGCCGCTTCTTTTATTTACTGCACTGTGTTGTGGCACAAGAGTGCATCACGATTTTTCATTGTTATTTATGTTTGTGGGCCATTGTTTTACGAATACTGAGTAAAAGTTATGTTTTAACCAGTTACCCTTTAAGTATATTCTGCTAAGAGCAGTGAGACTATGGAACTCTCTGCCTGAGGAGGTGGTGATGGTAAGTTCACTAAAAGAGTTCAAGAGGGGCCTGGATGTATTTCTGGAGGGTATTACAGGTTATAGTTACTAGAGAGGGGTCGTTGATCCAGGGAGTTATTCTGATTGCCTGATCAGAGTTGGGAAGAAATTTTTTTCCCCTAAAGTGGGGGAAATTGGCTTCTACCTCACATGTTTTTTTTTTGCTCTGGATCAACTTGCAGAATAACAGGCCGAACTGGATGGACAGATGTCTTTTTTTGGCCTTATAAACTATGTTACTATGTTAGATGATCAGACCTCCACCTATTCCACAGATATGCCAAAAATCTCATTAGAATGTCCCTTTAACTTTGGATTTCATCCAGGGCTGGCCTTAGGGACGTGTGACCGCACAGTGCGCACTACCCTGGACACATGAATGAAGCACCAAATGGTCCCCTTTTCCAGGCACCCGTTCACTGGGACTCAACTGTATTTGCTTCCACAGGACCTGCCTCCACAGGACGCAGATACAGTTGAATGCTAGTTATCATCTCTCTGTTTTGCTATAAACAGTCCTGCTCTCTCCAGCATCAGGCATGATGCAGTGACACATTGTGCTTGCTAAACTGTTTAGAAGGAGTGCACAGGCCGGGAATCGGCTTGTTCGCTCTCCAGCTCAGCAGGCACGATGGCCTTTTTATTGTGTAGGGAAACTAAGGAGACATTTTACTCTTTAGGGGCACTGAGGGGACAGCAATACTGGATGAGGGCACTAAAGGGGCCTTTACTGTGTAGGGACACTAAGGAGACATTTTACTCTTTGGGGGAACTAATGGGGAAGCACAACTGGATGAGCGCACTAAGTGGACAGCACTACTGGATAGGGGCACTAAGGGGACAGCAATACTGGATGAGGGCACTAAGGGGGCCTTTTACTGTTTAGAGACACTAAGGAGACATTTTACTACTGTGTGGAGGAACTAAGGTGGCATAACTACTGTTTGGGTATTGAAGGAAATAACTTTTATGAGGGACACTAAGGGGGCATAACTACTGTGTGTAGGTGCTATGGGGGCATAACTACTGTGTGGAGATACTAAGGGGGCAAAACTACTGTGTAGGGACACCTTGGGGTCATAACTACTGTGTGTAGACTCTAAGGTGGCATAACTGCTGTGTGTAGACTCTAAGGGGGCATAACTACTGTTTGGGGACACAACTGGGGCATTCTACTCTGAGGGAGCACTAAAGGGCATTTGTACTGTGAGGAGTTACTGTGCTCTGCTGCTATTTTGACCCTACGTTTAGCCTATGTATGTTTATTTCACATTATATGACCTGTTGAGATGATATGGATTGATTGTACCCTATGTGTACTCTGTATTTTTGGGGCTTTGTTCCCATTATGTCCAGCATAGCGATGAGATATATTTCTGGATATTTTATGATTACTTTGTATTAATAAAATTGTTATATATATATATATGTTTTTTTTTTTTTTGCTTGCTCGATTTTTCTTTGCTGTGGTTTCTTATATTATTTTGAGCAGGACTCTTTATTTTTTCATTCGGGCATATTTAGGCTTTACTAAAGAGGCATTCTACTGTGAAGGGACATTAAGGGGGCATTCAACTATGTGAGGGCACGAAGAGAGCGTTCTTACTGTGAGGCGAGGGGGCACTAAGGGGGCATAAGACCTGTGAAAGGGCAGGCACACACCGCAGCTGCAACATTTTTTAGATGCCAACTGGCTTTCTCTGGCCAGGCCTGCAACTGCAGAACATTGCAGGCGGTGCAGTAATGTAATTGCACCACTTATATCACAGAAAAGTGTTGAATGGCAAGGCAGGTATTCCCTTCCCCATCATTGGAGCTTTTTTTGTGAAGCTGGTACTTCTGAAGAGGGGACAGAAAATGAGGCACTAAAGCATGGCACCGAGGAAGAGGTGCTGTATAAAAGGGGCACAGAGTAAGAGGTACTGTATAAAAGGGGCACCGAAAAAGAGGTACTGTATAAAAGGGGCACAGAGTAAGAGGTGCTGTATAAAGGGGTCACAGATGCTGGCACTATATACTGGGGCACAGAACCTGTAGCTATCCTTATATAAATAAGGACTGGCTTCTAGGTTTTATATGTATTCTGCCTCATGTATGAATTCCTTAAAAGACTGATGCTGGCCATACGTACATACTGTGTGTAGGCATGAGATCTCTCCTGACCCCCCTATAAATATGCTCACAAGAGGAAGAAAAGCAGACATATCTTCCAGGATACTAAAGGATTGAACAGGTTAACATCCAATAAATGACAAAGTTGTTGACTTCTGACAATGTTTACCTACTGTTTTATATAAACTGCTTTTGTCTCAGTTTTGCCTGCATTATTCACTGAACATCAGCTAATGCGCCAGGGAATTACGGAAATCACAGCAACAAAATACTGCAGAAATGGCAGACATAAATACTACCTAAAAAGTCTAAATTATTCATCTATAACATTACTGAACCAATACAAATCAAATGTCCAAAATGAAAACATCATTGGTCTTAGGATTTTGTTGTTTCCCAGTAAGAGATACATTCCTCTCCACAATAGGTTAGGAATACCTGACCACCCAGTGATAAGTCTCTAATACCAATACATTCATCACGTCCATAGTGCTTGACACATTAAGACATACCTGACAGAAGAAGTTATCCTGTGACGAGTGTTATACCATTGGATGATATCTCTGCCTTGGAAAATAGCAACAAGGGGATCAATCACATAAAATAATATTAATTATATGCAATATATTTCTTAATTCTCCCTATGTGTCGCAGGAGTTTGGTGATTCATTATAGGTATTATGGTACCCTGCTACCTGTATCACGGCGTCCGTGGAGGACGTGTTATAGTCGTCCATTGTACAGAAAAATTCCACAGCACTCCAAAGTTGGTGCAATTAAAGGAGTTGTCTCACCTCAGCAAATGGCATTCATCATGTAGAGAAAGTTACTACAAGGCACTTACTAATGTATTGTGATTGTCCATATTGCCTCCTTTGCTGGCCTGATGCATTTTTCCATCACATTATGCCAGCCACCTTGTATCTGCACTGATGGAGGAAGCAGGAGGCGCAAGAGTGCACAGAATACCTTGGATCTACTCTCAGTGCACTTAACTGCTCATTTGCATATGGATTAAAAGTACTTTTTCTTAAGAATGAAGCAATGGATCACAAAATAAAATGCATCATTACACTCAAATGAGCTAGTCCTATAAGACGTTGTACTTGGTTTAACAGTAAATTTCCTGGTGATATATTCCCTCTACAAAGTTATCAGCAAGTGTATTTACAGCTAGTCTTTAATTTTACATAATTTTTTAAATATTACTTTTAAAGTCTAGTATCACTGCATTATTAACCTGAATTCTGTTTGACAGTATGTATCCGGGCACTGTAGTGTACACACTATTTATGGGGATGTTTTATGACTCTGTTTATCTGGGCATTATTGGCAACTCTTGATCCAGTGTATGACACCATTTATCTTAAAGGGGTTCTCTCACTTCAGTAAATGGCATTTATCATGTAGAGAAAGTTAATACAAGGCACTTACTAATGTATTGTGATTGTCCATATTGCTTCCTTTATTGGCTGGATTCATTTTTCTATCACATTATACACTGATCTTTTAAAGGGGTTACTACCACCACTGCAGCACGGATACACAGTGCCCTATGTGTGCTTCAACGGTCCTGGTTATCAAAGAGGTCGGTGCTTTTTCCTATAGTGTACAAGCATGGCCACCACTGCCAGACTGCAGAATCTCCCATCACATCCACCTTGTATCTGCTCTGCATATAATATAGACACTCACAATACATTAGTAAGTGCCATGTATTAACGTTGTCTATATGATAAATGTCATTTGCTGAAGTGAGACAGACCCTTTAAGGTTGTAGAACACTGTTTATCTGGACTATTATGGCACTCTACAGTAATTTACAGTATTTATATGGGTGCTGCTTCACATTTCAAGCTTGAAGAAGAACTCCCGCAAAATTTTTTATTCCATGTCCTGCTAGAAATGTACATGATGTAATCTGTAGTGAATGTCATTTTCTTACCAGTAGCTGAATTTTTGAGTTATATCATCCTGAAGTTTCTTATCTGTGTCATGTGACTAGGAACTAGACCCACCAACTCACACAGCACCTTATGTGTGGACAGGAAGTCTAATTTCCTATGCATTCCTATGGGAGCCTCACTTTCAGTCTCATAGGAATGAATAGAGCAGTGACTGGCTTCCTGTCCTGGGTCAGTTGGAGGTCAGGGAGTTGGTCACATGACCCAGCTACAATAAGAAGAGAGTGGAAACTCTCAATTTCAGCCTCTGATAAGAAAATGACAATCACTACAGATTATATCATGCACCTTTCTAACAGGTCAGAGAATAAAAATTTTTGCGGGAGTTCTTCTTTAATAGCCCAGCCCTACTTCCCACTCGTAACCTATTTTTGCTCAGTGTAGTTCTTCTTTAAAGGTTATGGACACCTTTAGGGTAATTTTTTATGATTTCGGGCTTTTTACTAATTTAGGGCTAAAAATCAATTTTTTTTGCAATTGGTGTTTAAAAATGTGGGGCCTTAAATATTTTCAGCAGCTTTTGTCATACAGGGGTTAAATTTCAGTCTATTTGCAGACTGCCACTTTCTGTTTACTCTGAGACCCTCTGATAGTGGATAGCTCTTATCTCTGATCTCCTGACCTCATAAACACTCATTATAGCTAAATTGTTATCAAACTGATGAGAATCTGGCTTAAATGAGACCAATTGAAAAATTATTTTTAGCCTAAAATGAATAGAATGCAGTTATACTGAATCTTTTCCCACAAAAACACATCAATCTGCTCAGCTCCTCCTGCTCTATAACATGCTGCCTGCAGATCGCACTTCGTTTTGTGGTGACAGGTCATCATTATCCATTACTGGATAACCCCTTTAACATATTTTAGGCCTAGTTGCCAGTGTGAAAAATTGACGGATTATATACATTTTTTTAATATAGATAGTGACAGGAGAATCTAAAAAAGAAACTCAACAAACATTGTCTGTTTAACATAAAACATGATTTAAACAATAGGGCGTTTTCTTATGACACGTTCCCTTTAAAGGTGAGTTTTGCTTAGAAAAACAGTAACTCAGACCACGACCGGTTTATGAGGGTGCTGCAGGGGCGGACTGGGAACTTAAAGTGTCCCTATGTTGTAGGAGAGTCCAAAATGACAGAAGGTGGTTCAATACAAGATGGCAGGGCCAACAGAAGCTACAAGTAGACAAGAACAACAGAAGTAAAATACTGCCCTATCACCATACTGAGGATGGTGATACAGTTAAATTCGGGAAGGCTCCTGCAGCTACTGGCCATGTGCCTATATACCTGATGCTCCTAGCATTAATTAATGTGAGCATCCTATGTACCTGGCCAGCGGCCGCAAGAAAGACTTGGACAGCCCCCTGGGCATTGGCCCACCCTGAAATTTCCCTTTAGGGTCTATGGCCAATCCACCCTTGTGGTGCTGGCTCACAGACTTTGAGGTTGGGACTTACACATAGGCAAATCCTGTTTAGGTTGTCCTTTACATCATTTTTTAGTAGTCTAATGGGATAAACATACTGTTCACATACAGCAATGGACAATGTAAAATATTGTGAAAGGTGTCTAAAGAGCTCCTGTTAGCAGGATCAACCCCATTAAACCAGGCATATTGCCTATTCGGGCTGATCCTGCTGATTAAAATGATACTTTCCTTGTGAAAATCAGTTGCAGCATTTACAAGAAAAAAGACTTCTATTATTTATGCAAATAAGGGCTGCAGTGCACTGAGAGGCGGAGCCTATGAATTTGGTGCGCTTCTCAGCTTTCCAGTGCAGGCTCTTGTATAGGAGACAAGGGTTGTAAAAATACAGTGCCATGCCTGTCCACAGGATGTGCGTGGTATTGCAGCTTAGCAACATTCATTTAAATGGAGCTGAGCTGCAATACCAGACACAGTCCATGGACATTTGTGGTGTGGTTTTATCATGTTTTATCTACTCATGTACAACCCCTTTAATTCCCTAACCATATCATACTAAATATCACAATGCAGTTTACAATTACTTCAGCAAACAAAGATTTTAATTAGATCCCCATTACTTCATACATATAATATCAGAGGTGTTCTAATTTTAAATCTGGTGTTAAGACTTTTATACCTCATCTCCTCATCTCTTCTATCTTCAATTTACTCATGCATCGTTTACTATGCTTGGTGAAATCACCTTACTTTGACCTACTTTACTTCAATACCAACATATCCATATTAGAAAATGAGAATTCAATTATTTTTTCCGTCTTCTGTTCCTTCTATGTCCTCTCTAGTGTAACTCTGCCATTACATTCTTTAATTGTATAATGCTAATTATATCATTATTGTAGACCCACTGGGTTGTAAGCTCACGTGGCCCTAATTTGTATGACTATTTGGTATGCACTTGGCGTATATAGTTGTTAGGCTTGAAAAACAAATGGTTAAGGAGAAGAATATAAGATCTAATTAAGAAATAATTGACGTTTAGTTAGGACGTTTGCTAATTTTCCTAGGACTATAAAATGTCATTAGAAATATAAGCTGCTATAGATGATTGGTCAAATGTATAAACCGTGTTAGAAAGGACCTCCAGCCTTGTCTTAAGGCCCTTTTATATGTGAATATAAAATTATGAAAAAATAAGCCCTCATAGACTGATATAACGAGTTTTAAAGCTTGAACGACACACTGGGGCAGATTTACTAATAGTGTTGCACTTTGCACTGCCTAAGAGTATGAATCACAGTCTTAATATTAGACAAATTTACTATTCTGATGTAAATTTGGAAAATCGTAAATCCTCTTTCAGATTTACGCTAGAATCCCGTCCATGCGCCCAAAATTTGTCCATATCTCAAAAAAACTGTCTAAGGCTACTTTCATATTGGCGGCACGGTTGTACGGCAGGCTGTTCCGGCTGGTGAACAGCCTGCCGGATCCGTGCTGCCACTACTGCACGTCTGCAGCCGGAACTACGCTCCGTCCCCATTCACTATAATTCCGGCTGCAGCACAGCAAACATGCCAAGAAGCGGCAGGACTAAAATTGCGACATTATAGTGAATGGGGACAGAGTGTAGTTCCGGCCGCAGACGTGCGGTAGCGGCAGCCTGGATCCAGCAGGCGGTTCACCAGCTGGAACACCCGTGCCACCAATGTGAAAGTAGCCTATGTTTACTCCACCTATAAGTTATTGTAGTTTCACTCTAGAAATGCTCCAAAATTTTGGCGCACAGGACTGCATTTATGCCATGTCCCCTTTCTAGCGAAGAAATGCTGCTTTCCAGGGAAGTCACCCCCACTTGTTGAGCAAGGCAGTAAAAGCTTAGAAAAGTATGTAAAACGGTTAGTAAATGTGATGCAAAACATGAAAAAACTGCACTCATTCAGAGATGATACAGAAATCTTTCTAATGATCTTATCCTCCTCTATGTCTACAGAATTTACCTTCTACAGGTTTTACCATTGCCATAGAAAGGGATTCTTTACTGTAGGAGCAGTGAAACTAACAATCCCTCTGCCAGGGCCTGGATGACTTTCTTGAAAGTGAAAACATTGAAGGTTTTGGGTACTAGATTCTGCAGATAGGATCCAGGGAAAATGGGTCAGTTGACACCCACCTCATATATGTTTTTGCCTTCCTCTAAGTCAATAAAATATGATTATTAGTTGGACCCGATTAACCTGTTTTTGCTTTCAAACTAATCAACTAGTAACTATGTAACCTGTAGTACATACTTTTCTGCAACCCTCATGTGGGTCCTGCTACTCCGGTAACCTCTGGACTTTGGTGTAGTTTGGTTCTCTATGGTTTACTCTGTACACTGCTTCTCAAAATGAAGTAGGCCTCACCATTGCGGTGACCCCTAATGGTTTGTGAAGCCCAGCTATATGGGGCAGTTTTTACAGAAGAGCTCATAAGCATACCTCCCAAGTTTGTAAATGAAGAAAGATGGGTACATTGTGCGGCGTGCAAAGCGCATCACAGCAAATTTTTTTCAGCACTAGGCCATGCTTCTAACTCTGCCCAAAACATAACTATACACCTAATCCCACCCAGTCCCCACATTGTGCTCCCCAGTAATATGTTGTGCCACTAGTAACCTGCCCACATTGTGCCACGCACAGAAACTTAAAAAAACAAACACCATATACTCACCTTCTTCCTAGCAGCAGCAGGACATCGACTGCTGTAGTCTGTGGAGGGAGCGGAGCCAAGGCTGACTGTCGGCCCCACCCCCCGCACAGACCAGAGGTATGGAGAGCCGACAGGGGGAAACAGAGGGATGATGAAGCAGGGAGCTGAAGCTGGCTGTCTGCTTCATCATAATACAGGCAACTGTCTGTGCATCCTATGGACGCAGGGACAGCTACCAGACACTGGGATATACCTCCCTCGTACTGGGACTGCCCCGCTGGATCCGGGACAGTTGGGGAGTATGCATAAGTTACACAGTTCTTTCTGTGGCTGTACAAATCTTTGGTTTGGTTTTGGAAAAGCCCGAGCATCACCAATAGAAAATGTCCGAGAAGCCCTGTTCTAGATGAAAAAAAAAAAGTAGGAAAAATATAACGCTCAAGTGATAATAGGACACAAGCATATTTGTCTGGCCTGGTCATCAAAAGAGGTTGAGGTCAAGTTATAATTAGAAGAGAGAATCATATTTGATAAAACATTGGTCAGCAACAGTGGGGGAGCACAGTGCTAAATCAGCCAACAGGAACAATTTACAAAGCAGATTATCAGGAACAGTTAGAATGGCTTCTTGATCAAATGTCTAGGATGAGCACACCCTTTATCTGATAGTGCAATATATTTATATGTCAGATTAGATAACAGTTTTATCTAGTATATGATGTTGATTGTGTAGGGGTATGTAGTTCAAAATGTATAGAATCTTAGCTATATAGAGAACTCAGACAGAGTGAGATAAATAAGAACTCTTGTTTTATTACACTAGTTAAAAGTAGGTAAAGGGATAACTCTATATATATGTGCCAGCGCTGGTATCATAAGAAATAATGATAAAATCACAATCTGAATGAAAATATATGAATAAGAGTAAAAAATGCAAGATAAAAAATAAAAAATAAAAAGAAGAAAAATATAGAATAAAAATCAAGATAAAAAACAAAAAAATGTCACATAAGTAGGAGTCTTGGGTTGTTGTTCCAGAATGTTATAAGTCTCTATGGTCCATATAATGCTAATAGTTTATATCAAATGGTGCAGTACATTACCCCCTCCTTAAACGTTGATGATGTCCGTGGGGAGCGGTGTTATTGTGGAATCCGTCCGTGCTTTAGCCTATGTGCTCCCGGCTGCCAGCACGAGGACGCTGGTGGAGCGTTGCGCGCGCTTTTCTCTTCTCCTCTAAAGCCGTTTGGTTTGCGGAGCTCACAGTGGCGTCCCACGTGATCGCTCCTATGTAGTAGGATTTATTGCGGTTTAGTGGTCTTGGATTTTCTTCCCAGGATTGGGTTCTGGTTTTCTCCTTGTTTGATATCAAAGATCTCCAAGGAGTATTTCATATACTTAGCAGAGAAGATATAAGGTGTAAATATAAATAAAAATACAAATATGGGTTATAGCGGCCAAATAGGGAGAGGGATATAATTAATAAATAAATCTCCAAAATCTGTGCCAGTCTCCAAATTGTCCTTTTTAACGCCAGACGCGTTTCGGGGCTTTTCTCTGCCCCTTCCTCAGTGGCAAAATCACTGAGGAAGGGGCAGAGAAAAGCCCCGAAACGCGTCTGGCGTTAAAAAGGACAATTTGGAGACTGGCACAGATTTTGGAGATTTATTTACTAATTATATCCCTCTCCCTATTTGGCCGCTATAACCCATATTTGTATTTTTATTTATATTTACACCTTATATCTTCTCTGCCTAAGTATATGAAATACTCCTTGGAGATCTTTGATATCAAACAAGGAGAAAACCAGAACCCAATCCCTGGGAAGAAAATCCAAGACCACTAAACCGCAATAAATCCTACTACATAGGAGCGATCACGTGGGACGCCACTGTGAGCTCCGCAAACCAAACGGCTTTAGAGGAGAAGAGAAAAGCGCGCGCAACGCTCCACCAGCGTCCTCGTGCTGGCAGCCGGAGCACATAGGCTAAAGCACGGACGGATTCCACAATAACACCGCTCCCCACGGACATCATCAACGTTTAAGGAGGGGGTAATGTACTGCACCATTTGATATAAACTATTAGCATTATATGGACCATAGAGACTTATAACATTCTGGAACAACAACCCAAGACTCCTACTTATGTGACATTTTTTTGTTTTTTATCTTGATTTTTATTCTATATTTTTCTTCTTTTTATTTTTTATCTTGCATTTTTTACTCTTATTCATATATTTTCATTCAGATTGTGATTTTATCATTATTTCTTTATGATACCAGCGCTGGCACATATATATAGAGTTATCCCTTTACCTACTTTTAACTAGTGTAATAAAACAAGAGTTCTTATTTATCTCACTCTGTCTGAGTTCTCTATATAGCTAAGATTCTATACATTTTGAACTACATACCCCTACACAATCAACATCATATACTAGATAAAACTGTTATCTAATCTGACATATAAATATATTGCACTATCAGATAAAGGGTGTGCTCATCCTAGACATTTGATCAAGCTATACTATATCTTTCCTTAGGCTGTGGGTAAAGCCTGGATTGAAGCACCTCTGAATCCATAGTCGACTAGGTGGTGAGCCACTCACTTTTTCTATATAGAATGGCTTCTTGGTTGCATTGGCTAGGTGGACAGTGGATTCTGCACTTACTAGCCCTATCCTTAAAGCATTAAGCCCAGAGCCATGGAAGTAGCCTGTAGGGAGTATAAGGAGCTCAGCTAGGTGCATATCATCACTCAGGTACAATGTGCTGCATGTTGTACATCTCAGAGATGAAAACAGTCCATTCCCTTCCTCATTAATGGGAAAATTGTCATGGGTACAGTCCTAAGCACATCACATACAGTCATTACTGATGAGACATCTGGTCTCCTATAACAATGTTAAGTGATTGACTACCGTTAAACGCCATTTTGTTTTCTTCTAAATATTTCTCTGGTCCATGCTATTTAATTTCATGATAGATCTTTATAGCAGTCAGAGCTGTGTTTTTCCATTATGGAGCAGTGAATCCCCTGCATATAGTACTATGATAAAATTGTGGCTACCTGAACTTACCTCAAGGGTGAGCCCAGGAGCTTACTGCATAATTTTAATACATTTTACCCAATAATAAACTCCTAAGCAGCGATGAGCGAATTTCAGTTTTGTAAGCTCGAGTTCTGGTTTGGGTATGCGCTGAATTGCGTTTTGGATTCTGTTACCATGGACAATAATGCCCCTTTAGAGGCATTCCGTTATGCATTCCGTTATAATAGAAGTCTATGGCCAGCATATCGGATCCGTCCGGTTTCCGTTATGCAGGAGAGGACGGCATTCTGTTATGCATTCCATCATGGAATTGCGTTATGCCCCTTGATAACGCAATTTAGCACATACTCGAACTTATAAAACTAAAGTTCGCTCATCACTCCTCCTAAGATAGTGGTGCATTCAGGCAGCTAGAATTTTATCATTTAAAATTTTTGCAGTGTTATGAGCTTTGTAACATGAAAACAGAGCTCTGTCCCCTAAAGAATATTTTAAAATGTACTATTACAGCCTGTTCGATCTAAAAATGACATGGTATTAAAAGATCAACAGTTTGTGGACAACACATGAGAACGGTGGACATGTATTAAGACTATCATTTTATATGCTGGCCTGGCATCAGATTTGCCACAGTTATTACCAGGCACAATCCCGGTATGGTTCATCTCACATTTCTGGCGTAATTTATAATAAATGTGTTGGACCACCAAATTCTCACCTACTCTTTGGAAAAGTTGCATGTGTGGTATAAAAGGGCAGAAAGTTGCATATTTTTGCACAAATTTTCTGGTGCTCAGAAATTTGCTACTTTTTGGCACCACTGTTTTGTAATAAATCTCTTCCATTATGTTTGTTCTACATCTGCACCAGAGGTAAATTAAAGGCTATGGACACCTTTGGGGGCTTTTTTTTATTATTGCACTCTATTAATCTTGCGCTAAAAATTATTTTTCTAATTGGTCTTTATTAAAAACAAAAACGTTTCAGCAGTTAATCTCTAAAAACCTCCAGTTTCACTGCATCTGCTGATTGTTGATTCTACTTCTCAGTGAAACCCGTCAAAGAGCTACTTTGACGACACAATTTGTAGACCTTATCTCTACTTCTCTAACAGCTAATAAACACTCATTTAAGGAACTCTTTGCACGGACTGATTGAGTAGTCAATTACAGGACATGAACATTTTGTTCCCTCTACTTGTCAGCAGAGGTGATAGCTGTATTTCCATTTAGCAGTCATCTCCTCTGTATGGGGATGAACGATAGCTACTGCGATCACTTGTCCCCACAGAGAATTATTATTTCTGGGCAGGAGATCCCTGTTTACACAGAACAATATGAACAATGATTTTAGGTGCCATGATTCTCCCAGCAACATCTTTGCACAGGCCAATTGTCAGAAACAAGCGTTCGTACAAACGTTCTTCCCAATAATCTACCCAATAACCAGTGCATGTGAAGATGCCTTAAAGGGTATGTACACCTTTAGAAGCAATGTTTTTTATTATCGCATTGTACTCATTTTGAGCTAAAAATATTTTTTTCAATTGATTTTTATTAAAAATGTTAAATCCCTGTCTCTGTGCAGCCTTGAGTTTCTCTAGTAGCATCTGAAGTTCCACTCTGTTCTGTGAGGCAGCTCAGCTGATGGGCTCCTTATCTCTGATCTCTGACATTATAAACACTCATTATGGCTCATAAAAAATGCAATCATAAAAAATGCCCCTGAAGGTGTACATAGCCCTTATGCTAAATTCTTATCAAAACTGGGGGGCGGAGCCTGACTGCCGCGCATGAAGGAGGCTTAAGTAAGAGCTCTCTCTTCACCGACTCGTGCTCACCGCAATAAGTCAGTCCAAAGCCACTGAAAATGGTTAAAATCGGAAGGGACAGACCCAGGGACCCTCCAGGCACACCAAGAAGAAAGAAAAACCAGATGGAGATGGATAAGTTTTGGAGAAATAAACCCGCGCTGTCTCCCTCGCGCGCAGACAAGATGGCTCCGCCAGATATGCAGCAAGGCTCCAAAGAAAGTGAGGGCGCAGAAGCTAGAGAACAAGCAAGCTATCTGGTGAGCCGAGACCAGGGAGATGAATCCCCTTTGACTAAGGGTTTCTTCCAGAACGCATTGACCAGCGCGTTAGCTCCCATAATGAGAGAACTGGGGGATATTAAATCGGAAATGCGCTCGACGGGCCACAGGGTTGAGGCCCTAGAAAATAATCAGTCTCTGCTCACTGCACACAATCAAGCAAATGCAAAGACCCTGGAAGTCCATTGTGACTCCGTAAATCAAGGTTATCTGCTTCTCGAAGACCAAGAGAACCGCAGCAGACGTAAGAATGTCCGGTTTAAGGGCCTACCAGAATCCATACAACATAATGCCCTGCCTGAAGCGGCTACAAGCATTTTTGCCTCGTTGTTGGGGGAGGCCAGAACGCAAAGTATAGTCATCGAAAGAATCCATAGATCCCTCAGGCCGGTACCCAAACAGGGAGACCCGCCGAGGGACGTCATCTGTGGCCTTTTAAGCTACCAAGACACCGCCGCCGTCCTGCGGGCCGCGAGAGAGCAAAAGGATGTCAAATACGACTCTGTAAACATCCACCTATACCAGGACCTGTCACCCACTACTTTGGCCTGGAGAAGGGCTCTCAAGCCGCTAACGGAACATCTGAAGAATAATAACATAATGTTTAAATGGCTTTTCCCCTTCGGACTGCAATTTTCCAAAAATGGCAGGCGCATTGCGATCAGGTCCCCCGGGGACCTAGCTGATGTGTGGCCGATTCTGGACATCCAGCCATTAGCCATCGAATTTTGGGCACCTCTGACATCGCCAGCGGGAAAGCTTCCATCCTTACCTCGCCTGGAGCCATGGTCGACGGTGGTCAAGCACAAGTCTCCTAAACAAAGAAAACCACAGGAGTGAGACTTCCACGTGATTCTTTGAAGATTGCACTCCATCTTTTCCCATCGCCTGTCAGCCATCCAGAGAACGGACTCACTGATGTCACCGGAGATCTACGTCTCATGGGTCCTATGTGGGTGAGAAGAGACCTTTTAATAGGGTGGGCACTGAGCGGGTGAGATGGGACTACCTCTTTAACTTGGGATCACTCCCGTTAAGTTCTTTAGGTCAGCTTTGGACTTTAAATGTTAACAGTCCTGTTTCAAAGGTTGCCTTCAAATTAGCGGTCATCCGCTATCATCAGCACATGTTTATTGAATGTTAGTTTATTGTTAACTTAAGAGCGCATAATTGCGTTACAGTTCTGCCATACATATACTAGGTGAGCACGGGGAGGTACCTGTTAGTTGGGATGACTCCACAACATGCCATTACCCCCCTTACATGCATGAGCTATGTTATTGAGCTCTCTTTCATCTTGAATATTATGGCTCAACTCCAAACTCAATTTAGAGTTTCCTATGTTATAGTATTATATCTGTTCCTTATGTTTTTATTCCCTATTTTCCCTTTCCTTGGCTCCGGGGATACTCTGCACATTGCGAGTGGTACATATACAGCTTATAGATCATATACATACTACTCCCATCATGGCGAAGTTGCAAGTCACCACATTTAATGTAAGGGGGCTCAACACCCCCCAGAAAAGGTCACAAGTGATCACCCTTTTAAAAAAGATGAGAACAGATGTTTGTTTCTTGCAAGAGACACATTTTAAGGAGGGTAAAGTGCCCATTTTATCCAAAGCCTATTTTGCTCATTGGTTTCATAGCACATACACCTCTGCTTCAAGGGGGACAAGCATAGCCATATCCAAACAGGTACCATTTGAATTGCTGGTACATCGATCTGATCCCAACAGTAGATATACCTTTGTGAAGGGGAAAATAGGAAACACTTTGGTCACACTAGCTAATTTATACACCCCTAACACACATCAGACCAAATGGATCAGAAATACTTTGAAGAAACTTAGGATTTTCTCAGAGGGAATTTTGATAATAGGAGGAGATTTGAATGTAGTATTGGATCCATCTCTAGACTCCTCCTCAGGGTCATCGGCCCAGTCTCAGAGAGCTTTAGGAGACATACACAGTTCTTTTAGAGAATCGTCTCTGGTAGACACCTGGCGGGCTACTCACGCCTCAGAGAAAGACTTCACGTACTTTTCCTCAGTGCATCAGTCTTTCCAGAGACTAGATTACATATTCGTATCGGAGAGAGGTCTTCCCATGCTGAAAGACACACATATTGGTCCAATAACCATCTCTGACCATGCCCCAGTGACTGCTTTGCTTTCATTTGCTGACCTCCCTCTGAAGGAATGGAGATGGCGCCTCAATGAAACATTGCTGGATGCTACAAATAACATTAACTCCATCTCTAATAAATTGGTTTTATATTTCAACGAAAATCCCCCGATTGACACATCTCCCACCATTGTTTGGGAGGCCCATAAAGCACTCCATAGAGGAGAATTTATCGCATTGGGCACTAAAATAAAAAAAGAACGCCAAAAACAGTTGAACTCTCTGCTGACACAAATTTCCACAATAGAGACGCTACACAAAAGATCTGCTGCTGCCTCTGCCCGGCAGGACTTAATAGAACTGAGAAAACAATTAAAAGAACTCCTCAATATTAAATGCGCCAGGGCCTACCAATATGCCAAATACAGACATTATGCCCACGGGGACAAAGGGAACAAATTGATGACCAGACTCTTAAAAAAGCAAAATGATATGGTCTTTATCAAGAACATAAAAGATAAACGAGGCACCTTAGTTAACTCCACAAAGGAAATAGTGAAGGCTTTTTGTGATTTTTATCATTCCTTATACAATCTACAGTCCAATGACCCCACCTTGACCTCAGATTTGGAAGCAAAAATGCATGACTTTCTTGATTCTCTTAAATTACCTAAAACCACAGAATCTGACTGTGCAAAACTTATGGCCCCCATCTCGGAGGAAGAGGTGAGGAAAATAATTAATTCCCTACCTAATGGTAAAGCACCGGGACCGGATGGCCTCCCGGTGGGATACTATAAAAAACTACTCCATATACTGCTCCCCCATCTCACAAATTGGTGCACAGCACTGATGGCTGGGAATAAACTACCACCCCAGGCCTTGGAAGCTACTATAACTGTACTTCCTAAAGAAGGTAAAGATTTGACAGACTGTGGAGGGTACCGTCCAATTTCCCTGTTAAATGTTGATATCAAAATTTGGGCGAAAATATTAGCGCAGAGACTGAATGCTCTTACGCCTTCTTTAATACATCCTGATCAAGCGGGATTTGTGAAGGGGAGAGAGGGTAACCTACATTCTTGTAGAATCATCAATGCTATACATCTTGCTCAGACAAAGAAGATCCCTTTGGTCCTCCTCGGCACAGATGCCGAGAAGGCATTCGATCGAGTCAATTGGCAATATATGGCAAAGGTCCTTGAAAGGTTTGGTATTCCACCACCATTTATAACAGCAATACTGTCTTTGTACAACAACCCTAGCGCTAGAATTAGAGTTAACGGTACATTATCTGACTCCTTTTCGATAGGAAACGGCACCAGACAGGGCTGCCCTCTCTCCCCGACCCTATTAATTCTGGTAATGGAAACCTTATTACAAAAAATCAGGGAATATGATGACATAGAGGGCCTGCGCATCCAGTCATGTGTTCACAAATGCGCCGCTTTCGCGGATGACTTGCTTCTCCTCTTAACCAATCCAAAGAAAGAATTTCCAAAAATTCTCTCCCTCTTCCACCAATTCGGCGTTATCTCCAATTTTAAAGTAAATTACCACAAATCAGAGGCCCTTAATATCACCCTTCCAAATGGAACCCTAAACACCTTGAAGTCCTATTTTCCATTCAAGTGGCAACAAACACACTTAAAATATCTGGGCATACACCTTACGGATAAGATACACCTCTTATATAAAGAAAACTTCCTCCCCCTCTTAGGAAAGATATCATCACAATTAAAATCCCTGGCACCACCCTATGTCTCATGGATGGGTAGGAAAAATATACTACAGGCCTACATTCTACCAAAACTATTATATACCATGCAAATGGTTCCCATACATCTTCCCAATATCTTTTTCACAAAGGCTCATTCACTTTTTACGACCTTTCTATGGAAGGTCTATCCATGGTGAGAGCTAAGGGGGGATTTGGACTACAGGACCTCAGAGCATACTACAGAGCGATACAAATGAGAAGGTGGCTCCAATTATGCCAACCGAAATTCCGTGTGTTGGGATCAGACATAGAGCTATCTGTCTTGTCCACTCCTCAAATGGCCAGACTCTGGGGGATTGGTACACCTTCCCCTCAGTTTGTGGGCCTAACAAAGGGCATAGCTTTGTGCCTTCAACGTTTGCTCTCTAATCCCTCCTTTTTACCCACACCCTCTAAAGCCATGACCGCCAAACTGATACCTTTTTTGTTAAATCCTAAACTATCACATAGCCACTGTTATTGGGACAAGCTCGAACATCTCTCTTTAGGGAAATTTCTAGAAGCCACAGGTTCTAAAGTGAAACTGGAAGAGTTCAGCTCCAAGGTGATACAGGAGTGGGACTTTTCAGCTATCGCAGATGTGACCTTGTCATTAGGATGATGTAGTTATGTAACTATGTATACTTTATATAGACCATTGGAGCTGTATTAAGCTTTATAATTCCAATATACTCATATATGCAGGATATATGTTTTGCCCTGGAGTAAATTTGATTACTTGCTTTGTTAATATTTTGCTTTATTACATTGATTATTGCCCCTATGTCCCTCCTAGTCAGCCAGTTTCTCTCCCTTAACGATCCCTCCTTTCCTCCCTACTATACCCATACTTACCCTCCCCACCCTCTATCCCTCCTCTCTTAAATTTCTATTTTACATTCGACTTGACTTATGCAATACAACTTGTAACTGTTGGATATCTTAAAATAAAAACAGTTTTGTAAAAAAAAAAAATAATTCAAAACTGATAAGAATTATCTTAAATGAGTGTCTATGACTCAGGAGTAAAGAGGTAAGTGCTACAGATGGAGCCATTAGAGCAGCACAGTAGAGGACAAACTGTTGAACATGTTTATTAAAGACCTATTGGAAAAATGATTTTAGCCCAAGATAAGTAGAACCCAATAATAAAAAAACCTCCCAAAAAGGTGTCCATAACTGTTATATTAAATACGTAAGCTGCAAATCCCTACTCATTAGCTTATACAGTAGGTTTATACACCAGAGTAACTGCGGAGATTTCCATTCCATACATCTGAACGAGGTTGTATCTGCATCTGATGAATAGGACAGGCACTTTCATTTCTGCAGCAAATCCGCCTCATGTTTCTTCAAATGACCAGGTTACTTTGAAATCTTAGTGCCACACACTCTCCTGCTCATGTCCACACCGGTACTCAGCATCAGTAGGCCGGTGCAGGACAGTTAGGCTTAGCTGACCACTATACCCTAACCTTTATTATATACCAGTCCCCTGATGAGTTGGAATATAGCCAATGAAACGCGTTGGAACATTTCGAAAGATCACCAGGGTCACCCCTGCTACATTTCCTACTTTTCCATTCCACAAAGCCGGGAAACCATTCCATTTAGGATATAGCAGGGAGCCCTAGTTAGACTTGAGGGACAGCTCAGAGGGGTTGCCCTTATCAGGGCGAGTGCTCCACTACCTGAGCGTAAAGCGTAGCTCAGACCTAGTAGGGGCAATTTAGGGCAAGACACCTGGCTCGACGATGGGAGACCCTCTGTTATCGGTAACCTAGAAAGCGGTAACACCGTTCCTTTTCTAAAATTGCGCAATGCTCACTTGCACTACTTGCTGTGTATTTTTCTATTAATTATTTTTTGGGCTATTTTTTAATTGAATGATTAAAAGTTAAGTATTATTGATAGGGCCATCATTCCAGTTGTTAATTACTTTGAAATGTAGCCAACTATTAGCACATTCATGTCAACAAAGACCTGTATTCATCCTAACAGCAAACACTACAGCAGTAAACATAAAAGTATAAGAAACAAAACCCATTTTACTCATTTCCACTGTTGCTTCTTTCATTCTGGCTGAATAATGTGTCGGTAACATTCAAGATGTCAGTAAATTGCCCTAATGGATTACCATAAGAAAATAAAGCATATAATATATGACATAAACAGGCTAGGTATAACAGCTCGGTCCGGTTTACAACACTATACACTGTAAATGCATTTATTGATCTGAAAATCCAGCCTATTATCCACACGTAAATTGAGATGATAGCCCGGCTAGAGATTAGTATATGTTTTCAACCACATTCTCCTATTGCCTGGAATAAATTGAAATCTACCCGGCTGGGTTGGAAATGTTGCACTGTGATGGTCCTGAAGAGAATAATGAGCTGATGCACCCCAGCGAAATGTAATTACACAGCACTCTTCTTCGAAGACCCATAAGGTGAAAGAAAGATGAATAGTGAAAGAAGAACTCGCTGACCCTTCAAAGTTTAATTTACTTTATGCATTCCCTCTGACTCCTCATCCTCGCTGCAAAGGTCATAATTTAGGCTACTTTGCTAGTGATAAATGATCTGTGTGGTTGTGTTATCACACGCACCAATTGATTTGTTGCAGCCAAAATATTTTTTCTATAGGAGTCTTTAAGTGGATCCCTGGGCTAGCGATGAAATCCTGTTTATAGATGCAGTGGCAGAGTCTGCAGTCTCCCCGAGTAGAGCGGAAACCATGTTAAACACCAGAAGGCAGGCCCTGATATTCTGATTACCCTTGAAAATAGAGAACATCTTTTAAAGATTCTAGTATTCGGGGGAGGTAATCAATTTGAGCAGGTCTCAATAGATCATCTGTTTTTGCTGCCGCACAGTATTGCTTTTTCAACCTTTCCAAAGCTGTATGACTCTTGTGACAAGTAAGCGTCACTTCGACAGATGACAAGTCTTGAAACTTTATCTCCCTTGATAAAAAAAAAAAAGCTGACGGGGTTGTTAGGGCAATTTTCCCGCCTTTCCAGCGCCGAATCAGGCACCGGTTTTCGGGCATAGTTTATGCATTATGCATTAGGCCTGCCTTCAACTGACAGCCCCTCAGCCAACATCGACTTGAAAAGCAATGGTACTAATCAAACTAGACACATTTGAATGTCCAGACACACACACAGAGAAATTTACTAATCAAAAAGTGTATTTCCTAGGGCTGTCTCCAGAGAAATCCACTGGAAGAAATTGGAATAATTTATTAGCTTACAAGTTTTCGTTGACAGTTGGCCCGAGGCTATTTATCTCTGTAATAGAGAACGTCTCCAATGTGGCAAAATTGACCAAATCAAGCAGCTTTGATCAGAAAATGAATCTGGCAAGCCTGTCTGTCTCAGCGTCCCAGGAGTATGGCGGGAAACAAACAAAAAGATTTAACAAGTGGTCAATATGAGAAGGAGAGAGAAAGCAAATTTGTGACTTAGGGAAGAGCCACAAGAAGGAAATATCATCACAGGCAAATAAAAAGCCACAGAACAAATTATCTGACTAATTTGATAACATTCATTCCTTACCCTAATTCCAGATGAGAACGTGCGGACCACAATAAAATTATTGCCCTTTAAATCTACAACCCTGTAGACTAAACCCTGTTACAAAGTGGAGAAGATAAAAAAGCAATATCTCTCCCCTTTCTCTCTATTTATCCAGTGTGATTATGCGGTTCCTTTCTCCTCATTTCATACCAGAATTTGTTTGTAGCTTGTAAGAAAATCTTTTAGATAAGCATTATCAGTTTAGAATACCAGACATTTCCTCTGATACCAAGATGTGGCAGAACTGAATTTATTATTATCCCTGTAGTGTTTGTGCTTTATGATTATGTTCTTAGTAGGTTAACCTGTCATTCCAAACCAAAACCAAATTGATATTGTTTCACAGGCAGGCAGATTTCACCCATAATTAATGTTCTTTTGGTGAGCTTTAGTTCAGTAGAATGGTGTTCAGGTGTTGATGGTAGTGCCGTTTGTGTTAAAGAGTAACTATCATTTCATTTATTTTTCACAAATGGATAGTACAAGTGAATATGAGAAACTTTGTAATATATCTCATCAGAGAAAGATGCTGATGCTTCCTTCTCCACTTATCAGACTCTTCTCCTGCTCCCCCCTCTTCACTAACTCTCAGTTCACTGTTCAAATCTGCTTTCAGTGAAGTCAGGCTGCCTGTTTATTGCGGCATGAGTTAACATAGAAGTCTATGGAGAGGGGAGTGAGAGGAGAAGGGAAGGGCTGCTGTAGATAGGTAGAAGCAGAGAGACTGACAGAGAGCCTGCTCTGGTTTGTAAAGAAAGAAATACTCAAGAAATAAAATATACCGTAAGCCTGCCAAAAAAACATTCCTGTGTCCAAATAGCTGTTGCAACACTAGCGTGGTCCCAGTTATGTAAAATTGGGGAGGTAACATATCAAAATGTATTTTAGAGTAATACTATGTTTTTGCCAGGGAAAAAATAGCTAAAACATAAAAAAAACATATTTTTTGTATTTTTCAAACTATAACCGAGGAAATTATCCAAAAAAATAAATTATGTGTATAAAAGTGGGTGCTAACCCAGCAAGTAAAATTTTGACTATAGCCATGAAACTGACAAGTGCTTAAAAACAACTTAAAGAGGTTATACACCCCTAGAAGCCTTTCTAGTAGACCCTCCAGTGTAGCTGGAACTGCAGAGAGAATAATACCTGATCCCCACCTACGGGCGTAGCTAAAGGCTTATGGGCCCTATTGCAAGAGTTCAACTTGGGTCCCCTTCCCTTTGTGGCCAGGGGCTGGGAAGCACATTGCCTTTGTGCTACGTAAGGCAACAATTGAAATGGACTGCAGTCATTTGCTGCAGTGGCTACATAACCCATGTCAACAAAGCGGGGAGATGGGCGATCTACACAAGCAGCAGGGGACTGAAAGAGCCAAAACCCAGCGGCAGGGATCAGGCAAGTATGATTACCTCCACAGGACCAGCCATGTCTGCCAGAAAGTTCCCATGGGGGAACAACCCTTTAACTGGTCCTGAAGACCTACATTAATTATCTCTAAGTAAATAACTGATGCCTTAGCTGACTCACATACAGAAGCAGTAGTGTGGGGACAACTGCAGTGCCTGTTCCAGGTATAGTCAGAGGTCCTAGCTGAAAGATCACCAGTATTTTATCTTCTGACAGGTCTTGTTAAGGTTCAGAATAGCAAAGCTTTCTCATCTCTTCAGCACCACTACTGGCATATGCATTATAATACCTTTTTATAGGTCAAATACATTCAAGATATCGTATAGTTTTATATGTAATCATTTTAATCTTTCTAAGACATTGCCCAGCTGTTTCATAGGCATGAGGAGGAATAGAGGGTTTTTATGGAGGCTAGTATTTAATTTGGGGCCTCCATCAATCAGTGTAGATCAGTGATGCTCAACCTACAGCCCTCCAGCTGTTGTAAAACTACAACTCCCATTATGCCCTGCTGTAGGCTGATAGCTGTAGGCTGTTTGGGCATGCTGGGAGTTGTAGTTTTGCAACAGCTGGAGGGCCACAGGTTGAGCATCCCTGGTGTAGATATTGGCTAGAAAGATGGTATCTTTGGGGAACACTGCTCATCTGTGCATTACATTGACAGCACATTGATCCCTATAGGCAGCACGTAATCCTTTATTTCCCCTGTGGGGGCACTGCAGGGGAATTGAGCACTTGCTGGCAGTAGCCAGACGCCCCTTGATCAGCATAGTTCAGAGACCTTTCTAACCCAAAGGACTGACCAACATAGACAACCTAATCCCTTTGAAATGGTTTACTGTAATTAAGAGCTTCATGCATCTGCTTTTGTCTGCATATGTCCTTATACACCCATATACATAGGTCCTATAAATCGTCATTTATTTCCTATGCCTCAGTTATCACACGTACGACTGAATTATATAGTCATTGGGACATCCATCAGGCTCTTTGTTTGGTAACTTTGTTTTCAGATTCTCCATTTTATTCGGCTGCAGTGGGTAATATATTTTCATCTGCCCTTGTTCATGTTGATTGGTGATTACTGCATCTCACATTTTCCCTAATATTTTTCAATCCATAATATTTTTCCATATTTATTCTGACACATTTCATTTTTTGGATAATAAATATGTAGAGAAAAAAGGTTCAAATAGTCCGCCACTGTCTGCAGGGTTGTAACATATTTTACAATGCCATCAAGATGTGATATTTTCATTGCAAAAGTTCCAGCTTGAAAAAGGCAACTTCATGCTTAGTTATATGTCCTGTACTTGAGACGCAAGGAGAAGACACCTGGATTCAAAAAAAGGTTTACAGGATATCTATGGGTAGATTTTTCTCTATAAATTCAGCAGTATAGGTAAATATATGAAACATATGAAAAAAATATGTTATCACGGTAAAGTGCCATTTTCCTTGTCTCCCAGTAACCCTGAAGGGCCTTTTACTCTCTATAAACTTTCAGAAACCTCTTCTGTCCCAAAAAATCTATCTGTACTTCTATAATGCAAAACATGGAAGAGAGGGGGAAAGAAGGTCTCTCTCTCCCTGTTTGTCTGTGGGAAGACTCTTTATTGGCTGAGAAAGCTGAGTACATAACTTTGTGATGTGTGACTGGTAGAAAAGTACATTAAAGGGGTTGGTCTACAAAAAATATTTGCAAACCGATACCTGGATCTGAATACTGTTGCAATTGTATGAAATTAAAATTTAGTATAGCCACTGACTTAATCAATAAAAAGTGTTTGGATAGCGCCACCTGCTGTTTGTTCTTTTCATTACTTTTCTGTCCATCTCACTAAGGTGGACGCACATTCTCAGTTTTTTTTTAACTGACATAAGCCATATCAGCCATTAGATGCTGTAACAGTTTGAGGGAGAAAGCTGCAGCAGAAATGACATGCCCCTGAGCTGTGATAAGGAAAAAGCTAATGCCCCCCTGAGAAAGGACATGTTCCCTGAGCCAGCCTGAAATAAATATAGCACAGTAATTGGAGCAATGAATGTGGAGATCTCTGGATCCATGTGAGGTACAGGGCTGGTTCTAGCTTTGTTAGAAATAGATTCTCATGTACTATATATGATGGCTGATTTTTATTTATTTATTTTTTTACATTAATCATCGGACAACCTTTAACGAAACGGCAAACGTCACACTTGGAAGAGCCTGTCCAGTCAGAAAGCATGCAAGGAAAATAATATATTTACAGGGGCAAAGCAGAGGGAAATATGCAGTTCACATCCAACATTACTGGCACTATTTGTCTTATGTATGTATAGCTGCCTGACTATTGGTTGATTTTACTCTATGGGTTGGTATCAGGGCTGGCACATACAACCATATTGCAGCTCTGTACAATGAAACTTGCCATGTGCCATGTTACTGAAGTATTCTCAACCCAAAAGATTGCTTCTACTTGGTAGTAGCTCCATGATATGGTGGTGTACAGAGGGCAGCACTGAAGCATTACGCGGTAGCAGATGGAGTGCCCATACCACTGTAGCAGAGCATCGAGTATTTCAAGTGTCTCTGTACACGCTCAGTGCACATCACTCTGCCATGTACATTGAGGGGTTTTCTGGGCTACAGAAAATACCCCTTTCTGACGGAAGTGTCCCCTTAAGGGGGATTTACAAAGACACAATATGGTCAGTCTACATTGGTGTGTGTTAATGGTTAATTGATCCTATTGAAATCTGTCTACTATGAAATGTACCTGACCTGCTTAGAAAATGGCAATCACGACTTTAAAGGCTATGTACACCGTAGGGGTAATTTTTAAAAATTATTGCATTGTATTCATTTTGAGCTAAAAATTATTTTCAGTTGGTCTTTATTAAAATGTGGAGCCCTTTTCTCTGTACAGCCTTGAGATTCTCTAGTAGCATGCTATCTGTTTTCACTCTGTTCCGTCAGGGAGCTTAGCTGAGGGCTCCTTATCTCTGATGATAAGAATGTGGCTTAAATAAGTGTTTAGGACCTTTTAGGATTTAGAGGTAAGATTTATTAGATACAAAGAGAAAGTATGATTCACAAAGCTAGACAAACTGTTAACCCTTTGTGACAGACCGGCTGAATATTCTTAATGAAGACCAACTGAAAAAATTATTTTTAGCCCAAAATGGGTACAATGCAATCATAAAAAATGCCCTGAAGGTGTAAAAAGCCTTCAACTATAGTGATCTTACAGAAGAATCCATTATGGAAGTAGCAGTGCATTATTTTACTAAGCTGACAAATCTTTTTGTGCTTGTAAAAATTGTCCCAATTCAAACAATTGATCGGGTGTTCCTGCACATAATGGATTGTCCAGTTGTTTAATATTGATGACCTGTCCTCAGGATAGTTTGTCAATATTCATTTGGTTGAGGTTCAACTCCTGGCACATTCTGCTGATCAACTGTTTGTAGAGGCCATGGTGCTACAGAGCTACATCTTCTTTCTAGGCCAGTGACATCACATTTATTGATCACATGACCTTTGTGCAGCTCAGTCCTATTCAAGCGAATGGGCTTGGACTGCAATACCAAACACAGCCACTATACAGTGTATGGCGCTGTGCTTGGTATGCTGTGAGTAGACCACATCACTCTTTGGAGCTCTGCAGCTTCTTCAAACAACTGATTAGTGGTGGTGCTGGTAGTCAGACCCANCCCAATCAAAGTTGACGCAGCATGTCCATATGAAATCCTTTATTCAAAATGGGTCCATAAAAAATGTACAAAAAAGCCAAAGAAGGTGCTTGTGCGACGTTTCGACTACATCATGCTTGATAAAGACTACTATGTAGTCAAAACATCGCACTAGCACTTTCTTTGGCTTTTTTGTACATTTTTTAACGACCCATTTTGAATAAAGGATTTCATATGTACATGTAACAGGTCAGTTAGTTTCATAGGTACAAATCTGCTGACAGATGCCCTTTAAAGAGTTATACCCATCTCAGACATTGGTGGTATATGGCTAAGATAATAACATAGTAACATAGTTTATAAGGCCGAAAAAAGACATCTGTCCATTCAGTTCGGCCTGTTATCCTGTAAGTTGATCCAGAGGAAGGCAAAAAACCCCTGTGAGGTAGAAGCCAATTTTCCCCACTTTATGGGAAAAAATTCCTTCCCGATTCCAATCAGGCAATCAGAATAACTCCCTGGATCAACGACCCATCTCTAGTAACTATAACCTGTAATATTATTACACTACAGAAATACATCCAGGCCTCTCTTGAACTCTTTTAGTGAACTTACCATCACCACCTCCTCAGGCAGAGAATTCCATAGTCTCACTGCTCCTACCGTAAAGAATCCTCTTCTATGTTTGTGCACAAACCTTCTTTCCTCCAGACGCAGAGGATGTCCCCTCGTCACAGTCCTGGGGATAAAAAATCATGGGAGAGATCTCTGTACTGACCCCTGATATATTTATACATAATTATTAGATCTCCCCTCAGTCGTCTTTTTTCTAAAATGAATAACCCTAATTTTGATAATCTTTCTGGGTACTGTAGTCCACC
The DNA here is from genome assembly GCA_900303285.1 of Rhinella marina. Classification (NCBI taxonomy): domain Eukaryota; kingdom Metazoa; phylum Chordata; class Amphibia; order Anura; family Bufonidae; genus Rhinella; species Rhinella marina. The sequence goes on along the minus strand of ONZH01002631.1, from coordinate 242,431 downwards.
CATTCCAGTTATTACTTTAGTTGCCCTCCTCTGAACCCTCTCCAGCTCTGCTATTTCTGCTTTGTTCACAGGAGCCCAGAACTGTGCACAGTACTCCATGTGTGGTCTGACTAGTGATTTGTAAAGTGGCAGAACTATGTTCTCATCACGGGCATCTATGGCCCTTTTGATGCAACCCATTATCTTATTGGCCTTGGTAGCAGCTGTCTGACACTGGTTTCTGCAGCTTAGTTTGCAGTTTACTAAAATTCCTAGGTCCTTTTCCATGTCAGTGTTACCCAATGTTTTACCATTTAGTATGTACTGGTGACTTGCATTATTCCTTCCCATGTGCATAACCTTACATTTGTCAGTGTTAAACCTCATCTGCCACTTCTCTGCCCAAGCCTCCAATCTATCCAGATCCATCTGTAGCAGTGTACTGTCCTTTTCTGTGTTATTTACTTTACACAGTTTAGTGTCATCTGCAAAAATTTATATTTTACTGTGCAAGCCTTCTACAAGATCATTGATAAATATATTGAAGAGAATAGGACCCAATACAGACCCCTGTGGTACCCCACTAGTGACAGTGACCCAATCTGAATATGTACCGTTAATAACCACCCTCTGTTTTCTATCACTGAGCCAGTTACTTACCCACATACAGACATTTTCTCCCACGCCAAGCATTCTCATTTTATATACCAACCTTTTATGCGGTACAGTGTCAAATGCTTTGGAGAAGTCCAGATATACAACATCCATTGATTCGCCGCAGTCAAGTCTAGAACTTACCTCCTCATAGAAACTGATTAAATTAGTTTGACATGACCGATCCCTCATGAAGCCATGCTGATATGGAGTTATTTGCTTATTTTCATTGAGGTACTCCAAGATAGCCTCTCTTAGAAAACCTTCAAACAATTTATCCACGACAAATGTTAAACTTACCGGTCTATAGTTTCCGGGCTCTGTAGGATATGGGGGTGTATGCCATCAGGTCCTGGCGATTTGTCTATTTTAATCTTTTTAAGATGTCGCTGTACTTCTTCCTGGGTCAGACAGGGGACTTTTAATGGGGAATTTACTTTTATATTCTGCATTTCATCTGACAGTTTATTTTCCTCAGTGAATACAGTGGAGAAAAAAATATTTAGTCAAGATATGTCACCAATGTCAGATAGGTGCAGGTCCTACCTCTGAGAAGATGACCCCAATGACCTTTGAACTGGCACAATGGTGGTATAAATCATAGGGTATCCCTCCTCTTCTGTTTATAGTTTCTTTTTAGACATAATGAAAAGAAAAAGCTTCTAAGTTGAAAGGAAGCAGTAGTATTTTAATGGGGAGATCCAGGTCTGTTTTAGAAAATAAAAAAAGCTCACCTTTTAATACGCCCTCCATTCCAGCACAATGGTTCCTAATGGCCCCATGCTAGTGACATTCTGCACTTGCAAATGTGACCACCAAGGCCAGTGAATGGCAGCGGTCTTGTAACCAAGAATGGGTCCCAGTCACTTTGGCAGAAACCAACTGCATTTCAAGATCAGTGCAAGATAAATAGTACAATGTATATTTTCTGTAAAATAGTGTTCAAAAGTGGACATACCCTTGAAAGAGGTATTCTAGTTGTTAAAAGTTATTCCCTATCCACAAGATAGGACATAACCATTAGATTGGGGACCCCTACCTATCACAACTGGTACCCCTCGGAGCTCCCCGAAACGAATAAAGTAACAGGTCATTTAAGAGCACTATCGGGTATGGAGTACCATAAGTAAGACCCCACCGATATAATAGTTATCCCATAGAGTGTGGATAGCAATTCGAATACCTCTTTAAGTCCCTATGGACAGTGCCATTTTCTTCACTTTTGTTTTGTATCTTTACATGATTTGTTCTAGATTGAATTGTACTCTCCAATTACTAAGATGTTCAACACTGTGTAAAATGATATAGGGGGATCCAGCATGCATGTGGAACCAACACCCCCTGATTATACGGAAGCGAAGGTTGGCACATAACAGGTAGGAAATAGTGTTAGGTTCCCGTCCTACAGAGATCACCTGGACGATTTGGTGGACGGGCTCAGATAATTTTGTACAAAATATATTTGCTAAGAATCTCTAATTTACTAAACAAGCATAGCATTAGCTTCAGAATACCTCATATCACTATGGCATTTTGTGCTTTATTTGGTCGGCAGTGTGCCGTTGCATTGTATGTATTTTCCTTTCCTTATAAAATGATATAGGTAGAGTACAATAATGTATACATTATGTGAATCCAAGCACCCATAAAAAGATCAAGGATACATTTGCAACAGAATTTTAAAAAAAAGGTTAATAATAGTGATAATCACTGTGTAAGCCAAATGATCATATCCAACCAGGGGCCATAGACACAATTTACAGGAGCTGACCTCATTGACTTCTGTGAGAGATTTTTTTAGGCATGTTCTGCGACCTGTGCAGAGGTCATTGTAGAAGAAAGGGAATATATAAGCTGTGATATCACCTATTGTGAATAGTGGACCATGTGTAATCTTTCTTTGTGATCCTACCTATGATGACAATGAAATGTCTACTGAAAAGTGATCTGTACAGACCAAGAAGAACACTGTAGGATTTTTAAAGGAGTTTTCTGGGTCTTCTACTGTATAGTGATGGTTTATCCTCAGAATTCCCATGACTGGGACTGGCTGATTTAGCTGTTTGAATAGCCTCAGTGCTCTGTGAGCACTGCAGCCTCTTCCTGTGTGCAGCTCAGTCCCAATTAATGTATGGCACTGTGCTTGGTATGCTGCAAGGCCTCCTCAAACAGCCGATCGGGAGAGGTGACAGGAGTCAGACCTCCACCGATATTAAAGACCTATCTTGAGGATAGGTTAGTAATATAGAAGTCCTGGAAAACCCTTTTAAATATTGATATTGACAGGGAAAATATCACCAAAAATGCTTTAAAATATGGAATTTATACTGATGACCTATCCCCTAGATAGGTCATCAGTATCAGATCGGCGGTGGTCCGACACTCAGGACCCCCGCCAATCAGCTGTTAGAACTCTTCCTAGGTCATGTGACATCACCGTATATCGATCACATGGCCCAGTTGCAGCTTAGTCCCATTCAAGTCAATGGGGTGGAACAAACCAGCTGCTATCCAGTGTACAGTACTGTTCCTAGAAAGCTACCGGGAGCCAGCTGTACTCGCCAGAGCTTCTGTGAACACGGCGGCTCCCTACAACTGTTGATAGGTCATCATTATCAATTTCTGGATAAGGACTTGTTCATATCTGCGTTCTCTATTTCGTTATGGCTTTCCGTTATAATATCATTATAACGGAAACCATAAGACGGAAATCCAAACGTAAGCCTTTAAGAGGCATCTGTCGACAGAACCTTGTTTTCCGTCCTGCATAACGGGAACCAGACGGATCCGTTATGCAGTCCAATAGACTTCTATTATGACGGATCAAAACAGAATGCCTCTTAAAGTCTTCCGTTTGGATTTCCGTCTTATGGTTTCCGTTATTTTCCGTTATAACGATGTTATAAAGGAAAGCCATAAGGGAATAGAGAACACAGATAGGAACAAGCCCTAACTCCTTTAACATAAAAAATGAAACAATAGGTCATTTTCTGATGGCACTTTCCCATTAAGATTGAATAATTTGTAGAATGGGGTACAGGCTGTTACAAGACACAATAAACATACAGAAGGCTCCATGGGTGCTCTTTAGATGTGGTACAATGTCATTATTCTGTTATAATCCAGGAAACTGTGCACATTAAGAGCAAGGTCCAGCAACATTCTTATCCTGCTGATTAAAAGCGTATGTGAAGCCTTAGAAGGTCTATAAGATAATGCGGTTTTGCCGGTTTTCATTGTGAATCTCTTTTGCTTAGTATTTCTTTTAATATGACATCAAAGAGAAGCTCATGTTTTGTCCTATTCTTTGAAGAATTTCTCTACAACTTTCTGCTGTTGGTCATTTACATTTATTATAATAGATTTTGTACAATACGCCCCCCTTCCCCGTGCTGTTCCTCAAATCTCTATGGAAAGATAAAACAAATCTAATAGGTTGATGTTGCCTATCAGACAGATGTAATCAATGCCGGAATTTAAAAAAAAAAAACTGTTACAGACACGGATTTGTGGTTCCCCATAAAAATATATAACTATTTCTTTAAAAAAAAGTCTCTGATCTCAGTCTGGTAATAGAGCGGCTTTCTGCCTCTGCATCACAGCGGCATGTACATGTTACCACTAATATTCTGCTGTCTAGTTTTTTTTATTCCGATCTTATATATTTGTAAGAAAATAATCTTGTCATATTCCTTCAGAAGATCAGTTTACTGAGATATTCTACGGTAACTTAGAAACATTACTTCTTGGGAATGATGCTATATGCCCCATGCAGCTGTATATGGAGTGCCTGTAGGTTTCATTAATTAATTCAATAATTTATATCCAGATTTAAAGGGATTCTGTCAGCACGATTTTGCATATAAAGGTAATGCCACTACTGGATTCAGCTGAGCATGTTGAATTCAAAAATGTTATTATTACAGTTCCTAGTAGTAGATTTAATGCTGAAAAAATGTTTTTTATAATGTGTCAATCACTCACATAAGGAGCCCAAGGGGATGTGCCCAGCCGCGTTCGAGCCCAGGCTCGCCGAGACAGTTGGAGCCCAGGACCGCCCACCTCATTAATATTCACTTCACTGCTGGAAGCAGTAGAAAAAGGGGATGGGGCTGTTGAATTTCAACATACTCAGTCCTTTTGGTCTAGAGGGTGGGTTCAGGAGGAATAACTCTTGACATTCTGCTGACAGTTGCCAAAAGTGTATGACCAAAGATTTGCACCTATTCTGTGGGTCAAGCACCTGGTTTTGCCTCGCAATAACTGAACGATATAAGTGACCAAATAACTGAAGTGTGAACTCAGCCTGACATGTATGGGACAGTAGCAAAAAATTTCCACAAAGAATCCTCCCCATGTGAATACATGTGAACGGCCTTCGGTATCATAGGGCCATCCACTCTATTACAGTTTTAAGGGGCTGTATGAAATTACAAAAAAAATTGGCAGACTTTGTTTTCTAATCTCTAGAAATTAGCACATTTCTTGAAATTCATTTTGAGTCCAATTCGAACAAATCAGTCATCAGATTCGATTTGAGTATGAATAAATTCGACCAGAATCGAAAGTGCTGCCCTGAAAAGTTATGTATGACACTCTGGGGTCTCTGAGGGATTGTATCCAAACCCTCTCTAGTTCTGTAACACCAAGACGACATTAGTAATATCAAAGTGGTAGGGACATATATGTCTATGGGTAAATGGATAGTAGCACATTGCTTAGATACTGCACATTGCATTGTCAAATTTTATTTTTAAATTAAAGCATGGTCCAAAAATTTCCCTTTTTGATGACAGATGCCTTCTAACATGTAAAATTATGTCCGCCATTTTGAACTATTCGTCCAAATCAAATCACAAAAGGTACAGATTTGTCTGGGTTCCGAATTTTTGAGAAGTTTGAGACAAATTTGATACCTTTACAATCAACTGTCTCATCTCTAAATCTCATTCCACTGCTATATTTCATTGACCCTGGGTATGGGATAATAGAGTCATTTCATCAGACGGGGTGCACATTTACTGTCACAGATAGTTCTTTGGTATTGTATGAAGCTTGAAAATGTTTCAAAATCTGTACATCCTCTTAGGTGTTTTCCTCATTACTGACGGTTATCAATTTGCCAGTGGGTTTTAATTTGTATTTGTATGTCTACCATATTTATAAAGAGCGTGTCAATATTGGTGTAATGTGATGTGAATTCAAAAGGTTTGAGAATGAATAAACTTACACGGGCTAAGTGAATGAATATATTTACTAAGCAATTAAATATACGATAACACAATCAAATCACATACAGAATAATAAAAAGTAAATAATCATCACTTGTCTAAATGTGGGGTACGGATCCAGTCATCCATGCTATAACACATGGCTGTCTACCAAGTTATAGCACATGACCGACACCCCAGGATGTACAAGAGCAAATCAATACGTACGTTCTACCTAGGATAAAGTTCCAGATGGAATCCCAATTAATTCTTAGTGCAGACCACAGTTATTCTCATCAGCCCTTCCTCCGGTGTGCATAACGCATGTTTCTGAGATCACTCAGGAATGTGTTCTTATCAGCACAATGGGAGATGTGTACTATCTCTAACCCACTATATTACAAGGCACATCATTACACAGAATGGTAATAATAAAAGGGAACAGAATTAGGGCCCATTCACGCGACCGTGTGAATGGGTCCGCATCTATTCCGCAAATTTGCGGAATAGATGCGGCCGCATTCACTTCAACGGGCGTCTCGCGATCTTGCCGAGCCACGGCCCCACAAGAAAATATAGAACATGTCCTATTCTTGTCCACAACAGCAGACAAGAATAGGCATTTTGAACGGGGCACCCGGCCGGGCGGCACCCATAGTATTGCGGTTCCGCATTTTTGCGAACCCGCAATACTACGGTCGTGTGAATGGACCCTTAAAGGGACAGATCCAATCAGTACTTAAAAAATACCCTTACAATACATCGGGCAGCCCATGCCAAGTCAGACAGGATGTACATGTTAGGGCAAGATCACATCAGTGCTAGTTATTTCCATTGTTTTTCTCTGTTAGACGACCAGAACATCAAAAATAGTGGTTGCACTAATTCAGCAAGATGAACGGAGCTGAACAAACCAAACAGTCCTGTATGCAGGACTTTATTTTCGTTTTTTTTTTTTTTTACAACAGACTGCGATAGAAACCCAAACAAACCTTCCAACACAGATTTGGAAGTTTTGCAGTTGTCTGCAATTTTGGAAGCAAAAATCATGAGTGGATCACAAAAGGAGAGAAAATATTACAGTGTAACTGTCATGCTTTCGTCAAAAAATCAATTTTAGCATATGTTACTGTTGGTGGTGCATTATGCATAAAGCAATCTTTAGTTTCTACACATACCACTGTTTTCCTGGAGTTGTTCCCTTAGTTATGGCTGTTTTAACCTCTACAATATGAGGATCTTCTCAAGGTGGCTCCTCTGCCAGTTCTCCTAGGCCAAAACTGCTTTCCCTGATTTCATGTACACACTTGCTGTAACCAGCATCTTCCTGCCAGCCAATCTGATTGGATTACTGACTGACACGCCTCCTCACTCTGAAGCCTAATGCAGACATGCAGTGTGAAGGACCGCCCCTCTGTCTTCTGTTTATGATTAGCTGGAGACAGATGAGCCATAGCAACAGTCTTTTAAGGACCAGTGGAAAGGGACAGGAGACATTAATGAAAGCTGTCAGTATAAGGTAATTACAGATCTTTTGGCAATAATTTACAGACTCTCTCAGGTATACATGCCTAGCTCTAATAAACTAGCAAATAAAAAAAAATATGACAGTTACACTTTAAGGACATATAGGACTTCTCTTTCTTTGAATTCACACCTTGTTTTGGCTTCCAAAACTGCACGCAGACATCTGATTGTGCTGTCGTAATCTTATAAAAGTTTGTCTAAAAATGTGATACAAATGCAATGTATGGTGCTGTTTGTAGGAAATCCCAGGTTCCAATGAGCATGCTCCAACATAAAGTAACAAACTCTTCCAATACCCTTGCCCTGAAACTCTCCTATGCCCATGCGCTGATTTTGTGCATTCGGCACACAATTGGTCGATTTTGTGACCTTTTTCGGCTGACAAAATCCCACTTTTTATGCTCCTTTCCCAATATTTGTGCGCACTTATGTAGGAAGCAAGGTGCTCCATTGCTTTGGAGCTTCGTTATTAAGAAAATAGAGTAGGCTCCGGTTTACAAGACATCTAAAACCATATGTATGCATTAATGGAATGAGCGTGCGGGAGGAGGACGCTTGGAAAATAACAATGCTGCATTGTATGCATGGAAAGATTTTTCATTCTGTTTCGCTTCAGCTCTGCCCCTGCAACAGAGGATCTAATCAATCTGCCGGCTATTAAGTTTGTTAATTGATAATGCATACTAATTAGGCTGAGCGCAGTTACTTAAGAGACTTTGCTAAGGTGATTGTAGGCACAAGTCCAAATGGAGTTTAAAGTATTCTGTGTGAGGTTAAAATCCATCAACCAGAATAGATGGATTTTATATTATAACAGAAGGCACAACATACTCATAAGTATTTAATGTATGGGCCTATTACCCATTGTTTCTTTCTAAATGCTGCTCGGCAATGAAATTGCAACTGGAAATGAGCTTGTTACCAGAGCAAATATTAATTCTACTAGTCGGATTCAGGTAGAGGGACGGTGAATGGTATTACTGTGTCTGCATTTTGTGGGTAACTATATTGATATGCCCGTTTACTATTAGACCTCTTTCACACAAGCGAGTTTTCAGCGGGGGTGCGATGCGTGAAGCAAACCAGGGGCGGATTGGCCATAGACCCTACAGGGAAATTTCCCGATGGGCCGATGCCCCAGGGGGCCACCCAAGTCTTCCTCTCTTACCAGGTATATAATGAGCTCCCAACAGTAATTAACTCTGTGAGAATCAGGTACTCATGTATCCAGCCAGTGACCGCACATGCCCTACTGCAGAGATCAGCAACCTCCGGCACTCCAGCTGCTGTGAAACTACAACTCCCAGCATGCAAACCTGCTTGGCTGCTCTTATAACTCCGATAGAAGTGAATGAAGCATTCTGGGAGTTGTAGTTTCTGAGCAGCTGGAGTGCCGAAGGTTGCTGATCCCTGCTGTACTGAATTCAACTGCTGTGGCTTACACTTCACCTCCTAAGCCTGCTCCATAGACAACTGGAGGAGGAGAACAGAAGATGGCAGCTATTGATGGACACCACAGAGGGCCAGCTTTTGGAGCAGTATATTGTGTTATTTGGTTCCGGTGGGATGGTATTTTGCACTATGGTATTGTTGACCCCTCCTACTTGTGTTGGCCCTCCTTCTGTTAATGTGGACCTGCCTACAAAAGGGGGCCACGTTTAGTTTTTTTTTTCCCCAGGGCCACTTTAAGTTCCCTGAAGCAAACACATAGCATCCAGACTGAATCCTGACCTATTCATTTTAATGGGTCTGTGTACATGAGCGTCATTGTTCACACATCATTTCTGTGTTCAGGATAAATCGCAGCATGTTCTATATTATGCGTTTTTCACGCAGCTCTGGTTCCGTAGAAGTCAATGGGGCTTCAGTGAAAAATGGATTGCATACAGACGCAATGTGTTTTTCACTAATGGTTGCTAGGACATGTAGTGTTATTCTTCAGTTTTTTTTTCATGTTTGTGAAAAACACATCAAAAACGGATTGCACCCACGCGGAAAAAAACTGAAACACTGAACGCAATCGCAGACAAAACTGACTGAACTTGCATGCCAAACCATCCATTTTCTCCAGAACAAATCGTGAGAGAATCTGTAACGCTCGTGTGAAAGAGGCTTTAGGGTGCATTCACGCGGCGGATGTTTGCAGAAATTTCTGCAACTGTCCCATTTATCTGAATATGGCTTGCAGCAATCCATGTGACTGCCAGCAACATAGCCCATTTGGATGAATAGAACAGATCTTACGTTGCAGAGGTTTTTGCAACTAAACCTGCCTGCGTGTAAAAGATGTTTCTATGTAGTTAAAGGGGTTTAGCCATCACATACAATGGGGGCATATAACTAGGATATGCCCCCATTGTCGGATAGTTGCGGGTCCCGCACCTACAACGAGAACGGAGTGGGGAAATGAATGGAGGGTGCATTGCGCATGCGCAGCCGGCCAACATTCATTTTAATGGGGCCACCGAAAAGATTTGCTCTTTCACCCATAGTGTTAAATGGAGACAATAAAAAGTGTCGCAAGTTCCCTTTTCTTTCCGGCAGTGCGACACAATTTTGTGACAGAGGTGGGGGCCATGCTGGGGTTGGAGACTCGAGTCCCAGCAAATTTACTTACATTTATGCCTGTAAGCTAAAAACTACGGCACCCAGGGGCTGGTTTGGTTGTTACTCCAGGCGCACAGACTGCCATTAGATGCACCTAATTGATGACAAGATATCTAGCAGCATCGCAGAGGAGGAAACTAACGCCAGTGTAAAAATCCGATCTTTGTAAATATGCTCTAGTGTGTGGCTGCAGCCTGAAACCTTGCCTGATAGAAAGAGACCAGGTAGCCTCCACTATCCTCATAGGAAGACATCCAGAGATGGGATTTTCACCTGCAAGATATGTCTGATATCCCATTTATGTCTGAAATAAATAAAAAAAACTATGTGAGCTAGTATGAGTGGGGGCATGTCAAGGCCAGAGCTGTAGATTGTAGTCTTGTTCTGAGCTTAAAGGGAATGCTGCACTTAGAATTATTTTCTGCTAGCCATCTTTGTTAACAACATTTAGGGAGATGCTTTACAGCAGCCACCATAGATCCTATATCTATCTATCTATCTATCTATCTATCTATCTATCTATCGATATTTATCATTGTAATCCTGCCTGTGATAATAATGTGATGCCTGCTGAAAAACGATGTTCTAATCAGGATGTGGTGCCAATATTAGGCTTAGGGGCCAGTGCGAAAAAACGTAGGATTTTGCTAATTTTTTTAAATACAATGATCATTCAAGATACAGTGGCCTCAGGATACAATATCTTCAACATACAATGCCCTAGACTTAGATCCAACCAACTGGCATGGCCATTTTTGGGGGTAAAACATCTGTACTGGTTTTCTAGTAGCTCCTCTTTACAGTACAGTGCGGTACTTCATGTTATGTACTGCCATCTCTGTACCAGGATGAGCTGCTCCTTTGGTTGTCAGAAGAGCAAGAGCTGACTCCACTTTATTATTACTATTTTAACTTGAGGGACAACTAATCCAATTGAATACATGGCCTGTGGCCATCAAGAGGGCTTGAGTGGCTCCCTGGGCATCGGCCCACCGGCAAATTTCCCTGTCCTGGATTTTTTACTCACTCTGTATAAGATGTTTTCACTGCCAAACTGCCTTGTCATATTGCGCATGAAGAAAGCATGTTGTCTGATTTAGTACATGTTTAGGTGGGATTAATTACAGGGAGGTTAGTCCTGACATAGGACGCCATCCATCTGTATTTCCTACAATGAAGATTACCACAGCTTTTTTTATTTGACAGTTTTTGATTCTTCACCAAAAATTTAAAATGTTTTATCTTTTTGTTTGAAGCCTGAAATGTGGTAAAAGGTTGAAAAGTTCCAGGGGGCCGAATACTTTCGCAAGGCACTGTATACAGATAGTGACATGGGAAATTGAATATATCACCAAAAATGAAATGTTTAATTTAAAAACCGAATTTAAGCAATGTAATTTTCTGATGACACATTCCAGTTTTTGACCTATACCTGGTCCTGGCTCACAATAAGTGATCGAAATAACTTACCAATTAAGTGTAAACTCAGCCTGACATGTATTGGACAGTAGCAGAAATTTCCACAGTAAGGACAGGTTCACACTTCAGTTATTTCCATCAGTTATTGTGAATAGAGTTGAGCGAACCTGCTTTTTGGCAGGTTGGGGTTTGGGGTTTCAGTGAATGGATTCCGTTCTCACAGAATCCATAACGTAATTCAATGCCGTCATGCCAAATGGAAAGCCTTTAGAGACATTCCGTCATAATACAAGTGTATGGCCAGCAAAATGGAACACTCGGAGGTGCCATACACTTGTATTATGCGGCGTGCCAGCATTGAATTATGTGATGGATTCCGTGAGAACGGAATCAATTACGTAATTCACTTAAACCTCGAACCCGCTAATTGTGAGTCAAAACCAGGTAACATAGTAACATAGTTTATAAGGCCGAAAAAAGACATCTGTCCATCTAGTTCGGCCTGTTATGGGCTCGTTCACATCACCGTTAGGGATTCCGTTCAGGCTTTCCGTTATAACATCGTTATAACGGAAAGAAACGGAATTCGGAAAGAAACGGAATTCCTAGGACGGACATCAAAACGAACACCTTTAAGAGGCATTCCGTTTTGATCCGTCATAATAGAAGCCTATGGCCCTGCATAACGGATCCGTGTGGTTGCCGTTATGCTGGACGGAAAACAAACTCCTGTTGTGATGTGATGTGAACGAGCCCATCCTGCAAGTTGATCCAGGTGCGGGTCAAAAACACAGAACAGAAGCAAATCTTACCATTATACCTTATCTCTACTGGTTTTGGCTCACAGTAAGGGATCATTCAGAAGGCCGTATGTATGGGTCTGCATCTGGGTGCGGACCCATGCATTTCAACGGCAGTGTGCTGTCCACATTCATAGTTATGTTCTGTGGCTCCTCAAAAATATTGAGCAGCATTCTTGCTGCTTTCCCTAGGCTGAGTGACAACACGTGGTCACATGGCCTAGGCACATTCACTTTTATGGGGCTGAGCTGCAATACCAAGCCCAGCCTCTATCCTATGTACAGCGCTGTGATTGGTGAGCAGGGAGAGAGCCGCGGCACTCACAGGGGCGCTGGTGCCTTCTCAAACAGCTGATTTGCAGGAGTTCCCAGGTGTCGGACCGCCACAAATCAGATACTGATGACCTCTCCAGACCTATATGCCACCACATATGAATGTAGGTTCCGGTTTCTCGTAGACACCTCCAGTAGGTGTCAGGTGGTGGTCTATTCATTGGTTTAGATTAGCCAAAGTGTAATACCATTGAGATATTATTTTATGCGTTTTCTTGAATACAGATACAACAACAACAACAATGGACCATGAGACCTCCCTTAGTCAATTCTTTGTAGGACCACCTTTCAATGCAAGTCTTTTGGGGTATTTCTCTACCACCTTTGCACATCTAGAGGCTGAAATAGCTCAAGCTCAGTCACATTGGATGTAGGGCGTCTGTGAACAGCAATTTTCAAGTCTTGCCACAGATTCTCAATGGGATTTAGGTCTGGACTTTGACAGGCCCATTTTAACACATGAAAATGCTTTGACCTAACCCATTTCATTGTGGCTGTGGCCAGGGGCGTACATAGAAATCATTGGGCCCCATAGCAAGAATCTGAATGGGGCCCCTAACCCCGCCCACTACCCCGGCCCATCCCACATTCTGCCCTGGCTCCTCCCATGCCACATCCCCATTTGCCAATAAAGAAATGTATACATGAGCTACTGATTTATTTATTTTTTTAAATTATGGAGACGTTATACTGAATGGGGGCAGCCACAAGGATGGATTATACTGTATATTATACAGCATGGTGTAGGGATTATACTGTATATTATACAGCATGGTGTACAGATTATACTGTATATTATACAGCATGGTGTACGGATTATACTGTATATTATACAGCATGGTGTACGGATTATACAGCATGGTGTAGGGATTATACTGTATATTATACAGCATGGTGTAGGGATTATACTGTATACTATACAGCATGGTGTAGGGATTATACTGTATACTATACAGCATGGTGTAGGGATTATACTGTATACTATACAGCATGGTGTACAGATTATACTGTATATTATACAGCATGGTGTAGGGATTATACTGTATATTATACAGCATGGTGTAGGGATTATACTGTATATTATACAGCATGGTGTAGGGATTATACTGTATACTATACAGCATGGTGTAGGGATTATACTGTATATTATACAGCATGGTGTAGGGATTATACTGTATATTATACAGCATGGTGTAGGGATTATACTGTATATTATACAGCATGGTGTAGGGATTATACTGTATATATTATACAGCATGGTGTAGGGATTATACTGTATATTATACAGCATGGTGTAGGGATTATACTGTATATTATACAGCATGGTGTAGGGATTATACTGTATATTATACAGCATGGTGTAGGGATTATACTGTATACTATACAGCATGGTGTAGGGATTATACTGTATATTATACAGCATGGTGTACGGATTATACTGTATATTATACAGCATGGTGTAGGGATTATACTGTATATTATACAGCATGGTGTAGGGATTATACTGTATACTATACAGCATGGTGTAGGATTATACTGTATATTATACAGCATGGTGTAGGGATTTATACTGTATATTATACAGCATGGTGTAGGGATTATACTGTATATTATACAGCATGGTGTAGGGATTATTATACTGTATATTTATACAGCATGGTGTAGGGATTATACTGTATATTATACACAGCATGGTGTAGGGATTATACTGTATATTATACAGCATGGTGTAGGGATTATACTGTATACTATACAGCATGGTGTAGGGATTATACTGTATATTATACAGCATGGTGTACGGATTATACTGTATATTATACAGCATGGTGTAGGGATTATACTGTATATTATACAGCATGGTGTAGGGATTATACTGTATACTATACAGCATGGTGTAGGATTATACTGTATACTATACAGCATACGGATTATACTATACTATACAGCATGGTGTACGGATTATACTGTATACTATACAGCATGGTGTACGGATTATACTGTATACTATACAGCATGGTGTACGGATTATACTGTATACTATACAGCATGGTGTACGGATTATACTGTATACTATACAGCATGGTGTACGGATTATACTGTATACTATACAGCATGGTGTACGGATTATACTGTATACTATACAGCATGGTGTAGGATTATACTGTATACTATACAGCATGGTGTAAGGATTATACTGTATATTATACAGCATGGTGTAGGGATTATACTGTATACTATACAGCATGGTGTAGGGATTATACTGTATACTATACAGCATGGTGTAGGGATTATACTGTATACTATACAGCATGGTGTAGGGATTATACTGTATACTATACAGCATGGTGTAGGGATTATACTGTATACTATACAGCATGGTGTAGGGATTATACTGTATACTATACAGCATGGTGTAGGGATTATACTGTATACTATACAGCATGGTGTAGGGATTATACTGTATACTATACAGCATGGTGTACGGATTATACTGTATATTATACAGCATGGTGTACGGATTATACTGTATATTATACAGCATGGTGTACGGATTATACTGTATATTATACAGCATGGTGTACGGATTATACATCATGGTGTACGGATTATACTGTATATTATACAGTATGGTGTATGGATTATACTGTATATTCTACAGTATGGTGTATGGATTATACTGTACATTGTATAGCATGGTACAGGGATTATAATATATACTGTACAACAAATGCATGGCGGTTACACCATGCCGGACAATATAACCCCTGCGCCATGCTGTACAATATACAGTATATACACAGTGTAGAGGTATAATGTATATTGTCTGGCACAGTGTATGCATATACCCACACACAAACATACACACATACATATACACACACATACATACATACATATACACACACATACATACATACATACATACACATACACACACATACCTACACATGAAACACATAAATACTTACAGTTACTTGTCCCTTGTACCGCGGACTCCACTCTGGAGGGGCTGGGCCTTGATCTTCTTTCCCCTCTTTGCCGCGCTGCACAAGTCCTCCTCGTCCAGTAGCAGCGCGGCATGAGGGCGGAGGCGGGGCAAGCTGGAGCCCACAGGAACTTTCGGGCGGTCCTGCGGTGAGCGGAGGTGAGCAGGCCAGGAGAGGCCCGGAGCACAGGCAGGGCAGGACGCATCTTAATGATGCAAGTAGGGGGCGGGGCCTCCCGTGCGCTCCGGGCCCCTCCTGTGCCGGGGCCCCATAGCAGTGGCGTGGTCTGCCTCTATGGGCGGTACGCCACTGGCTGTGGCTGTATGTTTAGGATTGTTGTTGTTCTGGAAGGTGAACCTCCACCCAGTTCTCAAGTCTTTTGCAGCCTTTACAGAGTTATCCTCAAGGATTGCCCCGTATTTAACGCCATCCATCTTGTCATCAACTCTGACTGGCTTCCCTGTCCCTGCAGAAGAAAAGCATCCCCACAGCATGATGCTGCCACCACTATGGTTCACTGTTGGGATGGTGTGTACAAGGTGATGTGCACTTTTAGTTTTCCACCACACATAGCATTTTGCATTTAGGCCAAAAAGTTCAACTTTCCTCTCATCTGACCAGAGCACCTTCTTCCACATGTGTGCTGTGTCCCCTACATGGCTTGTGGCAAATTGAAAATGGGACTTCTTATGGCTTGCTTTCAAAAAATGACTTCTTCTTGCCACTCTTTCATAAAGGCCTGATTTGCAGAATACACAACTAACAGTTTTGCTGTCACATGAGCTGTGGATCTCTGCAGCTCCTCTAGAGTGATCATGGGCCTCTTGGCTGTTTCTGTAATTAGTGCTCTCCTTGCCTGGGCTGTCAGTTTAGGTGGACGGCCATGTCTTGGTAGGTTTGCCGTTATGCCATACTCCTTCAATTTTCGGATGATTGATTGGACAATGCCCTGTGAGATATTCAAAGCTTGGGATATTTT
The DNA here is from genome assembly GCA_900303285.1 of Rhinella marina. Lineage (NCBI taxonomy): Eukaryota > Metazoa > Chordata > Amphibia > Anura > Bufonidae > Rhinella > Rhinella marina. Next base: position 225,936 of record ONZH01002631.1, on the reverse strand, counting down.
TTTATAACCTAACCCTGCTTTACACTTCTACACAACTTTATCCCTGACCTGTCTGGTGTGTTCCTTGATTTTCATGCTGTTTGATCAGAAATGTTCTCTAACATACTTCTGAGGCCTTCACAGAACAGCTGTAGTTATACTGACAATAAATAACAGATGTGGACTCTATTTACTAATTAGGTGACTTCTGAAGGCTATTGGTCACACTGGATTTTATTTAGAGTACAGGGGATGAATACAAATGCACACCACACTTTTCAGATTTTAATTTATTAACCCCTTCAACCACAGTAACATACCCGTACATCACGGTGGTTGAGGTAATATATGGAGAAGACTGCTGCAGTGAGCCCACTCCATACATAGCGGGTGCAAGCTGTATCATACAGCAGGTACCCGGCTGCAATGATAGGGAACAGCGATACCGCCAAACCCTGTCATTTAACCCCTCAGGTGCTGTGATCATTGATAGCGGCATCTGTGAGGCAGCTCCCTCTGCCTGCTGATTGGAGCCCCCGCAGTGAAATCGCTGGGCTCCGATCGGTTACCATGGCAGCCTGTGTGCACAAGGTACAGCGCAGCAGGGAATATGTGAAAATCCTAGGGTAAGTAGGACAAGGGATCAAAAGATCCCAGGTTCAAGACCCCTAAGGGGGGTAATAGTTATTAAATGAAAAGTTTAAAAAAAGTAGTTGTGGGACAACTCCTTTCATAGTTTTCTTGTCCTTCCAGTTGTAACAGAATGTGTCAACTAATGAAATGTAGTCTGATTTTACTAAATGGAAGGAGTCACCTTCCTTCCTACTGTAAGTTAATTTTTATATAAATAGTCTTATCGTTTGATCACATATCAGTAACAGGATGCATGATGAGGGACCTCTGTACACCTGGCAGAGGTGAAGCCCTGCCTATCTCCATGGCACAAAGGAAGATGGCGCCCATTTCGCCCAAGGAGCCCGTGTTTGTTTTTATCATAAGAGACACTTAATTGGATTCTTTCAGGTTACTTCTGCTGACACCTTGAGCCTCTCCACTCATTTTCCCGCCTCATAATTAAATATTTACAATATTAATGAAATCATGTTGCCGAAATGAAAATCTGTCTGAAGATAACTGATCTAGTTTAGCTTATCAATGGTCGCCAGTGTATGAAACCTAATAACTCATTAAGCTCAGTCAGATATTACCTTCATTAATGAGTTGATTTTCGATGATTACTGCTATAACAAACCCGCTTTTGATTTGTGTATTTATGAAATGATACCGGCATACGTTTATATCATGAAGACGCTTTTTCAACAGCCATTTTTCTTCTCTGCCCTTGTTAGCTTAATGAGGACTCTTTCACCACAGCGACATTCTGTAAAAATAGATCAACACTTCATTCATTTAATGGCTTATTAGTAGCTGTGGTAATCTTCATTGTAGGAAATACAGATGGATGGCGTCCTATGTCAGGACTAACCTCCCTGTAATTAATCCCACCTAAACATGTACTAAATCAGACAACATGCTTTCTTCATGCGCAATATGTCAAGGCAGTTTGGCAGTGAAAACATCTTATACAGAGTGAGTAAAAAATCCAGGACAGGGAAATTTGCCGGTGGGCCGATTCCCAGGGAGCCACTCAAGCCCTCTTGATGGCCACAGGCCATGTACAGTGCCTTGCGAAAGTATTCGGCCCCCTAGAACTTTTCAACCTTTTGCCACATTTCAGGCTTCAAACAAAAAGATATAACATTTTACATTTTTGGTGAAGAATCAACAACAAGTGGGTCACACTCGTGAAGTGGAATGAAATTTATTGGATCAGTTAAACTTTTTTTGTAATAATAAAACTGAAAAGTGGGGCGTGCAAAATTATTCGGCCCCCTTGCATTAATACTTTGTTGCGCCACCTTTTGCTGCGATTACAGCTGCAAGTCGCTTGGGGTATGTCTCTATCAGTTTTGCACATCTAGAGACTGAAATTCTTGCCCATTCTTCCTTGCAAAACAGCTTGAGCTCTTTGAGGTTGGATGGAAAGCGTTTGTGAACAGCAGTTTTCAGCTCTTTCCACATATTCTCAATTGGATTCAGGTCTGGACTTTGACTTGGTCATTCTAAGACCTGGATACGTTTATTTTTGAAACATTCCATTGTAGATTTTGCTTTATGTTTGGGATCATTGTCTTGTTGGAAGATAAATCTCCGTCCTAGTCTCAGGTCTTTTGCAGACTCCAACAGGTTTTCATCAAAAATGGACCTGTATTTGGCTCCATCCATCTTCCCATCAATTTTAACCAACTTCCCTGTCCCTGATGATGAAAAGCAGGCCCAAACCATGATGCTGCCACCACCATGTCTGACAGTGGGGATGGTGTGTTCAGGGTGATGAGCTGTGTTGCTTTTACGCCAAACATATCGTTTTGCATTGTTTACAAAAAGTTGGATTCTGGTTTTATCTGACCAGAGCACCTTCTTCCACATGTTTGGTGTGTCTCCCAGGTGGCTTGTGGCAAACTGTAAACAAGACTTTTTATGGATATCGTTGAGAAATGGCTTTCTTCTTGCCACTCTTCCATAAAGGCCAGATTTGTGAAGTGTTGGACTGATTGTTGTCCTATGGACAGACTCTCCCACCTTAGCTGTAGATCTCTGCAGTTCATCCAGAGTGATCATGGGCCTCTTGGCTGCATTTCTGATCAGTCTTCTCCTTGTTTGAGATGAAAGTTCAGAGGGACGGCCGGGTCTTGGTAGATTTGCAGTGGTCTGATACTCCTTCCATTTCAATATGATCACTTGCACAGTGCTCCTTGGGATGTTTAAAGCTTGGGAAATCTTTTGGTATCCAAATCCGGCTTTAAACTTCTCCACAACAGTATCGCGGACCTGCCTGGTGTGTTGCTTGGTCTTCATGATGCAGAACCCTGAGACTATCACAGTGCAGGTGCATTTATACGGAGACTTGATTACACACAGGTGGATTCTATTTATCTTCATCAGTTATGTAGGACAACATTGGATCATTCAGAGATCCTCAATGAACTTCTGGAGTGAGTTTTCTGAACTGAAAGTAAATGGGCCGAATAATTTTGCAGTTTTATTATTACGAAAAAAGTTTAAATGATCCAATAAATTTCGTTCCATTTCACAATTGTGACCCACTTGTTGATTCTTCACCGAAAATTTAAAATGTTCTATCTTTTTGTTTGAAGCCTGAAATGTGGCAAAAGGTTGAAAAGTTCCAGGAGGCTGAATACTTTCGCAAGGCACTGTACATAATGATCTGATGCTGAATGGCCACAGGTGCCCTCCTGAACTCAACTGTATTACCATCCTCATACCAGTGATGCAGTTGAATCCTGTGGCTGGGAATGCAGTACTTTGTGCTGTCCTGTGGTATTTGGTTCTGCTGGGGCAGTATTCTGTGCCACGCTATGGTATTGCAGGCCCTGCCTTCTTCAGTTGTCCCCGCCTACTTGTTTTGACCCGTCTTCTGGCAGTTTGAACCCACCTACAACATGGGGCCACTTTTAGTCCTTTTTTTTCCAATGTCACTTAAGTTCCCTATCTGCCCCTGTGTAGAAGAGTTTACCAGGTCGTGCCATGGGCTATTGTACCCCAACCATTCATATTTAAAGAGGGATGAGTTCCTGCATTCAATAATATAGTACAGTGATCTCCGGGGTGGAGACCATTATCTAGCCATGGATCATCTGATACCTGGGCAAAGGAAGTTGAACAGTGGGAACGGGACCTTATTGAGTCCTGTGCCCCACTGTTCAACCTCATAGACTGAAGACTACTAGGTCTAAGGCAGAGATCTCAAACTCGTGGCCCTACAGCTGTTGTAAAACTACAACTTCCATCATGCCAGGAGAGCCTACAGCTATTGGGGCATGCTGGGAGTTGTAGTTTTGCAACAGCTGGAGGGCCACGAGTTTGAGATCCCTGGTCTAAGGCATATGAGGTAGTGATATGGTAGAGGACCTCCACACCAGGTCACAGACTATGTGATAACGTCATCACACCTCCAGAGACCTGGCAGAAGAGGTGATTATGACTTTCACAACCGCCTGTTCCGTGACACAGGCAACCATGGCTTCAGGGTGGAAGAGACCTACATTGCAGATAGCGGAGGTAAGGTGAGTATATTGTTTTTTTTTGTGGACACTGCGGGGGAGGAGATGGGGCATTACAGATAAACCGAGGGCATTAATGGTGAAGAGACCACTACTGGAGGGCACTAGATGTAAAGAGGCCACTACTCCCATAGAAGTGAATAGGAAAAGAATTGGGCATGCATGGCCACTTCTTCATTCCCAGTGCTGCAAGAGGTTGGAAACTATATGACATATTCTGTGGATTTTTCATAAGTGTCCAGATTGGAAAGCCTTCTTAACCCCTTAAGGATGACCGCCATTCATGTACAGCAGTAGCCCAGGGTTTCAATATGGTGCTCGCTCAGAAGCTGGGCAGGTTTCTGCTGTTTTAAATGCTCGATTTTGACCATGGCACCTCAGCAGTGAAATTCCTCGAGCTGCGCTCCCAGCGGCATAGACGGCTTCCTCGTGCCAAGATCGAGGGAGTTGTTGTTTAGGTTGTTGGAGTAGCCTTGTGCCCTCTGAGTCCTGCCACAGGCCTGCCATATTAAAAATTAAAGTAAATAAACAATTAAAAAAAGTAAAGATCAAAGGCACCGCTGCATCCCAAAATGCATGAATTATTAAAAGATAAGTATTAATCCTGTACAGAGAACACCATAATGGAAAAAAAAATCAAAATGTCAGTTTTTTCATCTCATCACTTCCCAAAGAAGGTATTAACAAAATTATCAATAATTCATGCACACCCCACAATGGTATCAATAAAAACTACAGATAGATCCTGCAAAAAATATGCCCCCATACAGGTCCATGGACATAAATATAAAAAGAATATGGTGATGCAAAGAAAAATTTTTTTTTCCATTTGTTAAAACACAAGAAAAAAAACTATATAAATGGGGTATTGCTGTAATGTACTGACCCATAGAATTAAAGGTAACGGGTCAGTTTTACCGCATAGGTAGCGCAGTGAAAACAAAATCCATAAAAGTATGGAGGAATTGTGGGGTTTTTTTTACAATTCCATCCCATTTGAAATTTTACTTCAGCTTCCCACTAAATTGTATGCCATAAAAGATGGTGCCACTTGTACCGATACAACTTGTCCCACAAATTACAAGCCCTTATACAGCTATGTTAACAGAAAAAATAAAAGAATTTGGGCTTTTGGAAGACAGAGTGAAAAAAACAAAAATGAAAAGTCGCTGGTTCCTTAAAGAAGAACTCCCGCAAAATATTTTATTCCATGTCCTGCTAGAAATGTACATGATGTAATCTGTAGTGAATGTCATTTTCTTCCCAGTGGCTGAATTTTTCAGTTATATCTCCCTGATGTTTCTCATCTGTGTCATGTGACCAGCAATCAGACTCACACAGCACCTTATGTATGGACAGAAAGTCTAATTCTCTATGCATTCCTATGGGAGCCTCACTTCCAGTCTCATAGGAATGAATAGAGCAGTTACTGGCTTTCTGTCCTGGGTCAGTTGGAGGTCAGGGAGTTGGTCACATGACCCAGCTACAATAAGAAGAGAGGTTATTACTCACAATTACATTCTCTGATAAGAAGATGACATTCACTACAGATTATATCATGCACCTTTCTAACAGGTCAGGGAATACAATTTTGCGGGAGTTCTTCTTTAAGGAGTTATAAGATGTATTACATCTGATACATTTTTAGCATATTTAAAAATATACGTCATAAATGTGAAATAGGTGCCGATTCCACCTCTCAGACTCTCACCTATTGGTAGAATGGATGTCCTCTTCTCCCACTGTTTTCTACCCCATAAACTACAATGAAAATGGACACCTCTTAACCTCTGACACACTTTTCTGGAGTCTCACAGGGGTCAGCACCCCCAGTCTCGACAATATATTGGGTTCCCATTAGTACTTACTTACCTGTCTCACCTCCTGCGCTATGCTACTGCGCCTTCCCTCTGACATGAAAAATACATGTCAGCACTACCACACATTAACAGGAATGTTCTGGTCAGATGGTTGGGGGCCACAAAGAAGGGATGACTGCAGGGTGTGCACATGTTCCTTAATCAGTGAAAACATACTCCTTAATGAGAGCAACTATTGCATTTCTTAAACAGTACCTGACTAGAAACTCACCATCAGTATCTCACTATTTTTCATATTACTACTATTTCTATTATTACTGTGGCATTTCTTTTCTAATATTATTTGTTTCTATTATTACTATTCTTTATGGACACTGTGAAAGTAATGCCACTAAAACCAATGGAATTCTGTATATTCACTCTGCACATTAGGATTCAGCTTCATCACCATAGTCATAGTGAGTCAAATCCAAGACGTCATCTGATGTCCAATCAGTGTACTAATGGAGCCTTTAAACCATTGTTTCTCACTTACAAACCCCAAGGCAACACTAATTGTGATATCCTCAAATGTTGACCTGTTGGAGGTTCCTTGACGTGTGGAATTCAGAAACTGCGTTAATGTGGTTGTCCTGATATGCCCATCTCAGAATGCAGCCACCCAGATGTCCTCTGATCCTGACTTCTGCAATCTCAGGTGATCAGCTGGTGGAAGCTGTGGGCCGCCACAACATTTCACAACATGGGTGACTATGTCAAGTATGCCAGAGTGAGAGCTTCTCAATGAGATGACTCTCCACTCTGTCTAATTGAGAGGGCCCTGGATTTTATGCCCACACGACATGGAGATAGGTATTAATTAGAGTAGGTTCCTTTCTGAGGTTTTTTCTTTAAATGTAGCCACATACATCTGCGTACCTATTTATTATATCGTGCAGGATGTGTTTTTATCATATTTGTGTGTGATTGTTAACATTGGCATGAAGCAAGAGAGATGTAGTATGATACTGCTATTTTAGATAGATAGATAGATAGATAGATAGATAGATAGATAGATAGATAGATAGATAGATAGATAATGTAGATAGATATGTAATAGATAAATATAGATGATAGATATGTAATAGATAAATATAGATGATAGATATGTAATAGATAAATATAGATGATAGATATGTAATAGATAAATATAAATATTAGATAGATATAGATAGATCCATAGATATGTAGGTAGATAGATAGATAGATAGATAGATGTTTATAGACATAGAAAGATTGGATTTGCCTTATACATAGAAGTACGTCAAGTCATTGAAGTCATTTTTTGCATAGTCCATTGATGGTGAGCTACAAGGCAATTAGCGTCATATCCTGTGGTATTTTGCAGGAGACGGCATTCATTAGGGCATTGCAGAATTGACTCTGAGCTTTCAATTCAGAGATGAGTCAGGTCCATTATATTTTCAATCTCGATTCTCCAATTAACCAAAAGAACCTGAGAGACAAGAAGAAGTGAGAATCTCCGTGTGTTTTATTGATGGGTAGCCAGCACGACAAGACACAAAGAATGGAAAATATAGGGCACAAAAGCCTACGCAAAAGACAATAGATTGTGAAAAATGCCTTGTTTATTCATTTCTGTCTGTGTGTAATTGACAAGAACAGATTTACTTAGGCAACCATATAAAAGCTCTGCTCTTCAGTATAAAAGGACACATTTAAAAATCCCATTAGAAATAAGTGTTAACTGCTGCCAGTGTCGCCCGGTCCAGAGGTGACTGGGATGAGGTGAAGTACAGGTTACGCATATTAATGCCGCTGAAACGTACTAATTTGTGGAAACATCTGTAAGACAAAAGAAGCGCATGACTTCTCCCAGTCACAGCTAATGTCTAACCAAACATAACTACTGCCCTATAAGACGGGCAAACAAATGACGATAATACATCGAGTCAATTTCCTCTTAAATATTCTCAATTATCTTGTAAATCATCCTTAGATATTGTGGCAAATTTCCTCATTTAAACAGCATCCATCATTTCAGCACTTGGACAGCTCCACTCAGAAGACCCTAGAAAATGGCGGATTATCAAAATAGACATTAATAATCAATGCCAGAATTCAATGAATCATCTCCCTTCGTCCCGGTGTACACAGCAAATCCAGTCACATCTGGTATTTAATGGATTGATCTCAATGGTGGGACTGTGTATGTTATCAATATCCAGTCACTCAGGATCTACCAAGTAGTGAAAACTATTGCGATATGCAGGGTGGAATTTCTTCTTCTACCAAAGTGGTCACAATTGTCATGTATACTGTTATTTCATAAATGAAAGTCATCACTAAATCAAACACAGATCTACAGTATATATCGTCTATTTATCTACTGTCCATTTTCTGTCTAGCTACAACACATCTAATAGCTATCTATTTATCCCATAGGTATCTATCTCATATCTATCTCATATGTATTATTATTATTTATTATTAAAGCACCATTCATTCCATGGGGCTGTACATATGATAAGGGGAGCACATACATAATACAGACAATTGCAATAGGCATTAACAAGACAAGTTACAGACTAGTATAGAAGAAAAGAGGACACTGCCCGCGAGGGCTTACAATCTGCAAATATGTATCTATCTCATATCTATCTATTTATTTATCTATCTATTTCAATTATCTATCTGTGTATATATCTAATCTAATATTTATATTTATCATCTGTGTATCTATGTACATTCTACCTGTGTATCTGTCTATCTATCCCTCTACTGTATTTGTCTTCTATACATGTATCTGTCTATATCTGTATCTATCCATTTACCTGCCTTCTACCTATCTGTGCATCTACAGTATCTATCTATCTAACCTTTCTAACTCTCTATCTCTCTCATATGTATCTCATATGTATCTGTCTAACAGACGTCTATCTATAAATCTATCCATTGTCCATTATCTATTGATCCATCTATCCATCTCATATTTATTTATCTCATATACTGTACATCTACCTACCTATCTAATACTTATCGTCAATCTATAAAGTTATCCATTGCCCATATCTATCTATCTATCTATCTATCTATCTATCTATCTATCTATCTAAATACTAAACAAAAAATGGCAGCAGCACTAGATAAGCCATGACACATGAACATGGGGTGAATATGTGAAAAAAGTAAAAAAGCATAACTGCTATATAGTAAGTAAAATGGAAGCTCTTAGCGCATATACATGATCATAAATATGTCGGGCTCATCCACCAACGATCAAGGTGGCTTCCAATCGGATGATTTTTGTCATTTTATCTATCTATCTATCTATCTATCTATCTATCTATCTATCTATCTCTATCATATATGTATTTATAAATATATCCATTGTTGATTTTGTCTTTATTTATGCTTTAATTTTCCGTCTCCATCTATTGCATCTATTATCTATTGTGTAATCTATCTTTATTTAGATACTATCTATACTAGTTTTTTCTATTTATCTATCTCTCTGTTTTATTTCTTATGGTATTATTTTTCTTTCCTTCTGCTTGTAAGTTTCTGGTGGTGCACTGGGTATGCTCCATTAATGTATCCTAGCTGCTTCCCTCTGCTGTTTTTGTCCTAGTTTGCAGTCAGTTCATTCTGCACTGATGTATATTTCATTGCCCAAGACTTAATTTTGATTTATTGTCCATCCATAAATTAGAAAAATATGCTCTGGAATTCCATCCCGCTGAAAAGCTGTGCCTGATGTCAGGGGACTGGGTGATATTTAAGATGTCAGAAATACATATTGGATTAGCGTGCTTTGTTTCCCCACAACAGCAGGTGTTTAATCATAGCTGATGGCTCAAGTTAAATGCATTAGGACAGCAACAGCCAGGAAGATGGAGTTTTTCTAAACCATACAAACTCCAGATAAATAACTCAAAACTAATTGTTTGTCCACATCTTAGATGGGTTTTTATACACTTGGTGTATTGAATAATCAAAGCGTGTGGCACCTATCTTTATTAACACCTAAGCTGCCAAGCTGAACGGTATAAGGGGTTGGGAGCGAAGATCGGATGGGCTACAGGGCCTTTAAGAGTTAAATGGGATGGCATTTAGGGGAAGGATTAACAGTGATGTAACCTCTGAAAACTAATTTTCCCACAATTCATCTATTTTTTCTAATAGCATTTTGGAAAATCGTGGTAAAAGACCTGCTGTCTCTACTAAATCTACTGTTTTTCCTTTTTTTGTCAGTTCGTACCGCATGCTGATATTCAGAATATTATGGCTTCTGCTAGGATATTTATGAAATTAACTTGATTACTGAAATTCTAATGAGACTTAGGCCTCATGTACATGGCAAACCTGTGAGTGCAGAGCCTGTACGGTGGTGGCGCAAAGAGTCCCTGCAGCTCCATATGGCGCCGTAGAGTCCCCACAGCTCCATATGGAGCTATTGCTGCTAGAGGAGAATATCTCTATAATATATTATCTGCAAGAACGTAGAACATTTTTTTATATCAGATTCCATATTAATTGGAAAACAAAACCCAAATCATATGAAGGTAAATTTGCCCTTATAAGAAATAGTATAAATTAGGGTATATGAATGATCACTACTGTACTGTATCTGCACTGTATTACGGTATATGTCTATATTGTACACTTGCAGCTTCATTACATATACTGCAGTAGAGAGAGCTGTGTACATGCCTTTGGTCTGGACTCTCTCTTGCAGCTTTTCCTCATTGTTTTCTACATTTATGCCATGAATGTACAGTATATGGTTAGAAAACCATTTGAAGTGTGTACTCTATGTGCCTATGTACTCTAGGTATACATTTTCATCTTTATAATGTCATATTATGGAAGTATTCTGTAGAAACTGCAGTCTCTGTGATATGACATCTGATGAAATATGGTAATTTATATTAACATGAATCCAAGAGAGAAGAAAATATGAAATACTGTAGGAAGTGGTACAGTATAGCCCATAGGCTTCTATAGGTGCGTATTATACCTCTGTATAGTGTATATCTCAGAGCTTGTACACGCCCCTAATACCTTTCACATTGTCTGGCCATAACACAATGAATATAAAGCTCTGTTTTGGAACCTCTTTAGCTATTATATTAGGACGTACATTATACAGTAAGCAGCTTACAAATAGAAGGTTATTATTTTAATATCTGCTTTCACAAATGGAAGATATTCTGATAATAGAGGGAAATTCCTGTCAGGTACATTTAGCTGAACACTGGCACCACTTATAGTCCCCATTATTAAGGCCGATGATCAAGAGTGAACTACGCTCAATCCCAATCATTGCCCCATGTAAACATGCCACCGACCAACCAACAACCAACAAACACTCATTTTTCAGATGGTCGCACCTTCAATTCTGAGGCCGATGTTTGAGTAAAGTAGCACCCTAGGGCCACAAACTACAGAATCAGGGTAATAAATGAGAGGTTTTGGTAGGGTCTATGGCCAGTCCGCCCCTGCCGATTTCACAGGTAAAATCTGTTGACAGATGCCCTTAAATTCCTGTGCAACACCTAAATGGTTAAACTTCCTAAAAATGCCATTTCGAATACTTTGAGGGGCGCAGTTTTTAAAATGGCGTGATTTATGGAGGAGTTCTAATATATAGGCCTATCAAAGCCACTTCAGAACTAATTTGGTCCCTAAAAAATAGCATTTGGAAATTTTCTTAAAAAATTTGTAAAAAACAAAAAATAAAAGTATGACTGAACAATGATGTCAGCATAAAGTGGACATATGATAAATATTTGTCAGCTATCCTTATGTCTTAAAAACAGAGAAATTCAAATTTTGAAAATTGTGTTAAATTTTCTTTCAAGTGTACCTAAACTTTCAGATCAGCTTTATTATATGTATTCTAAATGTGCTAAAATGAAATTTTGTAATATATTTTATATTGTTTTATCCCTTATAAAATGGGCACTGGAAGTTCAAGTGACTATAACACTTTGGAATCCGCACTAAGTACTGTATATGCCAGAACACACAACGCTGCTTCTGCCTGTACCAGCAGTACTGCTCTACTAAAGTCTGGCATTAGGGGTGCTATGCCAGGCTGTGGCAGACCGGGCACAGACAGGAGAAGTGATGTGCTATGGAGAGCTCCTGTCTGCGCTGTCTTTTAGCAGAGCAGAATGAGTGGGAGCAGGCAGGAACTCTCCATAGCACATTGCTGCTCCTGCCTGTACCAGCGCTGCTCTACTAAAGTCTGGCATAGGTGTGCTACGCCAGGCTGTGGCAGAGCGGGCACAGGCAGTAGAAGCAATGTGCTATGGAGAGCTCTTGCCTGCGCTGTCTTTTAGCAGAGCAGAATGAGTGGGTGCAGGCAGGAACTCTCCATAGCACATTGCTGCTCCTGCCTGTGCCCACTCTGCTAAAGCCTGGCATAGAACACCTACAGTGCTCACTGCTGCCCCAGTGGAATCCATACACCAGTACCCCGCTGAAATATCAGCAGTGTACCATTGTAAGCATTCTAAAGTGTGATAGGCATTTTGCAATGAAGTAAAAAAAAATTGAAAGTATATTACAAAATAGCACCTTTTAGCACCTTTAGAATGGGTTTTAATAAAGTTAATTTGAAAGTTTAGGTAGACTTTAAATTTAGGATTTTTGTTACAAAATATATCGGCCAAAATTTACCACTAACATAAAGTACAATGTGTCAGAATAAAAATCATCTCAGTAATGCTTAGATAAGTAAAAGCACTCCAATGTGAACACATAAAGTGGCACGATTTTAAAAAATGAGGCAGCGTCCTGAAGGCCAGAATAGGCTTCGTCTTTTAGAGGTTAAATAATAAAATAATATCGGGAAAGTAATAGCAGCTCCAATATTGTATAGTGTATATTAAGTATAAGCATTTCTGAGCTGCCTGTTCAGCGGCTGGTGCTTTATAACCATAATTGTAAGAAGAAAAAATGCTGTGGTGATAATGCAGATGATGATTCCTCTTCACATCCTAATCATATGTTTTAAAAGAGAAATGGCTGCATATGTGAGAAAGTTTATTTGGAGCCTGATTTATCCTGCGTTGTGTTTGCAGCCTGCGAGATTGTTCTGTTTATGTTAATCCGGCTCCTGGATATAGAAAAATGATGAGGCCTGGTCTAGAGCAATTTAGCTGGAGGCCGAGAAGAAGGCGCTCAGAAGAGCAAACATTTTCAAGGTCAACTGGTGAACTGTAACAGGCAAGTGAGATTCATGGCAAGAGTTGTATATTTTGACACAGCAGCGATTTGATTAAAAGGGAAAGTAATGGGTTTAAGCAGTCGCTATGAGGATGTAGCTGGAGTTTGTTAGCTTTTCACAAATTACTTACCAGACCAGTGATGGGGCTGGAAATAGGAATACTTAGCACTGGGTAAAGAAAAGCCGACTGTACAGAAAATAACCATGGCTACTGGCAAGGGGGGGGTTCCCAAAGTGTTCCTAATTCTGCAAATAAAACGACATATTGTGCACATAAGATGAGGTGCAAGGGGAGACTGCACCAATCCATCTAATGGCACCTACAGATTTCTACATGACCTTTTTGCTTATGAAGCAAACAAAGGAGCATAGAGGCATTTGCTGAAATTAGAACCTGACGTAATGATATGAATTGTTAATTATAGTAAGGCTTAAAGGTTTTTTCAGAAATAATTAGCTACTTACCGATGAGCTCTAGTCTGCATTGCTTACTGCATGCTGGCTCCCATTTCTCTATCCAATCCACTGCTTGTATGGACATGCTCTTGTGTCCTGCTGCAGCCAATGGCTGACTTCAGCAGTGACATGTCCCTAAGCAAAACATGACCACTGAGGTTAGTGATTGGCTGTAATGATTTAGGTGACCATGCCTATACCCGACCAGGAGAAAAGAAGCTAGGGACCAGAAGATGGAGGAATGGGAGCCAGTTTGCAGGGCCAAAGTGCCAGGAAGCATAAGTATAAATCTTTCAGAAGGCAATGCAGGCTAGGAGCATTCTGTTAATAGTTATTATTCCCAGAAACCCCCTTTTTAGGTGATTATAGCATAAAGTCACACAATATGTTGAAGGGGTATTCAGGCTTAGAAAACCCATTTTCAAATACTCTGTTATAGAATTCTGAATTCATACAATGGGGTCCTCTGTTCAGGTTCTTCATCCATGTGTTCAGGTCCTTCACTTAATCTATGTGTTAGGTCCTTAATCTATGAGCCAATGTGGAGAGCAGTTATAAAGAACGTGGTCTATTCTGGAGGACTCAGAACATCCATAGATTTCTGAAAGCCCGATGATTTCTATAAGAACTGTGTAATGCTTTGTTTCTCCTGTGTAAGAAAACTAACTGGGTTCATTCACTTGAATGGAACTGAGCTGCACTTAGGCCATGTGTCCAATGAACAGGACATCACTGTCCTAGGAAAAGCAGATCAGCGGATCAGATCCTGAGAATAGGTCATCAGTATTAAACACTCACACAACCTCTTTAATAGTGAAATCATGTGTTGTGAATGAAAACCCTATCTTCAAATATCTTATATTTACTTTAGCCTAAAGTAGCCTAACAGAGATATGCTGCCCAGAAACAATGAATCTGTATGAGGACGAGCAATGGCAGTAGCCATCACTCATCCCCATTTAGTGGAGGTGATAGCTACATGTAAATACATCTCTTTACTTCCACTGATGGGCAGGCAATTATCGGGAAGGACTGCTTTTTGTGGCACTACAGTGTGAGATTTTAAGTACTGGGTGTACCCCATAAGCTATTTTAACTACTAGGGGCACTATAAAGGCATTTTAACTATTGGTGGCACCAGGGGCGTAACTAAAGGCGTATGGGCCCTGGTGCAAGAGTTGGGACCCCTTCTCTCAGTTCTTTGTGGCAAGTGGCAGAGGAGCACATAGTCTTCCTTCTGCTTGAGGCCAAAATTGAAACGACACCCCTTCCCCATGCCAAATTCGTGCCCAACGCCCTTCCCTCCAGCCAGAGGTGTAACGTGAAGATTTTGGGCCACAGTGCAAAATCTATAAATGAGCCCTCCCAGCATGCACTTTCTAGAATACTGGTGTCTTATGTGTCACAAGGGTCTTTGGGCCCCCTCAGGCTCCCGGGCCCGGTAGCAACTGCTACCTCTGCACCCCCTATAGCTACACCCCTGGGTAGCACTACAGTGGGGCATTTTAACTATTGAAGGCACTGCAGTGGGGAATTTTAACTACTGAAGGCACTACAGAAGCCATTTTAACTACTGGAGGCACTGCAATGGGGCATTTTAACTACTGGAGCCACTACAGAAGCCATTGTAACTACTGGGGGCACTACAGTGGAGCATTTTAACTACTGGGGGCACTACAAAAACCATTTTAACTACTGGGGGCACTACAGTGGGGCATTTTAACACTGGGGGCACTACAAAAGCGATTTTAACTACTGGGGGCACTACAGTGGGACATTTTTTTTTTTTTACAATTATGATTTTTATTGAATACAAATTTTTTGTATACAGTATAACAATGAAAATCAGTATACAGGTGGAATTGCAATATCAGTGCCAATCGACAAAGTGCAAATAAAGTAACCAAAATACCTAATAAATTGTCGTCTTTTATAAGAGCGTAAGACAACAGGCATTGCATAGAAATGTGCATAAAATGCATAGAAAAAATGCAATTATCACTAGCACTATAACAGAGAACTATAGCTAGTAAGATATTATTTCAACAGACCTATAAAGGCCAACTGTGCAACACAGCAAGCCCAGGTAGGCAAACATACAAACAAAGAAGACGACTCGACAAGGACGACTACAGACAAGACAGGACACATGAGGAAATAAAGGATTCAGACAGGAAAAAAGAATCAAACCAGACAAGAACTACATATCTGCGTAGGGGTGACAGTCCCATAACTCCCAGATACGGTCAAATCTAAGGACCTGTGCAGTAATCTCCGCACATGGCGTTCCATTCTCCTAATGTCATTAATCTTGTTAATCAGATCAGTGTGTGAAGGTATGATATTCTTCTTCCAAAAACTTGCTATTAAGCATCTGGCTGCCGTCAGTATGTGCAGAATAAGCGCCATAGCATATTTCTTTTGGGGAGTAGAGGCCACATTTAAAATATAAAAAAAAGGATCCAAAGGGAACCTTATGCCTAAGACCTGTTGTAAGGTGGTTTGCACTACTTTCCAGAAAGGATAAATCAGAGGACAGTCCCAAAATATGTGTATGAGAGATCCCACACCTGTTCCGCATCTCCAACACCTGTTCGACACAGCAGGGTTCAGACGATTCAACAATACCGGGGTGTGATACCAAAACATTAATATTTTATAGATATTTTCTTTATACGAAACACATGAGGAGGTACCAGCCGCTCTCCTCCAAATTAAAGCCCATTCTCCCTGAGAGATTGTGCGACCAAGAATAGACTCCCACTTCGCCATATATGCATGCCGAACAGGTGTTGAAGGGAGGGGGGTTGAAATGAGAAGGTATATTGCAGATATAAGCCCTTTAGTGGAGTCTGAAAGTTTGCACAACTTTTCAAAGGCGGATGGAGTAGACACCTGCTGAGATTTAAACATACTTGAGAAGAAATGCTGTATTTGTATATAGTGGTATCTAGCGGCATCCGGCAGCTGAAAAGAGGACTGGAGGGCATCAAATGGCAAAAGACGCAAAGTTTTATAGTCAGTGATGTCTGCAAACCGGAAGAGTTTCTTAGAAAACCATGGCTTAAAGAATTCCGGAGAAGTGCTAGTGGGAAGGGCTGGGTTGAATAGAAAAGACATCATAGACGGTTTTTCAGAGGCTAGCCGGAAACGCTTATTGCACGTCTGCCAAATATGTAAGGTATGAGACATGGGTCCCAACAGTCGGCCTGTTATCGAAATCTGGGAAGAGGACCACAACAGAGAGTTGGGGTGTATAGGTGCTATCCATAATTTTTCTATCTCCATCCACCTGGCAAAAGCATAAAGGGACGACCATGCAGGGAGACGTCTTAAGTGCGTAGCCCAATAGTATTTAGTAACATCAGGAACCGATAGTCCCCCATGGGTCTTTAATGCAAGCAGTACCCCACAAGCTATTCTGTGCCTCTTCCCATTCCATATGAACTTGAGGATGGCAGACTGTAAGGATCTTAATTCCCGTAGAGGTACGGGCACTGGCAGAGTTTCATATAAATAAAGCAATTTGGGAAGAATGGTCATTTTGACCGCTGTTATGCGCCCAAAAAAAGAAATAGGGAGCGAGTTCCACTTATTCAGAAAGGTTCTTAGGTTCTGAAATAAGGGAGGAAAGTTCATGTTATATAGGGAAGAATAGGTGGGAGTTAGTTGAATCCCTAGATAGCGGAGAGATCGAGTACTCCAGTTAAAATGGAAATTAGATTGTAGTAGGTTTAAATCTGCCTCAGGGATGTTAAGTGGGAGAGCCTCGGTCTTGGCAGTATTCACCTTATACCCGGACAATCTACCATATTCTTGCAAAGTTCTAAAAAGGTTTGGGAGGGTGGTATGCAGATCTGTCAATGTAAGAAGAATATCGTCTGCAAACAACGACACCTTAAACTCCACATTATTAACCATAATACCATGAATGTCCGGGTGTAACCGAATGGCAGCTGCAAGGGGTTCAATGCTTAAAACAAAAAGGAGGGGGGAAAGCGGGCAGCCCTGCCTCGTGCCATTCCGTATTGGGAATGGGTTAGATTGGGCATGAGGCATCCGAATAGTGGCAGTGGGATGTGCATACAACGCACGAAGTGCTGCTAAGAACGGGCCACAGATTCCAAACGCCCGCAGGGTGGAGAACATATACGGCCAACACAGCCGATCAAACGCCTTCTCGGCATCCAAACCTAGCAGGAGCGCACGCTGCTGCCGCTTATTAATAATATCAAGTAAGCTGATAGTTCTCCTCGTATTGTCTCCACCCTGCCGACACGGAACAAAGCCTACCTGATCTTTGTGCACCAACTGAGGAAGCCAGTAAGATAGTCTATTAGCAAGTATCTTCGTAAATATTTTCAAATCCGAATTAAGGAGAGCGATTGGCCTGTAATTGGCACAATCCAGAGGGTCTTTACCCGGCTTAGGAATTAGTGTTATATAGGAGTGTAGGATTGACTGGGGAATTGGGGCTCCCTGTAAAAAAGAGTTAAACAATGACACTAAACGTGGCACTAAAAGAGGCGTAAAGGTTTTATAGTATATATAGGGCAGTCCGTCCGGACCAGGGGATTTGTTATTTGGGAGGCCCTTAAGCACTTCTTCTAATTCTTCAGTCGTGATCTGAGCATTAAGGGAGGTTACAGCCTCCCCGGATAGTTTGGGCAAACCACATTTATCTAAGAAAGAGGAGAACAGCGCACGGCTTTCTATTGGATTGGTCGGGAGCTGGTGCGGTAGAGAATATAGAGAAGAATAGTATTCCTGAAAGAGTGCGGAAATAGCGGTGGGGTCATATAACATTGCGCCATCTGCCCTACGTAATGCTGAAGGGGAGCTCGAGTTCGTAAGACCTTGTAGCTGCCTAGCCAACATGGAGTGTGGCTTATTTCCCCAAGCATAAAAATGTTTCCTGGAATATAAAAGTGACTTCTCTGCCCTTGTAACAGCCAGTTCCCTCAGCCTAGCCCGCAAAAGTACAATACGCCTCACCAAATGACATGAAGGCCGAGTTGCCAACTGGGCCTCCAGGTCCTTCAGCTGGGCCGTGACCATCCTATGACGTAGAGCCACGTCTTTCTTTATCCTAGAGCCCATCGCAATGCAGTGACCACGGAAGACTGCCTTGTGCGCCTCCCATACCGTAGATACAGAGGGAACAGAGTCTTGGTTAATGGAGAAATATTCAGTAAGGGCAGCCTGTAGTTCGTGCTTCAGTACCGGTCTGGCCAGAAGCGATTCATTCAGTCGCCAGTGGCATTGTTTAAGGTGGTACCCAGACCCTTTGAGAGAAATTGAAATTGGGGCATGATCTGACCACGTGATATCACCAACATCAGCATCCCGCAACATCCTAAGAGTGGGTATATTGCCAAAAAAGTAATCAATACGCGTGTGCGTTTTGTGTGGGTTGGAATAAAATGTATAAGCTCTAGCCGTAGGGTAATTAACCCGCCACAGATCATAGAGTGCAAACTTTCGGATCAAACACCGAAAACGTTGTGATATTCTACGTTGGGAATGCGATGGGGCAATACCCGTGGGCGCCAACCTATCCAATCCCTCAGAAAAAGCCAGGTTGAAGTCCCCTCCTATAAGCAGCGCCGCAGGCAAATACTTAGACAACTTCAAAAATACTCTGTTGAGAAAAGGAATCTGCGAAGCATTTGGGGCGTAAACATTACACAATATAAGTGGGGAGCCATTCAATGTAGCTTGCAAAATGACATACCGTCCCTCAGCATCCGTAACAGCTGACTGAACCTGAATAGGGCAAGTAGCGGAAAGAAGGATGGCTACTCCGGCTGACTTCCGGTTTGCAGAAGCCGCAAACACACGGGGGAATGTTCCAGCCATAAACTTAAAAGATCCCTCCGCATCAAAATGGGTCTCCTGGAGGAAAACAACATCCGCCTTCTGGGATCGGCATTCAGTATAAGCCAACCTTCTCTTAACATTAGAGTTGAGGCCCTTCACATTTAGAGATATTATCTTAAACATGACTTGGGTATTATGAGCAACATACCTGCCAATTGAGCAGACCAAATTTCCCTCCAGGAGAACCCAATCCACCTACTTGGGAACAGGAACTGCCAGGGCTTCCAGTTTGATCTATGAAGCAAAGAAATAATAAAAGGGGAGAAACAAACGGGAAGAGGGAAAGACACAGGACACCACTCAAAAACAAAACACGGATTATTCGTTACATCAGGCAAAATAGCCCAGAAAGGGGCCCATGAAAAAAAACACAAGAAAAAGCAACACGCCCAGCATTCTCCCTCCAATTTCGTAGAACAGAAGGAGAAGACAAAGGGCAAGTGAAATTTCCCCACTAATGGGAATGTGATTGGTCGCTCTCGGCGACGGCAAACCCACAAAATAGTGAGCAGACCAGCACCAGGAGGAGAAAAAAGAAAGACAAAGAAATAACATGTTAGAAACTGCAGAAACTAACATCGTAGAGATCCAAAACTGAACAGCTGCTCAAAAAAGAAGGGCCTGAGTACTAGACTCAGGCAATATACCACAGGGGACAATAATTACAAATCTAAAGTAGCAGCGGCGGTTGAAACCAAGGGCTCAAGACCCAAAGCCTGGGGATCCATCTGGAGGTGCGGGACGCTGCCTCTTCTGTCTGACAGCCCGCCACACCGGAGCTGGTGCCGGCGACGGCTCCGGGACCTCCCAGTCCTCAATCTCCGGAACCGGGACTCCCATTGATGAGCAAAAATCTGGCAAGTCAGCATGGGACCTGATGGAGGAAGTCTTCCCATTTACAGTAGCAATCAAGGCGAAGGGGAAGCCCCATCTATACGCAATTTTGCGCTCCCGAAGACAGGATAGCAGAGGCTGAAGGGCACGTCTCTTCTGTAAAGTCAGCCATGAGAGATCCTGATAAAGCTGCACTGGAGAGCCATGAAAATCCACCGCCTTCAGCAGACGAGATTTAGCCATAATCGACTCTTTCAATCGGAAATCGTGAACGCAGCATATCACGTCACGGGGCTGTTGAGAGGAAGTTTTAGGGCGAAGCGCTCTGTGTGCTCGGTCTAATTTAATGGGCTGAGGGGGATTAGACCCCAGCACAAGGTTGAAGAGGTCTCCTATGATTTCCTGTAGATTCTCATCTTTGTCTGCTTCAGGGAGGCCTCTAATCCGTATGTTATTCCTCCTGCCCCGATTATCTAGGTCTTCCAGGTGACGAGAATGCTCCCTGATAGTACGGGTTTGGTGCACTACAGTAGATTGGAGATGGGCGATATATTTGCGCGTATCATCATGATCATTTTCCACAGTATCTATGCGGGAGGCAAGAAGCTTAAAGTCCTGCCGTAGGGAGGATATCTCTGATTTACACGCCGTTCTCACCTCTGCAATGAGCGCCTTGAAATCTTCTTTTGTTGGTAAATGCCGCAGCGTTTGCTGTAGGGAGACAGATGCTTGTGATACTTGAGTAGTGTCCTCTCCTTCCTCAGCTGAGTCTGAGAGAGGGTTCCACATAGCTGCAGCCCCATCGTTGCTGTCTTCTTGGAGGAGAGGATCTTGGGGTTCCTCAGGGGGTTCTTCCCAGCCCCTGCGTCGCTGACATGGCGTTGCCGCCAGTTTAGCTTGTTTAGCTGCCACCTTAGGAGGCATGGCAGCGCACAGTTGTGTGCGTCCCCGAAGCAATGGGGCTGATGCTGCGCTCACCGGGAGCTGGGGGCACCGTGGAGTAAATTCCTGAGCCTCCGGAGACAAGCGGAGACTCCGAGCCGAGTGCGTGGAAGCACTCTCAACCCGAGGCCGCAATGGGAGCCGGGCCGACTGGTCACGCGGCCGCACCGCCACGGAGGCTGAAGGCGGAAGTAGGCCGCTGCAAGGAGGGTGAGCCGCGGGACCTCGGATGAGGTAAGTGTCCAGCGTCTGCCGCCTAGATTTCACCACCGGAGAGTCTCTGGGCTTCTTATGTGGGGTCCTCTTCCCCATAGAACTCACCACCGCCACGCAAAGGTCCCCAAAACTAAGCTGAGCAGCGGAGCTCAGTGATCACACCGCCATCTTCTTGAGCGGCCAAGCCACGCCCTCAGTGGGACATTTTAACTACTGGGGCACTAGAGTAGAGCATTTTAACTACTGGCGGCATTGCAGTGGGGCATTTTAATTGTCGCATCAATCAGTTTTACACCACCCTCACCACTTTCCCTAAATGGGGCATGGCAACGGTGGAAAGGGGATGTGTCAAGAAGCTCCGACACATTTATATTAATTTATGCCAGCTTTGAGCTGTTGTAGATTTCTGCTTTGGCGCATCCTCCGGTGGCGCAGGGGACATCAAGACAGGTGCAGAAAGCGCCCGTCGTGATAAATCTCCCTCTAAGTGCGCAGACATGTATACGACTCGGCACACATGAGTTCTTACCCTTCTCCATATCCAGCAGTTCAGCGGCTGGCATTGTTCTTCCTCATGGAAATCAGAGAAACCATAAATTCCCAGTAGAAAATATGTTTGTAAATTGAGAATGAGATATATCTCAGGCTGGTGGCATTAGACAACAGGGATGCTGATTGGATCTGTCAAGAGCGGAGTATTATAGCATATGATATGTTAATTTTAGCCATGCAATTATTAGGCACACTTATCAAGCGTTGCACAGAATTTTCCTAAACAACTATTCTTTAGATGCAAGCTAGGTACATTTCTGCAAATATGCAGGAGAAGAAAATGACTTTGTCATTGTGAAAAGTGAATAACAAACAAGGTTTGTCAGTTAACGTGATCAAAATGTTGCCATCCTGTTGCAATTCATTTGAGAAACACGAGTCACTTTATTTGCTTTGCCTAAAGTCTAACTTAGATGCTATTTTGCAGAAATGTATATTAAGCATATTGAAATTAGTTTGCAGACCAATTTGTGCCGACCTACTGATAAAAATAGTGTACACGTTAAGCATGCCGGCTGAGTTAATGATTGTTTAGCTGCTCTTCCTGGTAATGAAAATGGATTGGTGTATTCACAGGATTTTTTTGTATTGCCATTTACAATATACATGGTGATTTTATTTATTTAGCTTAAAGAGGCTCTGTCACTAGGTTTTAACCTATGTATTTAAATACATAGGTTAAAACCCCTTGACTTCTACAGTTAGAACATACCTTTATTGCAGAGTACAGCGCAGCGGTTGTGCTGAAAAAAGACCTTTAATCTTTATGTTAATGAGCCTTCGGAGCACCGGGGGGCGGGCTCTTTCTTCCTGAGCACCGCTTCTTCACCGCCCCCCGGGTCCCGAGGCTCTCTCCGATGCCGACGTCCACGCCCCTCTGAAAATTGATTGACAGCGCTAGGCCGTTTGGCCTAGCGCTGAAATCCCGCCGGCGCATGCGCAGAAGCGCTTGCAGTGCCGAACACCGCAAGCGCTTCCATCCTTGTGCGCACGCGCCGTCACTTCGCTGAACCCGGAAGTGACGGCGCGTGCGCACAAGGATGGAAGCGCTTGCGGTGTTCGGCACTGCAAGCGCTTCTGCGCATGCGCCGGCGGGATTTCAGCTGTCAATCAATTTTCAGAGGGGCGTGGACGTCGGCATCGGGGAGAGCCTCGGGACCCGGGGGGCGGTGAAGAAGCGGTGCTCAGGAAGAAAGAGCCCGCCCCCCGGTGCTCCGAAGGCTCATTAACATAAAGTTTAAAGGTCTTTTTTCAGCACAACCGCTGCGCTGTACTCTGCAATACAGGTATGTTCTAACTGTACAAGTTAAGGGGTTTTAACCTATGTATTTAAATACATAGGTTAAAACCTAGTGACAGAGCCGCTTTAATACTTAAAGGGGTTGGACACTTTCTAGTAGAACTATATTACATCAACAGATTATCTGACGGATATCTGACACATTTCTGACCAATCCTTGGTCAGATGGCCTATTACACACACAAATCTTTTGTTATATATTGGGTTTGATTGGATAGATATTGGTCAGATAATCTGTTGGTGTAATACAACACTGTTGATCAATATGTTTGTAAGATGATTATATGGCACTTACTAATATAGCATTTGTTAAAATTCTGCACCATTTTCTATATTTCATAAGGTATGGTCTGTTGTTTGCCAAGTCTTGTCCATAAAATGGCTGCTGATGGAGGGTCATTAGACAAGGCAGATCACCTCCATTCAAATATAGTACACCTGTCATCTGCACTTGCACTGTTGGAGGTTTACTGTAGGCGTAGTGCATTAGAATAGGGACGCCTTAGTGATGTGTCTGGTCACAGGACCCTCCATCAGTGGCCATCCTATGGATGTATGTGGACAGCACAGATTTACCATACAAGGGGATATGGCTTATGAAATACAGCAAACAGCACAGAATGCAAAGAAAAGGGGGGTTAGTCAGGACATCCCTATGTGCAGGTGCACACCGCCATGGCTGAAAGCACAAAGACAAAAACCAATGCAACAGCACTCTGCAAACACAAATAATATACAATAATGCCTTAATTGTAGAAAATATTTGGTGCTAATACTACACTTATTTTATAAATATGAGATTCTTCGCAAATATATTTTGATCAAAATTATTTGGGCCCGTCTGCCGGCGTCAAGGCGATCTCTCTAAGACGGGAACCTAACACTAAATGCTACCTGTTATGTGCCATACTGGCCACCACAAAATACAGGGAATGCAGGTTCCACATGCATGCTGGGTCCACCTTTTACCACTGTTGGTGCCATAATGGCCTCCATTAAATCCACGGAAATGCAGGTCCAACATGAAGGTTCTTCCCTGGAGGGAAACGCTCCATAATACAGCTTCCAATGGGGCATGCCACAGATGTTTATAGTATTATATAAGAGCTCACTAACTTCTATTGGTGCCATAAGAGCAATCCATACAATATGGCGTTTGACCAAAGCCATAATACCATCACGTACCTGAACCTTATAGATGCATCCTTATAGATACATTCACATGATATGTGTTATATTACAGAAAAACTGCAAAGGTCCAAATATTGTAACCCAACATTATTTTCCTCCTGAGGGTTAGAAGAATGACCCGAACAAGTTGTTCCATTTATTGTACATGATAATATGAACACAGGGATATCCCATCTGGGATTGTTCACACATATCATAGTTGACCGCTGTACACGACTCCAAGAATATTCAGGTTGGTGGGTCAAATCTTGAAAGAAGTGAGGTCTGCACTCTTGGTCGTAGGTGAGCGCTTGTGGAAGACGGTTCTATATAGAAATTCACAGCACTCCACAATCTCAATGCAATTAATTCACAGTTCAATTTTTAGTAGTTGTGTATCCACATAAAGATCCAAGTATGAAATAGTATATGCCAATGCAAATCTCAAACTGCACATTTTGGTCTATTAAAGACCTTCCTCAACGTTCTGTGACGACAGAATGCATTAGTCCTTCAATGTCCTATGATACTAGATATCTCCTAAATATTACATTCTTCTGCCCAGTGTTTATTACTAATGCTAATTATTACTCTCAGTTATAATAATATAACAGTACAGAACTTCCAGGCTGAAACCCATTGCATTCGATAAACGAGAAGCAATAATCTACTACCAGCATGTTAAACAGGGCCTCCACCAGTTAAAGAAGCATTTGGAAGACGAAGTCTTGGTCTCTAAGGACACAGGCTAGTGGATGATAAATGATTCATGGGAGGGGCAGGTGATCTAAAAAGGCTTTTCGCATAGTCTGAAGTCCTAGCAGTGGGTGGCCGTTCACTGGGGACCCTGCAGGCCATTCACTGTCCCATTCCGCCTGGTGTTTAATAGCCTAAACACCTCCAGGCTAAACTGGTATTTGTAAGATCAACTTCTCCACTCTCACCCCACACAAAACACAACTGCATTCAATTCATCCGACAAGCCTTCTCTAACTGCTCCCTTGGAAATAATAATTCATTACAGGACAGTGGAGAAAGAAAAGAGCTAAAGAGCTTTGATGGGATTAGAGGACACCCCCACAGAGATGATTTAGGAGCTGTGATAATTCACTTAACAGTGGCCTGGGGTAGATTGCCAGGCAGGGAGATGTAACTACATCAGTCTGGCACAGGGTTCATTTCCAGCCAGTGCGAGGTGGCGTAATGGAGCTCATTAGCAATATTTAAAAGATTTGACTCAAGTCAGAGAGTCATAAAACCCAGGACTATTTTATCTGCCTCTGGATTAGTGGCCTTTAGTTTTACTCCAGCTGAATATTAAAATTCAAACGGCCGCTGCCTCCCATCTCTAGAAGCGTCTCCTCTGGCTGTTATTGGTATGGTTGGTTTAGTTTCTCGTTTGCTAACCTTTAACAAAATGCATATCATTTGCAATGGGGAGCCTTGTACGTGAGAGGATAAGAAATATCATTTCCATGAAGCTGCTAGAAGAGGCAATGGAGGCTCATATTGATCAGGAAGGAGAAACATACCATGGATTTAAGGAGGGATAGAAGAAAGGGGAGCAAAAGATGGAAGGAGACCTGATCCAGTTCTATACACGTGGAATATGTTAGTGTCAGATTGTGTCGTTGTCATTTTTTTCCTTTTTTTGTATTTAATGCAATTATGAATATGCATTATATAGTATAGAAGTGTCTCTGTACAAAGCAAAGATTATAAATATATATACTGTATGTGTGTGTGTGTATATATATATATATATATATATCTGCACCATAGAACGGCATTGGGGCTTAATACATAGCACTACTGACTTGGACCTGGGTATCAGATATGATCATGTTACATTATTTGTTCTTGTCTTTTTCTTCTGTAGTGAAAAAATATCAATCTGCCTTGGTTTGTGAATAATTTGCCTGCAAATCATTTAACGTGTTTGTGCATTTGATAAAGAATAAGATTGTAAGCTGCTCTGAAGTAGGAACTAATTATGATTAAAATTAATATTAGGCTAGTTAATGCCTTTGCAGATTTAGGCTACATGTACTTTCAGATATGTGGGGGTGGGGGGTTAAGGTATATGGATATACTGGTACATCTGTGTGCAACTAGGGGTATCTGCAAATTGTTGGTAATGTATGGTAACGTGATGTAATATGTTAATGCACCATATGTTATATAATGCAGTACACACTAGCCCAGCCCTCTATGGAACTGAGGGGGTGGGCGGGCAGGCCTCAACTTCTAGTTCCAGAAGACTGGAGTAGTGTGAGGCTAGACAGAGTGGAGTAAGGAAGCACATGGCAGAGCCCCTACCCCAAGAGTCTGTTTCCAGATCTCCTGTGAGGAACCCTACTCCAGAGAGACTGCAAACTTGCAAAGACACAGAGTGAGAGATAGCAGAGCGATCAGCCTTAAACATTATAGACCCTGCTGCTGCAGCAGGATAACAAGCCAAGACACCTGATGCAGACTCCCTCGATCTACCTTTTGCATCCAGTAAACGAAAATGTTATTCATATTGCAATCCCTGCCTGGTTTCTTCAAACTACCCTTTCACTGTACTGAACCTGAGGGAGCATACCATGACACTACAACATCTCATCAAGGCCACTACCACTCCCATCCTCTGCTTCGGCTCCCACAGGGGCTTGCTGCAGATTGCCACACTGCTGTAATTAGTAATTATTGGGGCACCTATGAGGGCTTCCTTTATCATCTCTCCACCAGATCTGGCACCATGACTACCAGGGCTTATGGCTTTATATAAACGGCTCTGGGCGTAACCAAAGTCCTCTGGACCGTTCATATGGCAGACAGTCATATAGGCTCCATGGCCTACATTAGAAGCAATACTTCCAGAAGAGAGTGCATCTGCAGTCTCACACAATTATAAGAGAAAAACCTGAATTTGCTCCTGTATTAAAGAGGACCCGTCCCCTCTCCTGACATGTCTGTTTTAGTAACTATTTGCATTCCCCAAGTAATAATATTTTTGGAACATCTGCAATAAAGGTCCAGCTGGGTGTTACCAGTTGGGGTATGTCCCTGTAGGTGATAGCATTGAAGCACTGTTTGGATGATGCAGTCCTGCAACTAGAGTGCTACTATTAAAATAGAAATGTTTTTATCCTGTACAGTGAACATTGTAACGGGGGGGAATCAGAATGACTGATTCCCACTTTTTTCGTTGCTTCACCTCCCCAAAAAACTAATAAAAACTAATCAAAAAGTCATACACACTCCAAAATGGTATCAATAAAAACTACAAATCGTTCTGTAAAAAATGAGGCAATGAGCCTTCATACAGATCCATGATGGAAATATAGAAAAAAAGATGGAGGTCAGAACAAGGCGATGCAAAGTTTACTTTTTTCAGTATTAAAACACAAGGTATATAAATGGGGTTTCGCTGTAATTGCAAAAGGCAAAAGAACAGGCCAGTTTTACCACTTAGGGACCATTGTAAAAAGAAAACCATAAAACTATGGCTCAATTGCATTATTTTCCAATTACACCCTATTTGGAATTATTTTCCAGCTTCTCACTACATCATATGTAATTTTAAATGGTGACATTAGAAAATGCAACTTGTCCTGCAAAAAACAAGCTCTCATATGTCACATATGTCTTCTTCTTTAGAGTACACCTAAGTACTGAATGGGTTCCAAAATATCACATGTACACTAACAAGACTAAACTCAATCTGTTTCTTATCAAGCTTTAATTAATCACAGAAAGTGTACAAAATTTGCATAATTTATAGGTGGAAATAATAGGATAAATTGAAAAATCTGCATTTTTGGCTCAGACACAAATTATGTCAATAAATCAGCTTTTTCACCCATAAGTTTGTGTTTCACGAGTACTTCACCTGACTAACCCTATTAATTACCAGTTTAAATGTCACAATTTTGTAGTTGTTTTCACAAATTGTGGTTCATCCATAAATGGTCTGGCAACCCGCACTCTTTTATATATCGTTCAGATATTCAGTTTAGTATAGAGCTGAATTGACCACCAATTTCTCCCTGCTGGTCTAAAGGTGCTCGTACACCTTCAATAGGTGTTGGCCAAGTAGGCCTGAATTTTAACTGGGAAGAAAAGAGAAAACCACTGCCAAACACCTCTGACGCCAGCTTGTCTCTCAGGAGAACGAAAGGAGCGGATGTTCAATTTCAATGTACTCCGTCCTCTGTCTGGAAATCTGGGACAGTTGGGAGCTCCCCATACATATTTTCATCTACTGCCTCAAACAAATGGAACTGAGTTGGGATATAAGCCAAACAGGAATCTTCTCTATAAGGAAAAATGACCCATCTGCAGGCAGCTGTTTCAGGATTTTGCCCCTTATCAGTGCAGAGCTGAGTACTTTTTGAAAGGCCTTTGTTGAAGGTCTAGGCCCAGGGAAGTTAAAGGTGTCTTGTGGACACCTATTGAGGGTAGCTGTCCTATAAGTCAATGTCCATCCATTTACCAGGCCCTGAAAAATGATTTGGGATGGAAGCCAAGTCAGTCTTATCCATAAGGAAAAGAGACCCATCTGCCGACAGCTGTTTCGTGGCTTTTGTCCCTCGTCAGTGAGGAGCAGGGTATTGGGGTAACAGCTGACTCTAGTTTTCCTTCTTCTGCGAGAACTACTTTGCATATCTTTTCTTTACAAATATACAGGAACATACTGTATTTCTTTTTATTATAAGCTCCTTGAAAGAATATAAAATATTGTCCTTGATATGAGATTGAGATATTTTGGAGATGACAGTGTCACTTTGATTGGATGCCCGTTGCTAGATGGTTGAGCCTGTTCATACCCTGGAGGCCATGGTGCTGTCAAAACAGAGACAGTGAGATGAAATGTGAAGTATCTCCAGACTGACCAATAGATATTCCATGTGTTAACGGATTAGAGTGAGAAATTCTGTGAAGAGTCTTATCCTACCTCATCACATTATCTGTGAAATGACATAGTCCTCTGTAGACAGGACTGCGGGAAGTTTAAAAAGGGAATATATAAAATACAGTCTACGGCCCCAATGTCAACTAAGCAGTGTTTAAAGAGTAACTAAACCTTTGAATAAAATTTTAACATGATGTCTCTAATGCCCTAAAAAAAACCTTTTTCAAATATACTTTATTAGTTATGTATTTTTCTTGTGTTTTTCCTACCTAAAGCACACCATTTACTGTGCGCTTAAAACTCAATGTGCACTCAGAACCCATACACTGCAGATTTACCAATGTTACCAATTTTAGCAAATCTCATCCACATTATGCTGAGAAAATCTGCAGCATAAATTGACCTGCATTGTAAATCCGTAGGACGTAGTTTTGAAAAATTCGCCGACGTTTGTCAAGAAGTTTGATTTGTTATGAATTAATTTGGCACGAATCGCTATAAATCCGGTATATCCATATATCACGGTGGCTGAGGGAATGTATGAAGCAGGTTGCTGCAGTGAGCCTGTTCCATATACAGCAGGTGCCAGCTGTATGATACAGCAGATACCCAGCCGCAATGACAGGGAATTGCGATCTCACCAAACCCCATCATTTAACTCCTCAGATGCCGCAATCAACACCGATCGTGGAATCTTTGAGGTAAAGCAGAAGAATGTGGCTAACCTCTGCCTTCCGATCAAAGCCTCCACAGTGAAATTGCCATAGAAAGTTACCATATCTACCTACCATATCACTTTTGAAGCTTCCCATGGCTGCCATGGTAACCTCCCTGCTGTGCTGTTTGCTGCCCATAGTGTATAACATCTGTATCGCTGACTGAAGGCATTCGATATGATAAATTTCACTTCACTTCACACATGTACAGGGTGAAATATTTAACTGTGGTCTAACACTGATGCTATGTAACGCATCAGCTAACAGAAGGCATTCATTATAATCAATTGCACTCCACTGCACACATGTACAGGGCAAAAATGACACCATCCTGGAATACGGACGCAACATAACTGTATTACTAAAATAAGGTATTATCTCTGAATGTGGGTGCATTAGAATGTGATGCACACGGCGATTGCCCTCAACCTGCAACCTTTGGACTACAAGCTCTTAATTGATAATGAAGGACCTTGAAATTTCTATACTAAGAATCCCTGCATTTCCAAACACCTACACAGAAAACGTTTTCTGTTTTCTCACTAAACCAAGGGTATCCAACTGGAGGATGGTGAATTCAGACCACGTACACCAGCTGTCCAGGCCCCTGCTGTCTGGACTGAGAGAGGAGCAGTAAGCAGTACTGTCTTTCAGCTGTGCAGTGCAGGGCACCTGGATGACCATCAACAGCCAGTGACAGAGGGACATCTGTCCTCTGCTGCAGCTGCAGTTTTGGACTCCAAAGCCAGCTACAGCAGAGGAGGAATATTTCTCCTCAACCATGTGAGTGAGTGACCAACTTCTGCCACTGTTCAAGCCAGGAAGGAGCCAGGAGGAAGAGAAAAAGATGTGGTAGCGTCTGAGAGGCACAGTCCAGGCAGGAGCACCACTGTGGCAGTCAACCTTCCACAGTGTATTCCCAAATTGTATGTGCCCATCTCTGTCTCTGTGTGCACTGTATTGGATGCAGGCATTGTGAAGGTAATACTGTATAATAAAAGAAAAGGATAGACTTACTGATATGAGGGTGCCCATACACACTGCAGCTGAGCCATGGTAACTGCTCGCATCTTTAAGACACGACCTCTACAGATGAAGCACGGAAATTAGCTGTAAATCTCATGCACTTACCATGGCTTGGCTCAAACCTTTACTGGCATGCTAAAGCACTTGGGGTCATTTATGGAGTAACCCCATTTCCTTCACATTAGTAATCTCTTTGTGCCATACTTGCATAACCCCCTCAAATTAGGAGCACTGAGGTTGCTAATATGAGGTACATGTGACTACTTACCAATACCTTGTGAAGCATATGGGGTTATAAATTTAGTAACCCCATGTGCCTCACATTACTAGTAAGCAACCACATATCTTCCACATATCTCCCAATGCACCTCATTTTAAAGTGGGTTTCCAAGATTTTTTAACTGATGACCTATTCTGTGGATAAGTCATTGGTATCTGATCGTGGGGGTCTGAGACCCAGGACCCCTGTTGATCAGGCACCAGCACTTACGGTAGCACCGCAGCCTTGTCAGCTCACCAAGCACAGAGCTGTCCATTTGATAGTGGCTGTGCTTGGTATTGCCCCATTGAAGTGAATGATGAACATGATGTCACACGGCCTGGGCAAAGTTGGGAGAAGCCTACGGCACTACTGCGAACACTGGTGCCTTCTCGAACAGCTTATCGGCGGGGGTCCCGGGTGTCAGACTTACAGCGATCAGATACTGATGACCTATCCAGAGGAAAACCCGTTTAAACCTCTGTATCTTGTTTTGACCCTCATTGCCTGGGTCTGATGAACCTTCAGCTGACAGCTGACCCAGGTAAGTGGATCTTTATAAAAAGTCATTGAGTAATCCTGCACTAATCAAATTGATTTCTTAATATGTATATGTAGAAATTATACTGGACAGTGATGTATGAGCCACATTATTTTTGGAGCGTATTAAATCTGTTTTTTAGAAACAAGAATTCCTGTCTAAAAAGTTTATTTTTCATGGTTTCACCATCTATGGCACAGTGAACTTTTTTTGACATTTTTTGAAGCTAGGTCACATGGAGATCCCAGAGGTCTAATAGACAGTGTCATCCATTCTGTCCATGTTGTAAGCGTACATTATAAATAGATACGTACTTGAAAGAGATTTGAGCAAGAAATGGTAAAGATTATGAATATTAAGATTTATATTAATCTATAAGCCTATTAAAGTCCAGTAAAACCTGTCCTTCAGACCACCTTTTTTAAGATATCACCTCCCTGATGGGACCACTAAATTCCGGTCTAAATTATTTTCCCATAAAGAACAATGAAAAGAAAATGATTATATTAAGGCTACTTCGACTATGGTTTCTTTTCATTCTTAGGCCAAAATGAGTTCTAATTGTAAAATAACATTGGTTTTGACCTTGTTAATGAGGCTTTCGACTTAAAACAGCCCTTGGCTTGCAGATCCACTCTGCACATTGTAGAAGCAGTGCTGCAGAATTACCTTATTGCAACAGGATCTGCAGAAATGATATATTTCTCCTGCTTGACGGGATTGTACTCTTCATCATAATGGCAATTTTCCAGGCATAATGAATCTTGTATTTTACCTTACATTAAAATGGAAAAGCCAGGAACCAATTCATTGAATTTGTTTTTATGAAATAAGATGTCCAAGCATTGGAAAAGGGAAGGATGTTGTAATCGAGGCAAGAAATTGTGTGAATGAAGTATATGCTTTTAATGCAGAGCTTCCAAGTGTCACTAACAGGGTGGATAGGACCCTGTTAGTAAAGGATGAACCCAATGTGAAACAGGTGGATGAGCCATTGGAAATATATTGACAATGGACCTTTTACTGTGCTATGGAAATTGAGGTTTTGTAAGATTTGTTACTGGTTATATTACCTAACGGTCCCTGCCATTAGGCCATTGTCTTCTAGAGAGAGTGAGAAAGAGATTATATATATATATATATTTTTTTTTTATTATTTTTTTTTTTAATTTAATAATTGGCTACATCTAATAATCTAATTTATACAAACATTATACAAATACTACAACTATTAGATATAACAAATTAGAATCTCCCACCAGTAAAAACTGTTAAAAGCAGCCTGAAACTCACTTCATCAAGAAAGCCTACAATAAGGGCCCATTCAGAGGGATAACTGCCCTTGTGCATTCCACATTTTGCAGAACGGACATGGCCAGTCCTATGATAGAAATTGGTCATGCTGTATCTTTTCGCCAGGGCTGCATTACGGATGTATCGATGTGGACAGCACACAGTGTGCTGTCCGCATCTTTTGCGGCCCCATTGAAATTAATGGGTCCGCATCCGTTCAGCAAAATTGTAGAATGGATGCGGACACATAAATACGGTTGTCTGAATGGGCCCTAATCCTGCTGTCACTATACAGTGGTCCCTCAAGTTACAATATTAATTGGTTCCAGGACGACCATTGTATGTTGAAACCATTGTAACTTGAGTAATTGGTTCCAAAGCCGCAAAATGTAATTCAAGATAAGAGAAAAAGAAGATTTAAAAAAAAATAAGCAGATAACTAAGACAGAAAAAACAAGTCCTTACATATAACAGTCAGGAATAGCTGCTAACTAGCAACTAATACAGATATTGTACCAGAGAAGTGGCACTGATTGGTTGGAGTCTGAGACCTTGTATGTTGAGTCTGGTTTCAACTTACCATGGGTCAGAAAAGACTATTGTATATTAAAAATATTGTATCCTGAGGCCATTGTATATTGTATATTGTATAGCCATATGGGTCCTTCCCCTTTCCTTGTAGATTGGAACCCTGGACTTTAAAATAAATAAATAAATTAATAATAATAATAATTATTATTATTATTAGTGTCAGTATATAATGCTTCCCCCACCCTAGTGCCAGTATATAATGCTCCCCCCACCCTAGTGCCAGTATATAATGCTCCCCCCACCCTAGTGCCAGTATATAATGCTCCTCTCACCCTAGTTCTAGTATATAATGCTGATCCCCCCCAGTGCCAGTACGTAATGCTGTCCCTCGCCTAGTGCCAGTAAGTTATGCTCCTCCCATCCGAGTGCCAGTATATAATGCTCCCTCCCACCCTAGTGCCTGTATATAATGCATCCCCCTCGCCTCTGTAGTGCCAGGTATATAATGCTCCTCCGCCCCTTTCTTGGCGACTCCACTATTAATTAGTGATGTCATCGCAGCCTCTTTCGTCACTCTATTGCCTCATATGCTTCAGGCCTATTAGACTGAACAGCCATAATCGCACCCCACTTCTGGGTAGCGGAGTGGTGCCCTAGGCGGGTGCCTACCCGTCGTCCTGGCTCTGCTGCAGAACCTTCATTTGTAATACTTTCAAAAGATCAGAATATCAAATTTAAAATACTATTTTAATTCAGAGGATTAGTTAATGAATTCATTTGACACCAAGAAATACCTCAGTAGAACTCCATCCACGAGGCTGAAAGTTCCACATTAACTAGAAAGCACAATGTGTAAAATGAAATAAATCATATTTGTATGGCTTAAATTTAGGGGAGAGTTGTGCAATTGATAACCAAATGGACCTGAAAAAAATGGAATTATGAGATTTCTCTGCTAAAGTCTGGCAATCAGAAATGCCATATTTCACATAAAAAATTGCAAGCATCAAGGTTAATCATAAAACTTTGCACCACTGAGCTCCAAGCGAGATCTACAGCCTGTCCTCCCTGTAACACATGGGAACACCAACGTCTACGCTCAATAAAACTTTAGAACTTGGGAAATACACAGACTATTTTCCACCAGGCACAGCATGCTGCTGAAATGAAAGGATTTAGAAGGGGTTGTCCAATCTGCAATGTGCATAAATGAGCATAATCTAATCAAATGCATATTATGAAGCTAAAATCTGATATTTTTACAATTTAAAAGGACAAAAAAGGAATCTCTCTCTCTTCTATGCTGCCAGACCTAACCTCTCTGAAGGTGGCCACAGACATTAACTAGCTGTCAGCCAACCATCAATTGGGTGACAGCTATTAGCTACTATTCCCTAAATAATATGCTCATTCAGCTCAGCAGGGGAGATGAGAGAATGTCAGACACCCAAAGCAGGTGATCTGAGTGTAGCTTTCATGGTTTCATCTGCACTGGGAAAATTACTAATGAATTGAGCTTAGCCGAGTTTAAATACATGAGACATTTATCACTGGTGACATTAAAGGGACAGATTAAAGGGATTTTCTCCTTATGTTATAATCCAAGTGAAGTACAGGCAGTTCTAGAATCTGTATAGGTCTAAAACAAATAAACACTAGAATACTGTATTTTTCACCATATAAGATGCACCTGCCCGTAAGACGCACATAGGTTTTAAAGGAGGAAAATCAGACCTCAGCTTAGACCCCCAATTTAAATCAGGCTCCCAAACAGACCTCAGATCAGACCCCCAATATTAATTAGACCGCAGCTTAGAACTCCAATCAGACTTCAGATAAGACCTCCAATGTTAATCAGACCTCCAATGTTAATTAGATCTCAGATCTGACAAAGAAATAAATAAATCAACTCACCTCACCTGTTCCGGACGCCACCGCTCCTGAGATCCAGTGCTCTTCTTCAGGGGCGGATTGACCATAGACCTTACAGGGAATTTCCTGGTGGGACGATGCCCAGAGGGGGGCCAGTGGACGTTCTTGGGGATGTATTTTGTGCTGTTGGTCATAGCATTTTGTGATGGACTGTGGTATTTGGCTCTGTTGGGTGGTATAATGTGCCACAATATGATATTGCTGGCACCGCTTACTTGTGTTGGTCCTGACATCCATTAACTTGGACGACACTTCAAAATGCGGCCACTTTTAGTATTTTTTCCAGGGCCACTTTAAGTTCCCAGTCCGCCCCTGCCTTTCTTGCCCATTGTGATCTGACGTCGCACAGTGTGAGGTCAGAGGTCAGTGACACAATTGTACAGTTTTTTGGTCATATCGCACCTCCTTGTGTCTCAAACATTGGAAAGAACATTCTTTAGTTTCTTCTTCCAGCTTTCCTCCTCCAGTTGGATTAGATTATCATAATGCAGCATGAGTGACTGTCAGCTCTTTTCTTCACGCAGGCAGAGCTTTATTCACCTATCAGAGAGATAATACATTTTTTACCTTATAAAACTGTTTAGACAAGCAAACTGACCCATCCACTGGTAGAAAAAGCAGCTCCATTTTCCAGCATGAATAGCTGGAAAAGCCTCATGACACACTGTACTTCATGTTAATGGTAAATTTGAGTCAAAATGTTTTACCTATTTATAAAAAATCAAAATTTACTGAAAAGTTTGAAAAAAAAATCACGAGTTTTTAAATATGAATTTATCTGCTTTTAAGTTGCATAGGGATATCTAATAAAATTGTTATTAATGAACATTCACCATATGTCCACTTTATGTTTAGCATAATTTTGGAAATGTAATTTTATTTTTTGAGGACGTTAGAAGGCTTCGAATTTTAGATGTAATTTTTAAGATTTTCATGAAAATTTCCAATAGTTAATTTTAAAGGACCTTTGCAGTTCTAAAGTGACTTTGAGGGGCTTAAATAATAGAAACCTCCCATAAATGAACATATTTTAGAAACTACAGCCCCCAATGTAATCAAAACTGATTTTACCAAGTTTGTTAACCCTTTAGATTTCCCACAAGAATTAAAACAGAAGGAAGGTGAAATTTAAAATATATATATTTTTTCGCAGATTTTCAATTTTTAATTCATTTTTCCCATAAGACAGCAAGGGTAAACAGCAAATCAAACCTGAATATTTCTTTTCCTGATTCTGAAGTTTGCAAAAACACCCCATATGTAGTTGTAAACTGCTCTGTGACCGGCAGTAATGAGAGTGAGATAGTACAAGCATTTGTGATGGCTTTGACAGCTTGTCAGAGTGATCAAAAGCCTGGAGGCCAGGAAAAAACGTCTCAGGTTAAAGCTCCATGTTCTTGGCTGTCAGGAGGCAGCTGAGTCATGGAGCTTCTATGTACACAGGGGGCAAAGCTGAAGGACGTTTATAGTCAATGGGCAGACTTGAAGTGGAGGGAGTCTGTCACCTCATTTTCACCAATATAACTAAGAGCAGTGCCCCACAGAAGATTGCATACATATCCCAGACATACCTGTGTGCACTGTGTGTCTGTATTACATATCACATCCCAGATATACCTGTGTGCACTGTGTGTCTGTATTCCATGTCCAGGAAAAGCACTTTTATTCTGCTAGAAAACAGCTCCCAAGTGCACAGCTCTGCTGCTGTAAGTACCCAAAACAAACCAGACTGAAGAGGGGAGGGCTGCTTTATTTGCTCATATCTTGGGATTGGTAGCAGAATGCCAAGCTTTCAAATGATACCACAGCATTATATCCAGTATATCAGAAGATATAGCTGTTAGAAATCAAGTTGGGAGAGAAAGCTGTTTTTAGTGTCTGCAATCTTCTGTGGGGCAGTGCTCTTAGTTATATAAGTGAAAAGCAGGTGAAAGACTCCCTTTAAAGGGGTTGTGTCATGAAACATTTTCTACATTTTTCAAACCAGCACCTAAATCTGAATACTTTTGTAATTGCATGTAATTAAAAATTTAATATAGCCAGTGAGCTATTCAATAAAATGTATCTGTATAGAACCACCTACCTACTGTTTGTTCTTTTCCTTATTTTTTCGTCTGTCTCACTCAGCTGATTAAAAGTGTTCAGGTTAAACCATCAACTGCCACCAGCCATATGTACTGTTAGAAGCTATGGCAGTTACAGGGAGAGAGCTGCAGCAGAAAGGACACATCCCTAAGCCGCCAAACTAAAAATATTTTATCAGAGCAATTGGAGCAGTGAATGTGGAGATCTCTGGACCCATGTGAGGTACAGGGCTATTTCTAGCTTAGAAAGATATTGTCACTAGAGAAGAGCGAACGTGCTTGTAACGAGCACTGTACCGCTCGGCTCCCCTGCGCTCGCATGGGCGCAGGGGATGCGAGCGGTACAGTGCTCGTTTCGAGCACGTTCGCTCATCTCTAATTGTCACATACTGTATGATGTCCGACTCCCATTATTTACATCAGTCATGGCAGATCTCCTTTAACTGATCATATTGAAGAATTTCAACCAATTATGTGCCCAAGCCCATTGAGAAGCCATCTTTAAACTCTCTGCTTGCAATTTCCCATGTCCGGAAAGTATTTAAGAAACAATTCTGAACAGAGAAAACTTACACAACAATATAAGTTCCATAATATACCAATACAAAGTTCAAAGTACTAATGGACAAATTATGAAAGTTGTAATAAATATTAATAAAATTCATATGCACTGGTACTTTCTTTCTTTTCACTGTTTCCAGAGAATAGCTCTAAAGATTTAATTGAATAAGAAATCATTTCCCTGATATTTACTCTGCATCATATGAAAATCATATGAAAATGAGGTGCACATGTTCCTCCAGTTGGTGGCTTGGTGGAGAATCCCATCCTTTGCCCATTAGGTTGGCTACATAAAGCAGCCCTTGGATGTGTCCAGTGGCACCATTAGCTGTGTCACCGGGTTATTTGTTGCTGCCTGGGCCCATTAATCCAGCAACAATTAGGTGGCAGTGCTTTGCTGTTTGTGCCTTGGGCTCTGTGCTGGGAACCCTAATCAGGAGTGTAAACTCTGCTATATTTCAATTTGGAGAAGCACTCTTCCGCTAAGAGGCCCCTGGCACTGCGATAAATAAAACGCCTATTTACTCTACTGCCACACTTAGACACCTAATGCACTTACTACCAGCCCCCTCATCATAGCCTGCGGCGTAATCCGCCTATAAATCACTCCATTCTCATCCCAGAGATTAGTCAGGCCATTCTTCTAAAGCCCCACAATGAACACTGTTTCCCTTTCTTGTTAGTCAAAAGCTGAATGACTTTTATTAGGTTAAAGAGCGGCTCACAGATGGTAAATCGCAGGGAGAGAAATGAGGTGTAGCAATACGTTTAGTGGTATACACACTGCAGCAAAATGATGCCAAGTGCTGGTTACTCACCAGTTATAGACATAAACAACAGGAGACAACAAAGATGTGAGAGGAAGAGAGAAAATGAAGGAAGGAAACTGATAATCTGAGGAAGATAGAAAGATGAGAGAGAGAACAAGAGAATGAGAACAAGCAGAAAGAAAAAGAAAGAAATAAAGAGCATGAGAGAGAAAGAAAGAACACAAGAAATAAAAAAGAGGAATAAATAAAACTGATAATCAAAGGGAGATAGAAAGATGAGAACGAAAAAGAGAAAGAAATAAAAGAAAGATAGAAAAAGAAAAAGGTTATAATCTAAGAAAGAAAGATTATAGAGAGAGAGCGATTAGAACGAATTAAAGAGAAAAGAAGAAAGATGGAGAAAGAAAGAAAGAGAGAAAGAAAGAAAGAAAGAAAGAAAGAAAGAAAGAGAAAGAAAGAAAGAAAGAAAGAAAGAGAAAAAGAAAGAAAGAAAGAAAGAAAGAAAGAAAGAAAAAGAGAAAGAAGAAGATAGGCTCTAATGAAGATTGAAAGATGAGTGAGAGAAAGAGAAAAAAATCAGAAAGAAAGAAAAAGCGAGAAAAAGACAAGACAAAGTAAGAAAAAAAAGCTTAAAGAGCTAGAGAGAAGGAAAGCAAGAAAGAAAGAGAGAAAGAAAACTGATAATCTAAGGAAGACAGAAAGATGAGAGAGAAAGAGGATAGAAAGAAGAAGCAAGAAAGAAAGAAATCTAAGGAAGATGGAAAGACGACTGTATCTGTTTTTGCGGTCCGCAGACACCGAAACTGACCGTGTGCGTTCTGCATTTTATGGAATATCCAGCCCTGTGATAGAAATGCCTATTCTTGTCTGCAATTGCAGACAAGAATAAGACAAGTTTTATCTTTTTTGCGGGGATGTGGAACTTAAATAGCATGTGGCCCCATTGTAATGAATGGATCCGCATCCGTTCCACAAAATTGTCGAATGGATGCAGACACAAATATACGGTTGTGTGAATGGGTCCCAAGAGAGGGAAGGAAGGAAAGGAAGGAGGGAAGGAGGGAAGGAAGGAAGGAAGGAAGGAAGGAAGGAAGGAAGGAGGGAAGGAGGGAAGGAAGGAAGGAATTCTTATTAGTCAGTGGGTTTCATCACATAGGTGTAGGAATCACTTGGTAAATCTGTACAGAACGCAGATCACATCGTCCTGAATGATGTAAGAAAAACCTTAAAAGCAATATAGAAGGCCCAGGCAGCGGCGTCCTCTCACAGCCCAACAAATCACTGATACAATATCTTTACAGTAGTTATAAAGATAAATCTTTCCTGCTGTCCTCTGTCTCCAGACAACCTTCAGCTTTCTGTATTGGTCCCCACAGCATCCCGGCCCCGTCTGCGGTCCCTTCAATTTACCAGAACAGTTTTCTTTGCATAATAAAAGAGTCAGATACTATTAGTACTAATATGTCATATGTCGGCAGTCAATATCTAGCCAGGTGTGGTATAAATGTATGGTGCCCGGCCTGGTAATTGGAGAGTGTTTGTACATCTGGGGTTCCTACAAGTCCCATCATTTGGGAAACGTGTGTTACAGAGCTAGCAGCACCACTAAAGACGTGCTATCCTCTTCTCAGTTCCCAGCAGTCATAGACAGGAGTGGAGGCTGCCACAAAATAACATCAAACGTGTTCCCCTGCCAGAAAAGTGGATCTACTAATCCGATTGTAGAAAATGGCTGGGGAAATAGGACAATCATGTAATCCTTGCTTCCTGGAGCTGCACACAAAGATCCCTATTCTTTAAACGGAGTGGATTAGGTTGAAGTGTCCCGCATAATCTCTGTTTAAACTGCTCCATATGACAACTGATTAGAGACCTCA
This sequence comes from Rhinella marina, assembly GCA_900303285.1. NCBI lineage: Eukaryota > Metazoa > Chordata > Amphibia > Anura > Bufonidae > Rhinella > Rhinella marina. The sequence goes on along the minus strand of ONZH01002631.1, from coordinate 184,915 downwards.
GCAATTAAAAGGCAGCTCACTGGGGATTAGAGATGCACAAGCAGTGGCCCCTGGGGAAGAAATGTGTCAACAAAGCACACAATTAACCCTGGAGAGACCCCCAACACATTGCAGCACTGCCCCATCTCACAGCCCTGCTGATGCCTCCAGCTAATAGCCTCATTTAGATACAATACACACATAGTAGTAATAACAACAAGAAAGCCTGCAAAGTAGAATAGTACTAGCTGATACTACTAATCTCTACAGATCACTAAGAAAGTCTTACCTAATGAGGATGTTTTTATATTACAGCCATTTTAAAGAATATATTATGTCACTGCTATAATTGTATTTACTTACTATAAAATTATAAATTATGATCAGATATCCTCACCTATAGAAGGGGTGAGCACACAAAATGTTAAATATGCAAATACAGTGGTCCATCAAGATACAATGGCCTCAGGATTCAATATTTTCAGCATACAATGGTCTTTTCTGACCAGGGGCAGGTTGGGAACTTGGCCCTGGAAAAAACACTAAAAGTGGCCCCGTTTTGTAGTTTGGTTCAGATTGATGGAAGGCAGGGCCAGAAATACCATATTGTGGCACAATATACCGCCCCAACAGAGCCAAATACCACAGTCCATCACAAAGTACTGCCAGCAGCACAAAATCTTCCACTGGCCGTTCGTCGAGAGGGCTCAGGCGGCCCCCTGGGCATCGGCCCACTGGGAAATTTCCCTGTAAGGTCTATGACCAATCCACCCCTGTTTCTGACCCATCGTAAGTTGAAACCAGACTCAATATACAATGTCTCAGACTCAGATCCAACCAATCAGGGCCACTTCTCTGGTAAAATATCTGTATTAGCTGCTAGTTATCAGCTGTTCCTGACTGTTATATGTAAGGACTTGGTTTTATCTGTCTTAGTTCTCTGCTTATTTTTCTTAAATCTTAATTTTCTTTTATCTTGGATGACATTTTGGGGCTTTGGAACCGATTACTCAAGTTACAATGGTTTCAACATACAATGGTCGTCCTGGAACCAATTAATATTGTATCTTGAGGGACCACTGTATTTCCACCTATCAATGAATGCATTGCTTCTAGGGTTGAGCGAATCGAGCTTCGGATCCAAGATCCAAAGTCGATTTGTTCCTAAACTTCGTTTTAATGCCATACAGAGACATGTCTCCATACAGCATTAAAATGAATGTGCTTCAGCAAGACAAAATTTGTTGTACGACATTTCGGTGAATAATTTCGGGCTTCAATTCTACAACTTTAAAAACATGTTAAATCCGGAATCTAAAGTCCGCAGGTCTCCATACAGCATTAAAACAAAGTTTATGAACAAATCGACTTTGGATCTTGGATCCGAAGCTCGGTTCACTCACCCCTAGACGCGATGCGTTCATTGACAGGGGGAAATATTTGCATATTTAACATTTTTTGTGCCGTCTGTAAGTGTCGTTCAGGCATGGACCCTCATTCTGTTCTAATATCGGCAGCATATCCCTGATTACACAGGAAGGTGTGCTGCCGAGAATCGGGCAAATATCATCCTGATGAAAGATGACCATCAACCGATGAACAAGCGTATGGTTGTTCTCATTCATCAGCTGATTGACCGCCTTACGGTACCTCTGTATGTCTTAAGCTGCATACAGAGGAGATATGGAAGTTTGTCTATTGTATTTCATATAAAATAGACAGCAGAGGATGTATGGTTTGCTAAACTGGATGCCATATAGAAAACCTACACAAAACTGAATCATCAAAGCTCCAATAAATAAATATAGCTTTATTGAAACACAATCGAAAAAAGAAAATTTGTTGCCATATGTAGCATGCCTAGAAATACTACTTCCATAATCGATTAATCTTCTTAATACGGTGCTGTGCAGAGCACTATACAGCAGCACACATAGTACCGCTCTGCCATCTATAGAAGCCGCTATTCAAATACATATATAAACTATATGGTTACAGCAAAAACCCCTGGACCCCTGAGCTATCGCCATCTGCAGGAGATCCGGATAAACATTTGTCCTGTAAGAGATACATAGTAGACTTATCTGCTTCTTTTAGGCACTAACAATAGATCTTATGTTACATGTGAGGTTTAGTGTATGCACAGTGTAATGCAGTCTTCTTGCGGGTAATTGGGGTTAAAGATATGGCTATGGCTAGTACTGGCAGACCCCAGACACCAGCAGCTCCTTCTAGATTCTTAGATAGGTCTCAGGTGGAATTAGTAGGATTAAACAGCGAGGAAATGAGGCTAGGGGACCAAATCTGACTCCCTTTTGAACCAAACAGCACAGTCCGTGCTGGGGAAATGAGATGCACATTTAAATCTTTCCCATTCACCGCCTGTGCCCACCAATATGTACCTGCCCACTTAGCCCAAGGGTTAATTAATTGAAGCTTCAGTGCACTATTGCAAGAGCATTATTGCATTTGATACTCTACATCTGTGATTTAAAACTCTTTCATTCCCTTGTCAGTGAAGGGAGGGTTTTAACTAGGAAATTAGCATTCAGATAAGTGCATGGTCTATTTGCTTTTGAAAAGAAGGGGATATTAAAGATGCTGGTGCACAAACCAGTCTAGAAAAGATCACTTACCCATTCTCCCAAAGGAGGGACAGCATGAGCCCCAGGAGTGATGGCAGGTCATTCCATTTGGGTGCTATCTGTAATAGTGACATCTTGAAAACAATACTCTATGGGAAACTCTTTATGTGTGAGTACAATGGGCGAAGAATAAGGAGGACTTTAGCTCGGTAATGTTACTTAGTAATTTTATAGGAAATCAAATTAAAGTCAAAATCCTATGAGTTTAGTCTTAAGTATTATTTTATACTATACTATCTGATTTGAGCTCTAATGACCAAGTAATAATGAATTTATGTTCTACTGTAGAGAGCTTCAGGACAATGTAGTACAGGCTGTTAAAGATCAGCGAGTGTGAACCCACTGTGCCAACTCACCGGTTTGGCTTTGGGCTAAACCCTAAGGGCATTTTTCCAGTGCTCCCCCAGTATTCACTCTTTAACCCATGTACAGGGATCTGGACTTCACTGCAGGGAAGCAACTGGACCGCTACCTCCTGTGATAGTTTTGCTGTAGTTGGCAGCTGACCTACATGAGTCATGAACTCTGGTGCAAGCACTGGGAGCTCGGTTTACAGAAAACATAAAAAATGCATGAAAACTGCAGGTATAGTCTGAATAGTCACTAAGACTTGAATGCAGGTTTTTGAGATCCATACGGCACATTCGAAGCGTAGATGGTGGGAGACACAGGATCAACAGGTGGGCAGGTTGATAGGATACAGACAAGTCAGGTTGGATGGATATGTGGCAGGAACAAGGCAGATAGACAGGGTTAACTAAAACACGGAACTGAAACTCAGACGGTGCAGGTACAAGTTGGATTACACACAGGAACAAATGCAGAATAAAAGCGGTAAATGTAGCACAAGATTATGAGAACACATTTGCTGGTCACCAGGGAACCTAATGCTCAGGCACCTTCTAGCTGGAGAGGGTGTCTTAAATACAGTACTCCCCTTACTCCCCCTCTTCTTCAGGTCAGCTGTAACAAAAAACTTCTGCGGGTATCATGTCCATTGGGGAGGGTAGGGCAGCAGCAGTCATAGCTGACCTAACGCAGATACGTATGAGCCACATCCAATTTGATGGACGCTGTACAGTGTTGCTTATTATTGGATCATGACCAAATGGTTCCTAATGCTGGAAACCCATCTTAGGGACTACCACCAATGGAATACAGAGCCAATTACAAGTAACCTTTACCATGGGCATGACATTGTAAAGACCTATATAACAGGGAGCTGTACAATAACCAGACATAGTGTTATGGCATAAATGCTGCAGATTTTCAGCAAATTTTCAGAACTGCATGTGGAAAACCTGTAACATTTACAGGAACAGCAAAGTCAATTTTCCAGTCCAATGCCCGCACATAGCTTGACATGTGGTGGGGATGTTAAGTCCACAGCATGTTATATTATAATGCAGATATTTGCCATGGCTTTACCCTTTGCAATGTAGAAAACAAAATCTGTGGCAAACCCACAGCATATCCACAATAATTTTCACAATAAAATCCAAACCAGTATATGTTTATATATACCAGAATAACTATCAATCTGCTTGTTACAAGCAATTGGGGCCTCAAAGCTGCTTCATATTAACCTAGTAACTAACTTAGTTTGGGCAGTAGCTATATAAATGCCTTGTATGTGAGTGTGGGTTTAATTGTTCCATAGCTTTGTCTGGTTGATTAGGGTGGTTGCTGATTGCTGAGCCTTTATATATCCAGGCCTTACCCTATTCTGGTTGTCAGGTATAGCGTTTGCTACTTGAATTCCCTTCCAGATCTTTTATACTTTATTCTGTGTTCAGTTTTGGTATTTTGTTCTAGTCTATTGTGTTTTCTGGCCTCTGTAGTTCTATGGTCTTTCTTGCAGTGTTTGGGATTGGTTGGTTGCTGTCTTGTTGTATTGTCTTGGCTGATTTGCTGGGTTGAATTTGCATAGTGTCAGTTTAGTATTGCTCCATTTCTGTTCACTGTCATTCACCTGCCATCTACTCCATTGCTTGATCATCTCCTCCTTCTGTGACCTTCAATATTCAGTTCCCATGAACCACCAGTGAGTTAGTTTTAGTGTCTTGTTTTCAGCTAGTGATGATACATGTACTGTATGTTGTTCTAGCGACCATCCGGTTGTTGTGCAATACAGCTCTACAGTAATTAGGGTACCTATTGTGAGTAGCCAATTCCATGCACAAATTAGAACGTGTTTTAAACATAGATGCTAAAAACCACCTTTATTAATTGTCCTTGGACGGGTAAGTGGGTATATATTTAAAAACAACAATATCCAGAGGGTAGATAGGTAACAAAAATAGGATAGAGGCACAGTAAGTGGGATAAGATGGGTCAAAATACACACACTGACCCTATATCACCCTCAAATATGGACCCTGAGCTATGCCCAGAGATCTCCCTTGATGGTAGGGATCCTCTGTCCTTGTACCTAACTCCCTCACATGGGTCCCTACAAAAGGGGTTTCATAGCTCAGGGTCCATATTTGAGGGTGATATAGGGTCAGTGTGTGTATTTTGACCCATCTTATCCTACTTACTGTGCCTCTATCCTATTTTTGTTACCTATCTACCCTCTGGATATTGTTGTTTTTAAATATATACCCACTTACCCGTCCAAGGACAATTAATAAAGTTGGTTTTTAGCATCTATGTTTAAAACACGTTCTAATTTGTGCATGGAATTGGCTATAGTTTTCAGTAACGTGGTATATTATTGATTATCCTGTATTTTGGGAATTGTTTACCTATTGTGAGTACTATGAGCCACAGTTAGGACATAGGACAGGTAACTGCCATATGTGAAGTCCAGTTCTGCAGTCTTGTGAACAACCGGTAGTGTTATACTGCTGTGGATTTTCCACAGTCAACTCAGAGTCAACATGTGTTTTCGTACCCTAAAGGCAGGGGCGTAGCTATAGGGGGTGCAGAGGTAGCAGTCGCTACCGGACTCAGGAGCCTGAGGGGACCCAAAGACCCTTGTGGTGCATAAGACTCTGGTATTAGAAAGTACATGCTGTCAAGTTATACCTCTGGCTTTAGGGAAGGTGTTAGGTCAAGAATTTGGCATGGGGGGGTGGGGCCATTTTAATTTTTACCTCAGGCAGCATGAAGACTATGTGCTTCCCTACCCCTGGCCACAAAGCATTGAGGGAAGGGGGCCCAAGCTGAACTCTTGCACCAGGGCCCATGAGCCTTTAGCTACACCCCTGCCTAAAGGTATATGTCTTATAAAGTGTTTCTGTCTGATCTCCTTTTCAGCAGGTGCCTAGAAAGTACAGGCAGAGTCATTCCTTTTAGATTTTTCCCAGCAGATGATGGGAATTATGATTCCACTACACATCAGATACATCCTCTGTTTACAGTTTGCCCAGTAGCCTCTACCGACATTTACAACTACATGTATGTGCAAACACTGTCCGACAGAGACGGAGCAGCAAATGACGTCAGCCTAATTCATTAGATTCCTGTAATCTGCAGTCATCGGCATATATAATATTCAGATTACTAGAACTGGTAATCCAACATGGAGGAGGTTTACTAAAATAAATCAGTTCTTGTTCAGTTTGTGTTTAAAATGGAAAAAAACTGGCATAGATGTTGTGAGCCACATTCACTCTGTGTTTTAGGCACTCTTTGCAACGTACCAGATGATGAGGTGCAGCGTTTAAATGGAAAGAACTTAGAATGCAATATTGAACAGGACAACTTTACTGTATATTAGTAGTCCACAATCTGTTGCAGAACTACAACTCCCAGTATGCTATTCCTATTTCTGTATACTAACTATAGCAGCCAAACAGATGTCATAATGAGCGATGGAAGTCAAAGGGTAAATTCACACATGGCAGATTTGTTGCAGAAATTTCTTGAATTGGGTGGTTTTGGCAGCTGGTGCATGGATATCTGCAAGTCTCATTCAGTCACAGAAATTTCTGGAGTAAATCTGCCCTGTGTGAATATATCCTTCTGCTGCAATAGACAATGAGGGTCATTTACTAAAGATTGGAGTTTCGAGGGCCAGTCATAGTAAAAAAGGTAGCTGGAGTTGGATGCAGCCAGTTTATTAACACCTTAGTGACCAGCCTGTTTTGGACCTTACTGACCAAGCGTTTTTCTTTTTTTTTTTTTCATTTTCGCCTTTCAAGAGCTATAACTTTTATATTTTTTCCGTCTATGTAGGTGTATGAGGACTTGTTTTTTGCAGGACAAGTTGTAGTTTTTAGTGGTGCCATTCTGGGCTACACAAAACTTTTTGATTAACTTTTATTAACTCTTTCTGGGAAGGACATGGTGAAAAAACTGCAATTTTGCCACTGCGTTTTTACATTATAAATTTAATAGAATATCTTTATTCTCTGTGTCATTATAATTACAGCAATATCAAATACATATACCTTTTTTACGTTTGTTTTACTACTTTTGTGCAATAAAACGCCTTTTTAAAAAATATATATTTTTTCATCGCCATATCCCAAGACCCATAACTTTTTTATTTTTCTTTCTATGGAGTTTTGTTAGGACTTGATTATTGCAGGATGACTTATAGTTTTCATTGGTATCATTTTGGGGTAAATAACACTCTTTGATTACTTGTTATTAAGTTTTTAAGGTGGCAACTAAGAATAAATTAGAAATTCTGTCAATTTTGTGTTTTGTGTTTTTTTTGTTTTTTTTTTTACAGAATTCACTGTACAGAATCATTTACATGATATTTGTGCAGTGCAGATCATTATGGGTGCAGTGATACCAAACATGTGGTGGAGATTTTATTTTTGCAATTTTTTAAATTGAAAAGCGTATATTCAATGGAAAAAGCGTTTTTTTTTATTAGATATTTTTATTTAATAAATGTTTTTTCTTTACTTTTTCGTAACCACTTAATAGTTCCACAAAGGGACTATAACAGGCAATCTTTTGATTGATTCTAAAATACAATGCACTATCCCTATAGTGCATTGCATTTTAATGCCAGTGCTATACTGACATTAAGGCCCCATTCACACGACCATATGTTCATTTCCATATCTTATCCACATTTTTGCGGATAAGATGCGGAACCATATGGACCCATTCATTTTTCCATAGGAGAAAAAAAAATGCGGAATGCACACCGTGTGCGGATCCACAATTTGCGGACAGCAAAACATACACGGATGTGTGAATGAAGCCTAACCAGGAGGCTATGCCAGAGAGGCGCAGGCTGCTGGAAAACACTCAAGGCAGGCTTGGGACCTACACCAGGTCCGAGCCAGCCTTTACACACATCGGCACCCCACAATCGCATTTGCAGGGTGTTGATGGGAGACAGAGTTCGTTCCCTCTGTCACCACTCACATGCGGCAGGCGCCGTTGCCCACGGCATCTAAGCGGTTAAACAGTCTGGAGTGGTACTCCTAACAGTCCGGGCTGTTAGAATAGGAGTGTAACTTTCATGTGAGAGTAGGACCCATGCAGCGCTTAGACTGGGCCGCTGTGAAAAGGCGGTGACCCAGCCTAAGGCCGCCATAAAAAGGCATATGGGTGGCCACTAATGGGTTAAGATGCACAGGCCTCCTAATAAGTTTGTTGCATCTGTGCTGTCCATGCGCCAGAAACTAAAATCTACACCATCTAGAAGCTGAAGTAAATTTCAGATATAATTTCCCCCAGTTTTCTGGAGTTAATTACTGTAAGTATGTCAGGCATTTATGGCACCACCTCTAATCTCTACCCACTATAAAAAAGTGCCAAGAGAAGCGAGAAAAATAAAAAGTCACAACATTTTTGTGCAAAATACCATTTGAGCCAAATCTTGTGAATTTTTTTACTCCAAAACCTGGTGTAAAGCCTTTGTACTTTAAATGAACCCAAAATTATATAATTCATGGTTATACATTAATAGTCACCAGTGAGTAGAAGAAGCAGTTCTATCATATGTCAGATACGTACTGTGTGTATAGATTTATTTGTAATGATACAGGACATTTTATATAAAAGATTAGCCCTGGCTTCAGGTTATTAAGCATTTTAATATATTTTGTATCCACCTTTTCTTTAAGAGGTTGTAATGTGGCTTTAATCCTCAGCTAATGGGCTCGCATTGACATATTTAATCAGTATATAGGATACGGCACATCATTATGCCAAAGAAATAGCGATCAGCTCCCACGCCATGAACATTGGGATTTGCCATGGTCACTGCACTCTTTATCCATGCAATAAGAATAACAAAGGGCCAGAGATTGGGCCAGACTTTGGCAAGAAGGAGGGGGTAAGCATTTAATCATGTAAACATGACTTCAGACCATTCTCCTTCATTTACTGCTCTCAGTGATCATGCTAATTAATCCGGGGTGTTAATGTGGCTTTTCAAAACCTTCTCAAAAGTGGCGATTGCGCAGCGTTCACAATAAAAACAGAGAATACTCCTGAGAGCTCTGCACCACCGGGTGATGTCCGCTCAGGGCAGCAGTGCCGTGTACAATAAGCAGACACATGGACTCTTTATGTTACCTATTATGAAGAAAAAATATATCATTTTATTATATAATTTATTTTTAAAAAGTTGCCATTTCATCTACATATAATATAGAAGGAAATCCTTTTATATTTAAAACGAAATTGCATGAGCAAGACAGAAGCCATTGGAGTAATTCACTCTCTGCTATGTTTGTTTCATGCAATCTGGCATATACCATTTTTTTTCAGAAATATATCAATATTCATCATCAGTTTTTTTTTTTAAATTAATATATCCATTAAAGATATGTTTACCCGGAGGTAGGTTTACTGCAGAAATTTCTGGGACTGTCCCATTGATCTGAAAAGGGCTTGAAGAAATGCATACATATGCTGCAGGGACAACTCATTCACATGCACACGACGGTATGTATTTTGCAGTCCACAAAAACAGATCCGCAAAAAATACGGATGACGTCTGTGTACATTCCATATTTTGCGGTACGGAACAGCTGAAATGAATGGTTCCACATACGGTCCGCAACAAAACGGAATCGACAAGAAAAGAAAATACGTTCGTGTGCATGAGCCCTAAGTGTTGTAGATGCTATGAAATAAGTAATAGTTATATTCAGTGCCAAGCCTTTTAATGTTCTGGGTGATGACTTGCTTAAAATTATCATCTTCACATGAAATCACCTAATATCCTCCTTTTAAAATATAATTAGATCCATCATTCTGTTCTTTGTTTTCCTGTTACATTATGCCACCATTAGGGGGAGCTCACTCATGTTATTATTGATTTCAGTGCACAATTGGTAAGCAATTAGCTCCTAAGCTCCCTCTAGTGGTGACATAATGTAACAGAACAACAAAGCAGCACCAACCTAGAAATAAGAATTAAAGGGAATCTGTCACCAGGAAATTCACTAAGCACAATGCCTTGTAGGGCTAGAACAGCTGAATGTAACGGTACCTTTCACGTAATGAAAAAGTGAGATGACTATGCTGGGACCTGGAACTGTCAAGAGGGGCTGGCAGAGGAGCAAGGGTGTACATAGTGGTTTAGGCCCGCCTTCAGTGCACTTAACTGCTCATTTGCATATGGATCAAAAGTACTTTTTCTCCAGAATAAAGCAATAGATCACTAAGGGATCTATTCGGCTGAGTTAGCCCTACAAGGCATTGTACCTGGTTTATCAGTGAATTTCCTGAATTTCCTAGTGTTTTATACTGATAATCTGTCCTTAGGATAGGTCATCAGTATCTGCTCAGTGGAGGTCCCACTCCTGGCACCCCACCAATCAGCTGCTTGATGAAGCGGCAGCACCACAGGCTACCCTAGCCCAGAAATGTCATGTTCTTTGGCTACATGACATTTCCCTACTAGTTCCCCACCCACCGGTAAGGAACAGACAATTATGCCCACAAATACGGTAAAAACATCTCAATTTATTAAAGACACATAATAATAATACAGTACAAACAAAATATTAGGAAAAGTAGCCAAAAAGCAGGTATGGTAACCTAGACAATTGAATATGGAACCACGGGTCCCCCCTGAGACAGCAAACATCCACTCATACAGCCATGTAAGGACATGGACAGAGCCTAAAGATCAAAATGGGACCCCCAATGTGCAATACTTATAACAAAGGCATGACAAACCAATGGTAATCCTCTGGTGAATCCATGTTAAATAGTATAATATATGATCTTACCCATGTCCGTACAGGCTGATAGGGGGATGACAGGGGGGAACACCACTGGAACACCCTCGACGCCTGACGAAGCCTTTGAGGTGAAACGCGCGTCGAGGGTGTTCCAGTGGTGTTCCCCCCTGTCATCCCCCTATCAGCCTGTACGGACATGGGTAAGATCATATATTATACTATTTAACATGGGATTCACCAGAGGATTACCATTGGTTTGTCATGCCTTTGTTATAAGTATTGCACATTGGGGGTCCCATTTTGATCTTTAGGCTCTGTCCATGTCCTTACATGGCTGTATGAGTGGATGTTTGCTGTCTCAGGGGGACCCGTGGTTCCATATTCAATTGTCTAGGTTACCATACCTGCTTTTTGGCTACTTTTCCTAATATTTTGTTTGTACTGTATTATTATTATGTGTATATATTTAATAAATTGAGATGTTTTTACCGTATTTGTGGGCATAATTGTCTGTTCCTTACCGGTGGGTGGGGAACTAGTAGGGAAATGTTATGTGTTGTTTTGCCCCTTTATTACCTGGAAGGAGGCTTTTTTGCTGGTATATGACTTATCTTTGGCTACATGGCCTAGGCAAAGCTCAGTCCCATGCAAGTGAATAGGGCTGAGCTGAGATACCAAGCACAGCCGCTATCCAATGGATGGCACTGTGCTTGGTAAGATACGAGGATCCTACAACGCTCATCATAGAAAACCTCTATAAGAAATTATTAGCTAGTGATGAGTGAAGCAAGCTTTGGAGGCTACATCTGAAGTCGCTACGTTCAAAACTTTGGATTAATACTGTACGGAGATCCATCTCCGTACAGTCTTAGAATGTATGGGCTCTGAGATTAAACAGCAAATTGGTACTCAAGGGCTGACTCTTACTTTAAATTATAGACATTAGAAGTCAGTCTAAAAGTCTTGAAAGATGCCTGATTGTCCAGTTCTGGTGGATTATGGATCATGTAAAATAATCAAACCCACCACCCACATAATGAATGGTCGCATTTTTATCAACTTGACAGCAATCATGTCACATCTTCGGGTGGCACACAGTAGGTAGGAGGCCCTGGTATAGATTTTGCACAGGGGCCAAGGAGCTTACATATCTGAACAACCAGTGAACAACCAGTCCTTATGATGATTGGAATGAGAACCCACATCACCTTACATGTCATATCTTCATAAAAACAGTCATTAACATTGTTTTTTTGTTTTGTCTTTTTTAGATTTGAAATGTAGAAAGTCAGAACAAGCTGTGCCCATGGTAGACTTTTGATTCTCAGTTTGGGTACATCATTTAATAGACATACCGTCAATGACATATTGTACTCATGATGTTTTTTTATTGTAAAATACATTAGTCATTAATAAAGAACATTTCCATGGATACTGAAATTTGGAAGAAAACTATGAATTCTTTTCTAGGAACTGATTTAGAGAATCAATTAGTGGCCTCAAGAGATCAGCGGACACAAAAAAAACATTATGTACATGAATCGGAAAGCGACCGAAGATGTCACAGAGGTCAGCATGCTCGTCAGGTTTGTATATATATATATATATATATATATATATATATATATATATACTGTAAAAGCTAGGAGCGCTTTAAAGTACTGAAATATTGCTGAAATCGGTGATTGACCTCCATAGTGGTGCTGGATCAGTGCTGGTTTAAATGGGTATTTAAACTGGTTAGTTTAATATTTAAAAGTGCTGTCTGACTTTAAAAAATGTTGTTTTGGATAATCCCTTTAAGCCTAATTTAAGATACAACACCCACCTGGTGGAAAAGACAATGTAAATCGCAGTTTGGCTCATAGGGAGACACTTTTAAAAGGTGGCAGTAGCGAGATGGCTCTCTGACTGGAAGATACGCTGTAAATGATAAAATATTCTGATTTGTAATTTGTCTAGTATGGTTTAATGTGGATACGTTTCAGAAGGTGATTCATATTTCCATACAAGTCCAACACAACTAGCAAGACGATATAGAAGAGAACTTTATTAACCACCACAAAATTAAAACAAACCTTATGAAGGACTACATGAGTCCATACATAAACAAGTGCGTACCAGTTAAAAAATAAGGACAATCCTGAAAGCCTAGACAAATCCAAAATGAGCAAGTAAGTGTATACATAATGCTACAACATGACATGCAATACAAATAGTTAAATTACAATACCCATGATGTAAATGTCCATGTGCGCACAACTGCCTAGCCCCACTTCTCTAATTGTTACATGTGGTTTATTTTATATATATATATACATACCTCCCAAGTGTCCCTCATTTGGAGGGACAGTCCCTCTTTTTGACCCAAGTCCCTCTGTCCCTCTTTGATCCTTAAATGTCCCTCTTTTTGTCCTGGGGAATTAATGCATAAATGTGCATTAATAAATTTACTAAATTGCTCCTTATTAAAGTGTTTGTATGGTTTCTACCTGTATATTAGACCAGAACTTCATTATTTGGTGCAATTTGTACCTTAAAATATCTATAATCTGATGATTTATGTGTTAATATTTATATGGACATTGAAACACAAGAAAAAAATTGCCGCAGGGGCTCCAGTAATTATGATTTGGGTTGACTTAGAGGTGTGGCCTAGTATGAAAAAAAACTGCCGTGATGTGCACCGTACACATTGTCCCTCTTTGCAATTTTCAAAAGTTGGGAGGTATGACAATACATATATATATATATATATATATAATCATAAATTATAATAATCACCTGTATCAAGTCTTATCTGAATGTGTTTATGCATGACACAGTGCCATGGTTCCACACAACACAGTGCCATGGTTCCACACAAGACAGAGTGCCATGCATTCCACCACATGCTCCATAGACCAGAACTGACATGGCCAATTGCATCTCCTGAAATACACAGCCGCAAATGCACATCATCATGTGTTACAAACCCCGGAACTAAAGTGCTGAGATGGGTATATAGATGTAACGCATGGCCAGAAATTTATGATGTCCCGTGTTCCAAATGAAAAAAAAACAAAAATAGAAAAAATAAGAGAAAAAATGATTGCGCTCAATAGTAAGCAATTAAACATATCTTAAAGTGCTGAAGTTCAAGGAAAAAAGTGTAGCGTGCATAGGCCAAAGTACAAGATATGAGTTCTACAGTGCGTTCCAAAGTACAGAATATTTCTTCCACATATCAAAAAGAGAAATATCATCACATTTCATCATACACACTACAAAGATTTCTGCAATATAAATAGTTGTAAAGGGGCCTGTGCCTATAAGAAAAATAAGACAATAAAAATAAATGAAATAATCAATAAATATAATTAAATACGTACTCATGACCATATGATCGCATTAGATGGAAGAATTCTCCTCCATCCAGAAGTCAATAATCATGGTTATACCATTGTATCGAAAAAGAAACATATAAATGTAATACAAAAACATATATGACATAATCTATAGGCTTGCACTAGACCCATAAAAATATACCAAAAATAGCTACATTATAAAAAGGAAAACTGCTACCGTAAATTGCTGAAATATAAGTCAAGTTATACAGAAAAATATTGGTCAAAACCGGGAACATTGGGGAGGGTAAAACACTGATATAGCATAATAAAAATGAAGATATATGCAAGATTCCTACAGTACAAAATAACAAATAAAGAATAATAAACTGTAATAATGCAGAGGTCATTGTGGCCAAATGATGGTGAAGGATGTAGGTGACAAATACCAGAAAGTCCCATAATCAATATCTATATTTATTCGAATTTGTTGCCATTTTCTTTTACTTTTAATTTTCTTTTGTTTTTTTCTTCTTCTTTTTATTTTAATTTTCTTCCACAAATTAATTTTATTTCCTTACAACTAGCATTAATGTAGTAATTGATAAAATGAAAAGTTAAACCACTAGTGCAAGATTAGAGGCATGGGCAAGTTGTATATTTTTGTAACAGTTGATTAAAGTTAGGGATACAGAAGTTTATTTTTTTCTGCTTGATGGAGTGTGTCTATATTAAGCTGAAAAAAAAAACAGAAAACAGTGTAGAGTGCAGAGCCGAGCTTTTTATCTTCTCAGGGATTGCTGTTACGCTTTTCTTTTTTAGCTTGGCTCCATTTGGGTAAAGCTGTGATCTGTGACTACAGTTTAGCTACAGTGCCTACAGGTAGTCTAGAGTAGTCTGAGACACACCTCCTGTTTTCTGATTGGTTCATGCTGCTGCTCCCTCCCCACTGCAGCTCCAGATTGGTTGTCGTCTCACACAGGCTTGTGAAGAAGTCAGTGTATATAAAGCACTGCAAAATAGCATCTTCTCCTATGTGAGGATTAATAGAAAGCATTTAACTGATTACTTTGCTTAAAGTGGTTTTCTACATACTACAGTTTTTAACAGATGCTCATGTAGTTGCTTACCTTATGTACATCTTCCCCATAATTTTTTTTTTTTCAATTTGGATTCTCCTGACTCGTTTTTACCATGTAGACAAATCAATCTGGTTTGTTTCCATCCTTTATGTAGAACTTCCTGTTGCTTTTCTGAAGAGGCCCGACAGCCACTCCGTCCATTTCCGATAGTGTCTCTGTATATAATGTCTTTTGATCCTCCTGGGAGGGTCCCTTTTGAGTTCTGGCCCCAAAGCAGACGCTTCCCCTGCTTCCCCTATAGCTACACCCCTGATTCTAGAGTACAGTGACTTCCTATCTTTGAGAACAGTACAGGACCTTCAGAGACATCACAGTCATAAGACTTGCAGCCAGGGGGCAGCACTTCAGCTGGGTTGCTATTATGTCACTGGTTTGTCTTCAGAAACATGGAGAACAGGCAAATGGGGCTGAAAGAAACTCATTACACCACTTACAGTCGCCAAATGTTCAGCATTGATTCCTCCGGGATCTAAATAATAATTAGTATATTTTTGTTAATTATCTTCTTATAGTCTATGAATTTTTACTATATTAGGCTTCATTCACACGACCATATTTTGTTTCCGTGTCCGTTCCGTTTTTTTTGCGGACCGTACGTGGAACCATTCATTTCAATGGATCCGCAAAAAAAACGGAAGGTACTCCGTATGCATTCCGTTTCCGTATGTCCGTATTTCCGTTCCGCAAAAAAGATAGAACATGTCCTATTCTTGTCCGTTTTGCTGACAAGGATAGGCATTGTTACAATGGATCCGCAAAAAAAACGGAAACACGGATGCCATACGGAACGTCATCCGTTTTTTTTGCGGATCCGCAATTTGCGTGTTAATGAAGCCTTAAAAAGAAAATCTAAAGAAAAAATCCCATATGAGAGCAACAGAGTGACAAAATAATACTTCTATCAAGAAGCAATATTTCAACAGAATATGATGTAGAGGATTACATGAGTGTTCTCAGCTGTAATGATCTTAGTGCTCGGTGTCAGCCAGCCAGTGAATTAGCTGTGGCACATAATCCTAAGCATAGACAGATCATGTCAGCATCGATAGCTGTTTGGTGTTCTTGACTGAAACTCAAAGGAATCACATTTGATGTTCACACATGGTGTTCTGGCAGTGGGTGTGCGGGCATGGCAGTGTGCCCAAGAAGAGTCATCATGCCAGCCAGCCTGAAGTCTCAACATCAGTGAACAAGCTCACGGCACACACAAGGAGGAGCGCAGAACTTCTGTGCAAAGTCATTAATTGTTGACACTAACGAAGCGCTAAGAAACTGCATTTTAATTGAAATTCAATAAGGGGTGAAACATCTGCAGCCCCTAGAGATAGGACTCTAAATCCACCAGTATCATGGTATTGAAGAAAACTTATTTGGGTTTTTTCGAGACTTAAAAAAATTCCAGTAAAGTCAGGGTGTGTTCTGAGGGTGTGTGCCCTCCAGCTGTTGCAAAACTACAACTTCCAGCATGCCCAGACAGCCTACAGCTATCAGTCTACAGCAGAGCATGATGGGAATTGTAGTTTTACAACAGCTGGAGGGCTGTAGGTTGAGTATCCCTAACAATAGAAAACTTATTTACTTGTCCAGCCCTCTGCCGTTCATGCACTGACGCTCACACCAGTCTTTGTCTCCAGTGCTGCAGCGGTAACATCCCATGTGATCACTGCAGCCAATTCCTGGCCTTAGCGGTCATGTGGGGTAGTCGGACACAACATTGCTGAAGAGAGACTAGTGATGACCTCCCTGACTACCCCATGTGACTGCAGAGAACAGTGATTGGCTCCAGAAATCACATAGGGTAGACGGGGACACCATTGATGCGGCAAAACAAAGACCAGCAAGGAGCATCGGACTGTCAGCACTGGAGCAACAGAGGATTGGACTTGGGAGTACTCTTAGACAACCCCTTTAACGTTGCATCAACTGATTGGATGAGAGACAGTCATATAATATTGAATCATGCTCTCTCGTTGCTGTCCTTCAAGATATAATTATACTGTGCAGTAAACTTGCTACCATAGCTGCTTTCTTACAGAAACAGCGCCACCCCTGTCCCCAGGCTGTGTGTGTACTGCAGCTCAGCTCCACTGAAGTGAATCGCTGGTGTATTTGACAGAAAGCAGCCATGTTTTTCTAATCCTGTAGAACCCCTTCAGGGCCCCTTCACACACAAATGTTGTTTAGAATTTTTTTTTTTTTGGGCCACCTGCATTTTTTCCTATGGTTTTTGTGGCTTTATTTTTTTTCAGGCGTTTCCTTGCAAATATGCAAAGAAATATTATGATCAACCCTCTGCAAAGTAGATGGCGGGGTGAAAAAATATATATCAAGAATAATAACCACCACGCCGCCTGCAGCCAAATGGCTCAAATGGAAAATAATAGTACAAGCTCCCAAAAAGACAAACCACAAACAATGCTCCGGGGGTTACCCCCGGACAAAGGCACGCCGAAACGCGCGTCGGGGTAATGCCATCCCTGGCCCTTAATTTGGTCTTCATTTTGTTTGGTGAGCATTGTTTTACATGCAATATTTGGGGACGGTATTATATTGCATCGATCTCTTTATGATTAGCATGAGCAGTGGTTATTTATATTGATAGGTTCCCCACTGTTGGCTTTGTTCAACATTACACCTGTAGTGTTCAGCTATATGTGACTATATATTAGTATTAATATTGTTCAGCCATCTTGGCATTGTGTTATTGGCGTATCTATTTGTCACATGTTTCTGACCCTATACAGGTTGTCACTGTGGTATTATATGCCTTATTATAGTATTGTGTGGGATCCTCCTTGCACATTTATCGCCTTGTCTCATTGTTATGTATGATTATAGCTTATCTTTATATTACTGTGTCTATTGTACTACTACATTTCTATGTATGGGCTAGGGATGGTGTTTTCTTGCACTGTCACCCTCCCTTTATAACATGAATTCTTTAATCTTTTTATGTGTTATGATGTAATAAAGATTTTCATATTTTTATAGTAGATTAGTGGCTCCATTTGTCTTTTTTTATCGACATGGTTTGTGGTTTCCTTGCAAATAGTAACATAGTAATATAGTTTATAAGGCCGAAAAAGACCTCTGTCCATCCAGTTCGGCCTGTTATCCTGCAAGTTGATCCAGAGGAAGGCAAAAAAAACCCTTTAGGGGAAAAAATTCCTTCCCGACTCCAATCAGGCAATCAGAATAACTCTCTGGATCAAGGACCCATTTCTAGTAACTATAACCTGTAATATTATTACTCTCCAGAAATACATCCAGGCCCCTCCTGAACTCTTTTATTGAACTTACCATCACCTCCTCCTCAGGCAGAGAGTTCCATAGTCTCACTGCTCTTACCGTAAAGAATCCTCTTCTATGTTTGTGTTCAAACCTTCTTTCCTCCAGACACAGAGGATGTCCCCTCGTCACAGTCCTGGGGATAAATAGATCATGGGAGAGATCTCTGTACTGACCCCTGATATATTTATACATAGTTATTAGATCTCCCCTCAGTCATCTTTTTTTCTAAAGTAAATAACCCTAATTTTGATAACCTTTCTGGGTACTGTAGTCCACCCATTCCAGTTATTACTTTAGTTGCACTCCTCTAAACCCTCTCCAGCTCTGCTATGTCTGCCTTGTTCACAGGAGCCCAGAACTGTACACAGTACTCCATGTGTGGTCTGACTAGTGATTTGTAAAGTGGCAGGACTATGTTCTCATTACGGGCATCTATGCCCCTTTTGATGCAACCCATTATCTTATTGGCCTTGACAGCTTAGTTTGCTGTTTACTAAAATTCCTAGGTCCTTTTCCATGTCAGTGTTACCCAGTGCTTTACCATTTAGTATGTACTAGTGACTTGCATTATTCCTTCCCATGTGCATAACCTTACATTTGTCAGTGTTAAACCTCATCTACCACTTCTTTGCCCAAGCCTCCAATCTATCCAGATCCATCTGTAGCAGTGTACTGTCCTCTTTTGTGTTAATTACTTTACACAGTTTACTGTCATCTGCACAAATTGATATTTTACAGTGCAAGCTTTCTACAAGATCATTAATAAATATATTGAAGAGAATAGGGCCCAGAACTGACCCCTGTGGTACCCCACTAGTGACAGTGACCCAATCTGAGTATGTACCGTTAATAACCACCCTCTGTTTTCTATCACTGAGCCAGTTACTTACCCACATACAGACATTTTCTCCCAGGCCAAGCATTCTCATTTTATATACCAACCTTTTATATGGTACTGTGTCAAATGCTTTGGAGAAGTCCAGATATACGACATCCATTGATTCGCCGTGGTCAAGTCTAGAACTTACCTCCTCATAGAAACTGATTAAATTAGTTTGACATGACCGATCCCTCATAAAGCTATGCTGATATGGAGTTATTTGCTTATTTTCATTGAGGTACTCCAAGATAGCACCTCTTAGAAAACCTTCAAACAGTTTACCCATAACAGATGTTAAAATTACCGGCCTATAGTTTCCGGGCTCTGTTTTTGGACCCTTTTTGAATATTGGCACCACATTTACTATGCGCCAATCCTGTGGAACACTCCCTGTCAGTATAGAGTCCTTAAATACACCAGCAAGGCCAGCAGGGCCATAATTACACATGCTGTTTTTTTATGCATTTTTTTTATTTGGTTTACTTTTTTTAATTTTGTTTATTTATTTATTTATTTTTTCTCTTGGCATTTTCCCCTATATAAAAGCACCTGGAAAAAAGTCAGAAGGTGCAGCATTCTGTTTTTGAACAGAAGCAAGAAAGACAAAAAAACACCACTTAATGTACAAGAATGCCATGAGCAAAAATAAATGCTTGCATAGACCTACAGCAAACATATGTAGCTAGTGTTTTTAGTACAAAAAATGCACCAAAAATTTGCAGATGCAAAAAGAAGCCACTGAAAAAACAAAAGTGCGGAAAAACACCAGCAAAAGGCCATAATCACACATGCTGTTTTTTGATGCAGTTTTTTTTATTTGGTTTACTTTTTTTAATTTTGTTTATTTATTTATTTTTTATGCAGTTTTTTTTTTAAACCAAATCCAGCAATGGATCCAGCAGGAAGGAGATGTATAAGTCTTTCCTTTATATTGTCCATTTTGAATCTATTTCTGGCTTCTATCAAAGAACTATATTAAACACTTCACCAAAATCTTCATCAAACACTTCATGTGTGATTACAGCCTTAAAAAGGATGACAAAATGAGAAGTGTATGTGATGAGATGACAACAGCCCTATGAAGTATAGCTGACAGTACGGTCTATGGAATAATCACACGTGGGAAGCACACCAGGCTCAGTCTGCAGATATCAATATAGACCGTGTGTCACAGTAATGAGGTCGTCCCACCACTATTCATGCCGTCTTCATCCACAGTCTATCGTACAGGGTGTCTATTGAAGAGGGAGTTCATTGTAAATCGGCCACCTGTCTCCTCTGCTCTCCAGCCTATTTCACACCAGATGCCATAGAATAGTTTAGTTTCAGTCACTTGGTCCCAGTCAGGTGTCGGCTAGAATCCAATACAATTCATAGACCAACTCCTGCGAGCCACTAATCAATGTATCCGATTGCCATCCATTAGAAGAAATGAGGAGTTTACCTTACATGTGCTGCTGCATATGATCTGTACCTCTTACTGGTATGCACGGTAGTAGGTATAATCACCAGGATGCACATGTAAATACACAAAAAACTGTAATAAATCTGAATCATCCAATGCACTAATCACTAGTGAACCTGACAACACCAAAGAACACTATATCATGACTGACACCTGGGACAGTGCAGCATGGGAAATTAACCACATTGCTCTTTCTATTATCACACGTTACAAATATAACGCTATTTATGCAGCTCTCTAACATATAAATCAGCTTTAGTTAAGTGGCAACTTATCTTCATATAGGTCATGACTAGTTGACCAGTGGTGGTCCGGCACCCCGCAATTCTGCTGATCAGCTGTTCACCTATAGCTCAGGCATCAGAAGCAGATAGCTCTGTCTAATCTGTAATGAGCTGAACGCACCACTACAAAGTAGAAGGATCTGTCTGTTCCAGTGCCAGAGCTATTGCTGAACAGAAGATTGGCGGGGTTGTGGGTGTCGGACCCCCGTCGGTCAGATAGTGATGACCTTTGAAGGTGGAGTGTACAGCTCCACTCAGCACATAGGACCAGATTTAGAAATGGTTTAAAGTATACCAATCAAGCATTAGCACCAAGAAGATGAGAGTCTAACATACACCAGATTTGGAAAAACAAAGGGGGAGATTTATCAAAACTGGTATAAAGGCCTTTGCACAAGCAATTATCGGGAATGAACTGGACGTTCCCCATAATTGCCTGATCATTGAGCCATGGCAAAGCAGCATTTACATGCAAGAATTATTCCTTTTGTATGGAAACGAATGATCACCACTACAGATTTATTATTTACAAGCAATGGATTTATGTCTGGCATGAAAGATGCAACCACCCAATGAACGAGTGTTAGATCGTTGGGTGATTGGCCGCACCGGTATACAAGACCATTATCAGGAACTTGTATTCCTGCGAATACTCATTCATGATAATTTCCACTATGCTTCTGCCTTAAAGGGGTTATCCTATGAGTAATGTAAAAAATGATTATCAGTCATCATATAGTACAGGTTAACCTCTTTCTAACAAAGCTAGAACCAGCCCTGTACCTCACATGGATCCCCATTCATTTCTCTGCTAGATTTATATCAAGCTGCAGCTCAAAGGGAGTGTCTTTTCTGCTGCAGCTAAGGGGGCGTGTCCATGCTCTGCCTATCACAGCTTAGGAGGCGTGTCTCAGCTCTGCCTATCACAGCTCAGGAGGCAGTTGAAGGATGAAACTGAGCATGTGCGGCCTTCTCAGTGAGCAGGTCAAAAAAATATGAAAAAACAAACAGCAGGTGGCGCTGTACAGATACATTTTATTGAATAACTCGGTGGCAATGCTAAATCTTTATTTACAAGCTAATTACAAAAGTATTGAGATCCAGGTGCTGGTTTGAAAACTGTAAAATATTTTTCATGGGACAACCCCTTTAAGCTTTTTCTGTTTAACTAATAGACAGCATTAGTAAATCTGTCCTGTAGTATTCCATAGATGACACTCTTGAAGACTACATCCTGATAAATATCCTTCCTGATAAATGTTAAATTTATCAGGAATGCAACTGTTGGTTAATTAAATATGTTAGTTCTTCAAATAAAACTACCTTTATCTATCATGGTGGACCACCAGTGAGCTTTTTCCACAGCAAATAATGGTGGATAGGGTTTCCTGGTACACAAGTGTTTTGAGTCTAAGCAAATTGATCAACCTGTTTTTCTTCATTATCCTCTAATTGGCCTAATTCTTTCTGAGAATACGCCACTGAGGTTTGTAGTGCACCAGCTTCATAGTGCTTGTCTCATATGTACCTATAACAATATATCTTCAGCAACTGATACCCCGAGCTGCCAACTCACCATTGCTCTCGGCACCAGAGGAACATGACATAGTGACTTACTGATGTCATGCTCTTGCATAGGCATGGCACCTAGCTACTAGTTCCTAAAGCAACCTTGCTCTGAAACCTTGCTCAGATTGAAGGGGAAATTCTGAAAGGCGTGTCTGGCCAGCAATCACAATCGACTATTAGGTCAAACCTGATGTAAAGGATTTCCCAGGAAGCAGGGACCATATATTCAGTTTACAGCAACTGCCCATGGTGCTACTTTTGGATGAAGTGTTCAGCGACCTTCAACTTTCCAAAATGTATCTGAGAACTTTATGAATGTGTTCATCCCTTTAGTTTACTTCTCCTTTAAACGGTGTTTTCCATACAAAATAATAACCACTGCCATGTACAATAATGCATATCCAGAGTCCTACATCAATGGCCAGGATCCATAGTGTTCCGTCGAAAAAGTCTGCAATGCAAAGAAGACATCTTACTTTCTCATCATGTTGATGCATAACCTCATTAAAGTCATTTTTTTATTCATATTTGCTAATTTGTTTCTACGTTAATGTGCAAAACAATTATGAAACTAATCAACAAGAAATTGCAAAAAAAATGAGTATAATAAGGTGGTATCAAACACAAAAAGCGAAAACAACATACATTAAAACCACATCTGTATTATATAACGCTGGCATGACAACTTAATGTGCCAATTCATCTTCCCCTGTAATCTGACATCTGTAGTCTTGCCAAGAGAAATGGTTGTAATCAGTTCCCATTCCATTTCTGAAACAACAATAAAAATTAGGTGTCTGTACCTTTAAGACTCTTCTTTAATATAATGATGATCATTTTATAGTGTAATGATTTCCTGCGACTGTGAAAACAGTCCAAACCCTGAAATAGTCCCATGCTACAAATAGGATGGTACAAGTGGTAGTGCTGTAAGGTACCCAGGCAAATGGGTCCAAGCAGAACCTATTATAAATAAGAGAACCCTAACTAGACAAGCCACAAGTAGTCTTCCATATTCTACAGGAACCCACCAAACATATTGCATGAGGTTCACAGTTCTATGTGTTACTCCATGTGTTTATGTGAAACATAATCTGTGTGCTAGAAAAATATCTTAAATTAGATTTAGTCAAATCAATAATCGACTTGGGAATGACCGTTCCTGAGAGCGCTCATTCTCCATAATCTGGCCATCTTAATATGCCGCGGATCACCTGATGAATAAGCAAAATGCCCATTCATCAGGTGATCCTGTCACTCATGCAGACACCACTGATCATAGTTTCTGGGCAGCAGATCGTGTGGTCTAAACAGTGATCTGCTGCCCAGAAACAATGATTCTGTATGAAGACGAGGGATCGCTATAGCAATCTCTTGTCCTCATACTATGGAAGTGATCGCTGCATGTAAATACCTGTACAGTCTCCTGCACTGAGCGAGCAGCCGACTATCAGGAAGGAACGCTTTCTTCTCGACAGTCGGCTGCTCCATCAGCCTTTCTAAACCCACCTTAAGTCCCCAAGTGTCTCTCAACAATGGAACTCAAGATGGAAGATTTCCTAAGGGCCCTTCAGCAGTTATCTATATGGCAACCTATGCTAAGGTTCAGTTCACTACCTTCACCTAGTATCTAAATGCCCCGGCCTGGGGAAAATGTTATCTTGGTACCAGAGGCGTAGCTAGAGGTTCAGCACAGGGGGGCGAAACATACTTGAGTGGGCCCCCCACTTGGCTTCCCAAACGCACGTTTCCAACTTCACAGGCACATACAATATTATAACCACAACTAGTAGTATTAGAAAGATGACTGTATAAACTGCTAGATCATCTATGCTGTTAAGTACAGTACAATAGACTTTCTACATACCCTACTCTAAATACTCTACCATATAATGCAGTAAAATATAGGAGTAATAGGATTAAAAAACAATGGGACTCCTATGTTAAAGGAAACCTGTCCCCAGTTTTTACATCACTAAACTAACAGTCCCCTGCCCCCATCAGACCTCAGATCATCAGAATGTGCCCCCATCAGACCTCAGATCATCAGAATGTGCCCCCATCAGACCTCACATCAGCGTATTGTGCCCCATCAGACCTCAGATCAGCGTATTGTGCCCCCATCAGATCTCAGATCAGCGTATTGTGCCCCCATCAGACCTCGGATCAGCCTACTGTGCCCCCATCAGACCTCACATCAGCCTACTGTGCCCCCATCAGACCTCACATCAGCGTATTGTGCCCCATCAGACCTCAGATCAGCATATTGTGCCCCCATCAGACCTCAGATCAGCAGAATGTGCCCCCATCAGACCTCACATCAGCCTACTGTGCCCCCATCAGACCTCAGATCAGCGTATTGTGCCCCCCACCAGACCTCAGATCAGCGTATTGTGCCCCCATCAGACCTCAGATCAGCGTATTGTGCCTCCATCAGACCTCAGACCAGCTTATTGTGCCCCATCAGACCTCAGACCAGCGTATTGTGCCCCCATCAGACCTCAGATCAGCGTATTGTGCCCCCATCAGACCTCAGATCAGTGTATTGAGCCCCCATCAGACCTCAGATCAGCCTACTGTGCCCCCATCAGACCTCACATCAGCCTACTGTGCCCCCATCAGACCTCACATCAGCCTACTGTGCCCCCATCAGACCTCACATCAGCCTACTGTGCCCCATCAGACCTCACATCAGCGTATTGTGCCCCCCACCAGACCTCAGACCAGCGTATTGTGCCCCCATCAGACCTCAGATCAGCGTATTGTGCCCCCATCAGATCTCAGATCAGCATATTGTGCCCCCATCAGACCTCAGATCAGCGTATTGAGCCCCATCAGATTTCAGATCAGCGTATTGTGCCCCCATCAGACCTCAGATCAGCGTATTGAGCCCCATCAGACCTCAGATCAGCGTATTGAGCCCCCATGAGACCTCAGATCAGCCTACTGTGCCCCCATCAGACCTCACATCAGCCTACTGTGCCCCCATCAGACCTCACATCAGCCTACTGTGCCCCATCAGACCTCACATCAGCCTACTGTGCCCCCATCAGACCTCACATCAGCTTAATGTGCTCCCATCAGACCTCAGATCAGCATATTGTGCCTCCATCAGACCTCAGATCAGCGTATTGTGCCCCCCATCAGACCTCATATCAGCCTACTGTGCCCCTATCAGACCTCAGATCAGCGTATTGTGCCCCCATCAGACCTCAGATCAGCCCACCCAGCCACATAGGATTAAAATAAAAAACCTTACTTACCTGTTCTGCGCTGCGGCTGCCCTCCGGTCCGCGCTCCGCTCTCTTCCCTGGCCCGCGCACACTATGACCTGACGCTGCGTGCAGCGTCAGGTCATAGGCGCGACGCCAGGGAAGAGAGCAGAGCGCGGACCGGAGGGCAGCCGCAGCGCAGAACAGGTAAGTAAGGATTAAAATAAAAAACCTATGTGGCTGGGTGGGCTGATCTGAGGTCTGATGGGGGTCCCTAAATACAAGTGAGCGCTTCCATAATGGAAGCGCTCACTTGTATTCGCCTGATAGTAGGCAAGGTCATCCTTGCTGGGCCCCCCTGAGTCACTGAGCCCGGAGCCGTCGCCCCCCCGGTAGCTACGCCACTGCTTGGTACCTTCACATGGAAACCAGCACTTGGGACACATGTCTTGGTGGTCCTTACAGTTATCCCTGATATCCATAGTACCATCAGAAAAAAGCCAGAGCATATTTCAGGATTTCCAATAAGACAGCACCTTTTAGGTCGTGAACGCAACTGATTACCCTGCTCTAATAGGGCATATTCACACAAGGCCAATTTGTGACTGAAAACCATCTCCTTGGGGTGGTTGTTACTGGCAAGCACATGTAAGCACCATTCAAATGAGTAGAGCGGTCACAGAAATTTCTGTAATAAATTCTAAGTATGAACCTACCCATATTATGCATGTAAAGCAAGTAATAGTGAAAATGTTAAAATGATATATTAGGAAATTGCTGATTATTCAGTGACCTAATATATAAGTAAATTGATGTGTGCTCTATAAGAGAACAAGAATAGGAGTTTCCCACTGCTCTCCCCTCAGTAAGAAGATTCACCGCCACCAACAGAGTACGACTTTGTCAGTCATGAAATAAAAAGCTTACAAATGATGCCAAGCAGAAGGGTAATTAGTTCCATTAATTTACTACAGTTTTGTGTAAAATAAAAAAACACACTGGATGTCACCAACATTATATGAGCTTTAGTACACAGTCATTTTTTCCGATGAATAGAATTTACATTAGCAAAATGACTAATTAGCTCCCATATACAGTAATTGTAGGAGGTGACGTGCTGCAAAGAAAACAATTCACAAAATGGCCCTGTGGCTTGCCACTCACTGAAAAATGTAGAAGATATTAACCATTTCTTTTACAAAACTTAATATAAAGGGCATACAATAACAAAACTAGTGGTTATAATAATAATACTCATACAAGGGAAACAATAAATCCCAAAAATGGTAACACAACCGCATTAATGGAGGTTTCCAAATTAAAGTAACAAACATTAGATATTATGTGTTGCCCTCTTCCGGGGGATGATATGGGTCCCCATAATATGTCAAATGCTGGGACCACTGAGGTCGGGTTTGGATTTTTCATGTAAATTTAAACAGTGTTGAAGTGGCCCCATGTTGTAGGCGGGTCTAAATTGACAGAAGGTGGGGGCAACACAAGTAGGCAAGCACAACAGATGTAGGAGGGGCGAGAAACACCATAGTAAAGCACAAATACCACCCCAGCAGAATCAAATACCAAATACTGCTGTCCCTTATACAGTTGAATTCAGGGGGGCACCTGATAATCCTAGCATTAATTAATGCTGAGAGCATCAGATCATTATGTACCTGGCCGGCGACTGGCAGGAGGGCTCCGAGGATATCGTCCCACTGGGAAATTTTCCAGTAGGGTCTATGGCCAGTCTGCCCCTGATAATGAGAACTGCACGATGAGTGGTTGGAGAACACCGGCAGCAAAGCAATATGTGACTCGGATCCAACTTTGTGTCAACACTTAAAGGGATTCTGTCAGCAGGATATTGGGTATAGAGATAATTACATCTCTATACCGGCCTTACTGCTGTGATTGTAAATATGTAAGTGTTATTGTTATTAGGGCAGTAGTTTACATAAAAAAAGTGTTTTTATTAACATGTGAAATACCTGGATAAGGAGCCCAAGGGGAGGTCCTGCGAGCCGTTGGAGCCCGGGCACGCCGCAGATTTCGGAGCCCAGCACCGCCCTCCAGCTAATTATGCACGCCCCTTCAGCGCTGTCTTCTCCCCCAGCTGCGGCGCATCTCGCGCATGTGCCGTGCATACAAGAGTCTGTGCCGCAGCTGGGGGAGAAGACAGCGCTGAAGGGGCGTGCATAATTAGCTGGGGAGCGGTGCTGGGCTCCGAAATCTGCGGCGTGCCCGGGCTCCAACGGCTCGCAGGACCCCCCCCTTGGGCTCCTTATCCAGGTATTTCACATGTTAATAAAAACGCTTTTTTATGTAAAATAATGCCCTAATAACAATTACACTTACATATTTACAATCACAGCAGTAAGGCCGGTATAGAGATGTAATTATCTCTATACCCAATATCCTGCTGACAGAATCCCTTTAACACCGGACTTCAAGGAGTCTTTATGTGAAACAGGACTAAGAAACCCTGGAAAAGCCAAAGTCTATTGGAGTGAAATGGAAGGTTCTGGAGATTTGCCCTTTCTTTTATTAGTGTACCCCCTACCCTGATGAGTCACCTAAAAATACAATCTCTCCAGTATATCAGTGGATGTAGTAGAAAAAACATCAGTCAGCACATATGCTCCTTGCTGCTTTTATTAACACAAATCACTGTTTTTTTTAATGTCTGAAATAAAGGCCATGGCCTTCCAGTCACATGAAGCCCATTCTCGGTAATTTAAGAGTTTATTGGAGATAATTTAATAGTTCATTCAGTAGTTGTGTTGGGAACTACAGAGGAAAAAGTACACTGGTTTCTCAAACTGATATCCCACACAGCTGGTAAACCAGCTTTCATCACTGTGTCCTAATGGAAGAGATATCGCAATGTTGTAGTGCCTGTTTTCTGGTGCAACTGCATAGGAAACACTGGTGTTCATCAAGAATCCTATGCACAGTGCCTTGCGAAAGTATTCGGCCCCGTGGAACTTTTCAACCTTTTGCCACATTTCAGGCTTCAAACAAAAAGATATAGCATTTTAAATTTTTGGTGAAGAACCAACAACAAGTGGGTCACAATTGTGAAGTGGAACGAAATTTATTGGATCATTTAAACTTTTTTTGTAATAATAAAACTGAAAAGTGGGGCGTGCAAAATTATTCGGCCCATTTACTTTCAGTTCAGAAAACTCACTCCAGAAGTTCATTGAGGATCTCTGAATGATCCAATGTTGTCCTAAATGACTGATGAAGATAAATAGAATCCACCTGTGTGTAATCAAGTCTCCGTATAAATGCACCTGCTCTGTGATAGTCTCAGGGTTCTGCATCATGAAGACCAAGGAACACACCAGGCAGGTCCGTGATACTGTTGTGGAGAAGTTTAAAGCCGGATTTGGATATCAAAAGATTTCCCAAGCTTTAAACATCCCAAGGAGCACTGTGCAAGTGATCATATTGAAATGGAAGGAGTATCAGACCACTGCAAATCTACCAAGACCCGGCCGTCCCTCTAAACTTTCATCTCAAACAAGGAGAAGACTGATCAGAGATGTAGCAAGAGGCCCATGATCACTCTGGATGAACTGCAGAGATCTACAGCTGAGGTGGGAGAGTCTGTCCATAGGACAACAATCAATCGAAAACTTCACAAATCTGGCCTTTATGGAAGAGTGGCAAGAAGAAAGCCATTTCTCAAAGATATCCATAAAAAGTCTCGTTTACAGTTTGCCACAAGCCACCTGGGAGACACACCAAACATGTGGAAGAAGGTGCTCTGGTCAGATGAAACCAAAATCGAACTTTTTGGAAACAATGCAAAACGATATGTTTGGCATAAAAGCAACACAGCTCATCACCCTGAACACACCATCCCCACTGTCAGACATGGTGGTGGCAGCATCATGGTTTGGGCCTGCTTTTTATCAGCAGGGACAGGGAAGATGGTTAAAATTGATGGGAAGATGGATGGAGCCACATACAGGACCATTCTGGATGAAAACCTGTTGGAGTCTGCAAAAGACCTGAGACTAGGACGGAGATTTATCTTCCAACAAAACAATGATCCCAAACATAAAGCAAAATCTACAATGGAATGGTTAAAAATAAACGTATCCAGGTCTTAGAATGGCCAAGTCAAAGTCCAGACCTGAATCCAATTGAGAATATGTGGAAAGAGCTGAAAACTGCTGTTCACAAACGCTCTCCATCCAACCTCAAAGAGCTCGAGCTGTTTTGCAAGGAAGAATGGGCAAGAATTTCAGTCTCTAGATGTGCAAAACTGATAGAGACATACCCCAAGAGACCGCAGCTGTAATCGCAGCAAAAGGTGGCGCAACAAAGTATTAATGCAAGGGGGCCGAATAATTTTGCACGCCCCACTTTTCAGTTTTATTATTACAAAAAAAGTTTAAATGATCCAATAAATTTCGTTCCACATCACAATTGTGACCCACTTGCTGTTGATTCTTCACCAAAAATATAAAATGTTATATCTTTTTGTTTGAAGTCTGAAATGTGGCAAAAGGTTGAAAAGTTCCAGGGGGCCGAATACTTTCGCAAGGCACTGAATGTTTTTGACAGTCATAAAATATATTTGTACCAGCAGAGCACAATCAATGGGTTCCTGGCACTGTTCAGATTTTCAGACAGATGTTCAGGTTTACAGTAAGTCACAGCCTGCTGTAAAAAAAAATAAAGTTCGGTTTTCAACCCCATTGTGTGAATGGCATTTTGTAAAATCTTTCCAGGGATGGTATAGAGCAGGGTTGGCCAACCTGTGACTCTCCAGCTGTTATAAAACTACAACACCCACCATGTCCTGCTGTAGGCTGATAGCTGTAGGCAGACTAGGCATGCTGGGAGTTGTAGTTTTGCAACAGCTGGAGAGCTGCAGGTTGGCCATCCCTGCTATAGAGTCACCAGATGTTGCATATAATTATTTCAGTGGATAAGATACTTGAAATACAATGGGTCTCATGTATCTAATCTAACAGGAAAACTTGGCTTGGTGCACAAAGCGAATAATCACAGTGCAGGTTCATTCTTATATTTTGAGTTTAGAAATTTTTTGCCTGTGTTATTATGTGCAGCCATTACATCTGCCATATGTGTATACCAATCGTGACAACTATTTTTTTTACACCGAAACTGTAAAAGGAAAACCCACCAAATCTAACAACTGGTCCCACAATCCCATCTGAATTACATGGAGAAAGTTTGTAATATACTTATTGTCCCAAACTCATGAGGATCATCTGCTCTGAAACCAGATCAAATGATACTCCTCTTCTGAAAAGCCTGTGACTGCCAATGTCACATCCTTTACCTGGTTTCAAGCCTAGGCTATGGACAGGACATCACTTCCATTGTGCACAGGGCCAAAACTATTCCTCTACCTGACGTACACGCAGATGAGATGGATTCAGGAGGTTGTGCATGTATCCATAGGTTAGGTCGGAAACTTGGTAAAGGAAGTGACATTGGCAGAACCCGGATTTTCAGAAGAGGAGCATCACATGACCAGGTTCCAAAGCAGCTGATCCTCATGAGTTTGGAACAGTAAGTATACTACAAACTTTTTCCAGGTGTATACTGAGTAATTAAGGTCTGTATGTAATATCAGTTTTAGATTTGGATGGTTTTCCTTTTACAGTTTAGATTATCGAGCGTCTGATCCGTGCAGCTTTGGAACAGTAAGTATATTACAACGTTTCTTCTCCAGGCGTGTTATGTGTAATAAAGGTGGGTTGCAGGGCTTGTTGTATCCCAGAAAACCCCTTAAATGTTCAATACATTGCAGCCTTGATATAAAAAATTGTAATATTACCTTAATGGGTTGGAGTATGTGACTGAGGACAATATAGATCAATGTGAGGGTAGATTGCTGATTAGCCCAGGCACTATGCTTCCTGAGAACACAAGTCATTGCAGTAGCCATAACTTTCTAACACACTAACCCAGTCATTGTCTTGTCCTTGGATGACTCCTCATGTATCTAATAAAAACTATACAATAAATCAATGTTTTCTGTAAAATGTCAGCATGTGCTAAATAAAAAAATAGACACTTTTGAAACCATGGGTAACTAGAGCGCATGTACAGTAACAGGAGAACATCATATAATGAAGAATAACTTTATTCTGCCCAACACTTTCCAAAAAAAACTCTCATTATGCCTATGGCAGGGGTTTCAGAATGTGTGCCTCTGCCGTCTGTCCCTGAGGATCAGCATGGTAGCGACCAAATGGAAAATAATTACCGTAATGTAAAGCAGAGGTATACTTTGGGAGGGTGGCTACTTGGGTTTTTTGCCTTTGGTGCCAATAAACCACTTATCCAGGATATTTAGACTGGGCAAGGGCTGGAAAATGAAGGAAAATATACTAGAATACAAGTTACGGATCAATTTTCCAGGGATTTATTCTCATATTCTCAAGTGAAATATCCATCTTGTTCCCCTTCATCACCCCTTCCTTCATCCATTCTCCCTATTTCCAGTCCCCATTTTAGGGCTGCCCCCTTAGCAGATATCTGTAGTAGGGTCTATGAGTGACTGCACTCTCCTCCCTCCTTTATTGTACATACAGTTGCTCTCTTCTAATTAAAGGGAGTACATTGTTTTCTCTTGTTTTTTAATCCATAAACTAGCATCCCCCTCAATGTCACCCTAAGTGACCGCCGTCCGCTTTTCCAAACGGATAGCAGAAACCTATGCATTTCTAAGGCAAGATATCTTGCTTCACATATGAGCGTACTAAAAACAAAATGATGCTTTCTTGCTTTGGGTTCATAAGGTATGGTTACACAACGATTTTAGGTGCAATGCATGTTGGATTATTTGCGATTCACGTATGGTGGTGGCAGCAAAAACTGCGAGCCATGCCGACTCAGTTCTTTCATATGGCAGCCCTGCTACTCTGCGATATTTGGGCTCGACAAGTTGTGCCAAAAATTGCCTTGTACCCTAAAAACCATCCTGGATGGGACAGAAATGGATGTTCTGATAGAAAGTATGATTGCTGTTCCTCAGCAAAAGCTGCTTCCTATCTTTGGAAGACTCCACCTAAAAGCAGGTCAGGTACAATTGTATATACTGCGTAATCACAGTCTGCGCTCCGTCAGGCTACAGACCATGGAAGGGAAGCTGTAGAAAGGGTTTTAACAAGCTCTCGGCAGAAAAAGATGACGGCCTCATTGAGATTGTTAAGAGCCAGCTGAGAGGACCAAGACATCATTAGAATCTCTGGTCTTGGAATCATAGCATAACCATCTCCCCAATTTACTGAAGAGTAATTCCTGTAACTTATTATTTGTCGTTTTAAGTAGTGCCCTAAAGTCCAATTAAAGTGCCAGGCTCTTTTTACTTCCATTTAGCACAGCTCTGATTGCCAAAATAAGAAGATGAGTGCATTTTTTACTTCTCTTCGTCTCGTACAAAAACAGAATCAATTAGACTGCTGCAGTGTTGATATTTCTCTCCCTTTGACTGTTGCACTTGAATGCCTTGTAAAAGCCTCTTTTCTCCTTGTTTACAGTCATTTTAATGGAATAAGTTGATTGTGGTGGGTTTAAGATACAAAGGAAAAGCATGGGGCCGAGCAGCCAAACAAACAGGCCTTTCCTGAATAAACCCGCATACAAAAGGTTGTCCAAGTGCAGCCTCCTCCTCGTGATGAGGCGTTTGAAAGGAAACAACATTTTATTTAAATTGGCATCTTCTCCGGTCTTCTCTTTATTTCACTGAACTAAATGCTGGTATTAACATTGCCCCACAATGGCGCTACTCATCACAGGCTACAGGAGAAATACATGTCCTTATTAGGCTTTTTTCACACGACCGTTGTGTTTTGCGGTCTGCAAATTGCGGATCCGCAAAAAAAACGGATGACGTCCGTATGGCATCCATTTTTTTTGCGGATCCATTGTAACAATGCCTATCCTTGTCCACAAAACGGACAAGAATAGGACATGTTCTATTTTTTTTTTTTTTTGCGGGCTACTGAACGGACATACGGATGCGGACAGCACACAGTGTGCTGTCAGTATTTTTTGCGGACCCATAGAAATGAATGAGTCTGCATTTTATCAGCAAAAAATGCGGATCGGAGCCCGCAAAATATACTGTCGTGTGAAAGAGTCCTTATACGCATGTCTAATGCACTATAAATATTCTAATTAAGATTTATTTAAGTATAAAAGCTGTATATATTTATAATATGTACAATAAGGCTACATTTACATGACCGTATATGTTTTGTGGTCCACAAATTGCGGATCGGCTGTGTGAATGTATCTGGCCCTATGACAGAAATGCCTATTCTTGTCCGCGATTGTCCGATTGCGGACAAGAATAGGACATGCTCTATCTTTTTTGCGGGAACGTGGATCGGAACTATGGATGCAGACATCCGACATCTGTCCCCATCTTTTGTGGTCCCATTGAAATGAACGGGTCCACACCCGTTCTGTAAAATTGATCCAAAAATACAGTCATGTGAATGCACCCTAATACTGTATTTTACTATTGGTGACATTTATGAGTAAAAGCACAATCTCTGCTGGTTAGGCAGTGTTCACATGGCCGTTAGGAGATCCGGTAGGCTGTTGTAGGCCCAGTGATCAGGACAATTTTGAGCATAAGTGTCAGGTGTTGTGGGGACAAAAATGCACGCTACAGTTTTTTGTCCATCTGACAGCCGCCATTTGCAACAGATCAGGAAGCTAGATCTCCTAAATGGAGATGTGAACGCAGTCTTAGAAGGGTCCCTTGACAGTGAACTAATCACAAAGTGTGCACCTGGGATTAGCTGTAATCTGCAAGTGTTCAGTTTTGCAACAGCGCCACCTCAGGGGAAATTAAGCATTACACAATGCCTATTCCAACCAGTGTCTGCAGTCCTCCAGAACAAGAGATTGATAATATTATAACTTTTTGTAATTTGCACATTGTAAGTTTAGAGGGTAATTCTTACTACCCGCCAAACTCCATGTCTTGTGGTGCCTACTCCGCCTTCCTGTAGTGATCGAGACCTAAGCAGATGAAGCATCTCTCAAGTCCTTTTCCATGCAGCCAAGCCAGCATCTGCACACAGGGCTGGGTGAGTCCATCACTCAACCATCTGCACCATAGGGTGCATCAGCTTTCTCAGGGAGGGCCAGAGTGCCTGGTTTGCCCTCCAGAGACTTCTCCACAACCCCCTATCCAAATTCTCCCAACCTTCCCCAAACCTAGTAATAGCAGTTCAGTGCTGAAGGCTCTCATTACACATACTTGTTCATCAGGACACAGGGGTCATCTGTTAAGGGAATTGCGACTATTTTAGTTGAAAAAACTGTTGCAAGTCCCAAGCCACTTCATGTATAACATATTTTGCAATGACATCAGGAAGTTGGCAGGAACTGAAGAAAAAGGCACGATGATCGGCATTTGGGCCCATAGACTGATGGCGTAGAGGAAGCACTGTGGACTCCTTTTTAAGGGCTCATGCAAAAACACGGTTCCGCAAAAAATACAGATGAGCTTATGCTGTGATATACACATACTTTACTATGCGGTGTGGACTTAAAGGGGAATTGGATCCCTACTGATCAGACACTGATGATCTATCCTGAGGATAGGTACTAATCAGTATTAAAGGGCATCTGACAGCAAATTTGTAACTATGACACTGGCTGACCTGTTACATGAGCACTTGGCAGCTGAAGACATCTGTGTTGGTCCCATGTTCATATGTGCCGGCATTGCTGAGAAAAATGAAGTTTTAATATATGCAAAGGAGCATCTAAGAGCAACGGGGGCTTTGCCATTACACATAGGGGCTCTGCACTCTAAAATTTAAAGGGCATCGGATCAGATCGGCCCTCTGCACTTTGGCAGGGCCAGCCAGTGTAAACGTCATCAATCCTGGCCCTGTCAAAGTGCAAAAGGCGCAGTTTTCTGATCAGATGCCCTGTAAATTTTAGACTATTGTTTTGTTTTCTTTTTACAGTATTCCATACCTTAAGAAATATTATGCCATGGCCTTCCTGCAATGTAGGAGCTTTCCCTATATCAGCTGGGGGAAGCTGTTACCAGCATGGGAGCACGTGCTCCCGCATTTTCACCGCTCAGATGCCACGGCATCTGAGGGGTTAAATGTCTGTGATCAGTATTATTGCCAATCGCAGACATTAGCCCTGGGGCTCTGATGTGTAAAGCATGTATGGCAGATGTCCTGAATTGGATAAGATCGGTGTATGAAATGATAGCATTTAGTAAATGTGCCCCTTTGTATTTTGCTACTTGGCGGTATTCAGCGGTATGCCAGTTGGTATCTGAGGATCTAATGAGTGCCGTAAGGACTTTCTCCACAACATCATCAATTTGAGATGTTAATGTGTTGTTTATGTTAAAAAAATGCTCTTCTATTAAAATTGTAAAGAATATCCAGTGTCACACCAGTTGATGTTTAACTGAATGGACCAGCCATGTTTATTTGCCCTGTTCTCAATACCCATTACCCTCTTGTCCTCTTGTGTGTGACCACCCATCATTACGTCTACCATTTTGGGTATAGGGACGGATACATAAAACACAGTAATTCAGTATGCACAGGCATCTTCATACTCCTGGGATGACCATTTTATTGCATAACATTTATCATGTCACATTCTCTAAGTATTGATGTTAACGGTAAAAATGTAAAAGTAGGAAATATTTGTATGATGAAATACAGAAAAAAAGACCTGCCCATTGCATCTGGAATTGTGTCTAATCTGGGAGGCCAGCGAGAAGTTCTCCTGGTCACATTTAAGGTTACTTTGTATGCAGTCAGAATACATTTAATGTGTATGAGGATGTGTAGAGCTGCAGCTCGGCAGCTGAATGGCAGCAAGAATGGAGGCTATTTGAATACTGATGTGTCCCTCACATTCTCCTATTTCCATTAATGACATGCTCATCAACAGCAGACAATAGGGCCGGCTGCCTGCGCCTGTCACACTGTGGCGGTCCTGGCATTGCCAGCCTGTCACTCCCCGGTTGCTTTTAGAGACCAGCAAGCTAATAAGAAGTGTTCTAAGCAGACAGGTGCTTCCGCCGCTGAGGACATGCTCCATTCTCTCCCACAAACCCACCTCTTCCTCAGGTCTGTGACAGACACCATGAAATGCTGAAATTAACAGCCCCATCATCTTCTGATGCTGCCTCTGGTAACAGCAGAAAATCTTCTTGTCACCAGACAACGTAGGATGATGACCAATGTTCTCCAGGAAGGTGTCCAACCTATGACATTTTCCAAATCCAAATGATGTGTCATACAATAAGAAGTAAAATAGAATTTTATCATTTAATTAATCATTTGTACAAGATAAATGAGATATAAGGGGCATTTACACAATGATTGCAGCCAAAATATTATATATAATAAAATCCTATAAAAATAAAAATCCTATAGAGGGTGTAAGTTTAGACTGGCTATGTAGACCTGCACCAGATAGATAGATGATTTTCTCTGACTATACCAACTATAGGTTGGCTTATATTGAGACAGAATTTTATGCCAGGATTGTGATACAATTTTGTCGCTAAATGTTGTATATAAGGCCACACCTCCTTTTCATGGAGACATTCCCCCTTTTAGAAAGTCACACCCTCTTGTTGGGCTAGGTGCAGAGGATTTCTCAAGAACTAGATGTGCTAAACTTTGAGAAATTTATGTGTACGGACATTAGTAAATGTGGACCTGTGCCATTTTAGGTCCGATATTCTGGGCTGACTCATTTCCTATTAATTTAATAAAGTTTAGCTCTAGGAGGAACGTGAAAGGTGACTGTATAAGTATATATAGGCGACTGTATAATAGGTGTACTAATATATAATATATATATATATATATATATACAGAACAGACCAAAAGTTTGGACACACCTTCTCATTCAAAGAGTTTTCTGTATTTTTATGACTATGAAAATTGTAGATTCACACTGAAGGCATCAAAACTATGAATTAACACATGTGGAATTATATACTTAACAAAAAAATGTGAAACAACTGAAAATATATCTTATATTCTAGGTTCTTCAAAGTAGCCACCTTTTGCTTTGATTACTGCTTTGCACACTCTTGGCATTCTCTTGATGAGCTTCAAGAGGTAGTCACCTAAAATGGTATTCCAACAGTCTTGAAGGAGTTCCCAGAGATGCTTAGCACTTGTTGGCCCTTTTGCCTTCACTCTGCGGTCCAGCTCACCCAAAACCATCTCGATTGGGTTCAGGTCTGGTGACTGTGGAGGCCAGGTCATCTGGCGTAGCACCCCATCACTCTCCTTCTTGGTCAAATAGCCCTTACACAGCCTGGAGGTGTGTTTGGGGTCATTGTCCTGTTGATAAATAAATGATGGTCCAACTAAACGCAAACCAGATGGAATAGCATGCCGCTGCAAGATGCTTTTGGTAGCCATGCTGGTTCAGTATGCCTTCAATTTTGAATAAATCCCCAACAGTGTCACCAGCAAAACACCCCCACACATCACACCTCCTCCTCCATACTTCACGGTGGGAACCAGGCATGTAGAGTCCATCCGTTCACCTTTTCTGTGTCGCACAAAGACACGGTGGTTGGAACCAAAGATCTCAAATTTGGACTCATCAGACCAAAGCACAGATTTCCACTCCTTGTGTTCTTTAGCCCAAACAAGTCTCTTCTGCTTGTTGCCTGTCCTTAGCAGTGGTTTCCTAGCAGCTATTTTACCATGAAGGCCTGCTGCACACAGTCTCCTCTTAACAGTTGTTGTAGAGATGTGTCTGCTGCTAGAACTCTGTGTGGCATTGACCTGGTCTCTAATCTGAGCTGCTGTTAACCTGCGATTTCTGAGGCTGGTGACTCGGATGAACTTATCCTCCGCAGCAGAGGCGACTCTTGGTCTTCCTTTCCTGGGGCAGTCCTCATGTGAGCCAGTTTCTTTGTAGCACTTGATGGTTTTTGCAACTCCACTTGGGGACACTTTCAAAGTTTTCCCAATTTTTTGGACTGACTGACCTTCATTTCTTAAAGTAATGATGGCCACTCATTTTTCTTTTCTTTTTTCTTGCCATAATACAAATTCTAACAGTCTATTCAGTAGGACTATCAGCTGTATATCCACCTGACTTCTGCCCAACACAACCTCATTTATAAGGCAAGAAATTCCACTTATTAAACCTGACAGGGCACACCTGTGAAGTGAAAGCCATTTCAGGTGACTATCTCTTGAAGCTCATCAAGAGAATGCCAAGAGTGTGCAAAGCAGTAACCAAAGCAAAAGGTGGCTACTTTGAAGAACCTAGAATATAAGATATATTTTCAGTTGTTTCACACTTTTTTGTTAAGTATATAATTCCACATGTGTTAATTCATAGTTTTGATGCCTTCAGTGTGAATCTACAATTTCCATAGTCATGAAAATACAGAAAACTCTTTGAATGAGAAGGTGGGTCTGTACTGTATATATATAAAACTGTATGTTTATATATGTGTGTGTGTGTGACTGTATATGTGTGTATATATAGTTTACTGTATATATAATATATATATAATATATATATATATATATATTATATATGTGTGTGTGTATGTGACTGTATAGTTGTAAGTATGACTGTATATACATATATATAGGTGACTGTATATGTATTATGGAGTCCAATTGTTTGAATGGTATGCAGTAACTCCCTTCAGGGGTGAAATGTCATTTAACTGGGGGATTTGGTCCTCTGTATCATGAGTCCTACAAAAACACTGCAACTACTTCAAATAGACAAATCTGTGATGAAAATACAGTCTGATAAGTAGAACAACTACATAAAATGGAAATAATATTATCTTTTAAGTTTTAAAGGCGTTTTCCCATCTGGAGAACTTGACTCAGGAGGACCTGCTGGAAAGCAGCTAATGGTGGTAGATCTAGCATCTTGAACCCCAGCATTATCTCCTGCAATGGCGGATGGAGAAGAAATATGGTATTACATGGCATTCATATGTGAGCAGACCTTGTCATGGTAAGGTTCCACATAGCATGGTATAAACCGCCCTATTTCCGCCTCAAAACAGCTCCAAAAAACACCTAAAAATTGCCTCCCATTCATTTCAATTGGAAGTAGCATTTCCTTTTTTTGGGACAGAATCTGTGCTGAATCTCCCATTGAAATGAATGGGAAGCATCAAAGACAGTTCGGGGTGTCCATACGTTTTTGTATGTGGATCTGCACCAAAAACATGAGCTGAAAATGCAGTTTAGGGACTGAGGAAATTTTGGGATTCGCACTGGCCAGTATCTGTATTTTGCAGATCCGCAGTTTGCAGAGTGTGCGTGAGGCCTTACCAAGGGATAAATGACAGCCTAGTAATACATTAACAAGTGTCAGTGGTTTTCATAGCATCTACTGCTGCCTGGATTTTACTTGATTAATTCTATAATTATAGAATGTAAAATGTCATTAAAATCGATGACCTGGGATTCTGTGTTTTAATTTTTGTTACTTCATAATGGATTTTAATATTAAGTTTATGAAAATAATGTAATAATATAATGGAAATTTGAAAGCTTACCAGCACATCAGACTTCATTTAGATAATTATATATTTTAATGATAATAATTAATATCATATTTGAAAATATTTGTAAAGTGATCATCAGAAACGCAGTTAATGTTCTAATGACGCATTTCAGATTTCAATGTTTCCTAATGCTTCAAAGGAACACTTCTTTCAGAAAGGAGTATTAAAAAATATATATACAGTATATACTGGCGTATAAGACTACTTTTTAACCCCTTAAAATAATGGCTACAGTGGGGGGTCGTCTTATACGCCGGATATACGGGGGGCCGCACTGTGTGAGGTGTTTTTTTTTTTCCCCGTCAGCGCGTAGAGAGCCGCTTCCTGGACCGCCCGCGCATGCGCGGCAGTCCGCCTCTCACAGTCATTAGAAGAGGCTTAGTACGCGCTGACGGGGCGGCGCGCTGTATGCTAATGCAGCCGCCCCGTCACAGCGGTCGGCGTCACAGAGCTGGGGGTCACAGGCGGCACTTACAGAAGCATGTCGGATCTTCATTAATATCACAGCATGGATGCGAGGGGAAAGCTGGCGGTGCAGTAACGCCAGATTCACCTCGCATCCATGCTGTGATATTAATGAAGAGCTTACATGCTGGTGTAAGTGTGCATATTGCTACAATAAGTGCCGACCCCGCCCCCTTCTCCTCCCGGTGACTCCCCGCCCCTGCACTAATCCTATTGGTTATACCTCACACAGTGCGGCCCCCTGCTCTTAGCATACTGAAGTAGCATACTATTTCTCTATATTCTCAGGAGGATTTTTGAAGGCTTTTAAAGGGAAACTGTCATGCCAGCAAGACCTGTTACAATATCGCAGCTTACAGTTATGATCACCAGGCACTTGCTCTCTTGTTTGTTTTGCAAAGTTTTAGCTTTACCGTACATGTTTGAAACAACCTTATGTTTATAAGTGACAGTTTTGCTGCTATATACAGTACCTGCATGTCATATGCATTTGAATTAAAATTAACATGTTGAAATCAAAGCAGACTTTTTTTCATTTGGGAGAGGGGTAGTCTTATACAGTGAGTATATACCAAATTCTATATTTTTAGGGCAGAAGTTGGGGGTCGTCTTATACGCCCAGTCGTCTTATACGCCGGCATATACGGTACATTTTTTTTAAATTTATTTTCTAGAATTTTTTTGTATTAGCTTTTTTTCATTAGTACTAGCATTAGCACCATTGAAAAATAAGTAAAAAAAAAAAATGTCCACCTGTAGCAGTAATCTCAAAGAGAGCAGAATAATCTCATTTTATGACTGCTGGACAGGGAAGGCTTTATCAGCAAGGTAATATCATTAGAATAGTAAGCGGAATGACTAGCGGAATGACAGCTCTATTGTTCTGTTGATAGGCCTTGATTCAATATTTATAGGAAAAAAATTATAGAATTTTTTTTACAGTTTTTTTTCATTAGTACTAGTATTACCAATATTGAAAAAAATGTCCTCATGTAACAGTAATATCTAAGAGATAAAAGTTCTCAAATGTGAGAATAGAGTAAGCCTACTTTCACATATGCATTTTGGCATTTCGGTTTTGAGATTCGGCAGAGGATCTCAAAACCGGACCAAAATGGTTCCGTTTTGTTCCTATGCATTCTGAATGGAAAGAGATCCATTCAGGATGCATCAAGATGTCTTCCGTTCCGTCAGCATTCCATTTTGTGACTGGACACAAAACCGCTGCAAGCTGCGGAACAAACCGAAATGGAACAAACCGCATCAATCCTTAAAAAAGATGTAAGTCTATGGTGACAGATCCGTTTTTTTTAGAATCTTAAAAAAAAAACAGATCCGTCACCCATTGATTTTTAATGTATTTAGTGACGGATCCAGTTTGTTTTGTTTCGATTTCACACAACCGCATCCTAACGGAACGGATGCATAGTTGGTCAGGTTTAGGCTACTTTCACACTAGCGTTTTATTTTTCCGGTATTGAGTTCCGTCATAGGGGCTCAATACCGGGAAAAAACACTTCAGTTTTGCCCCCATTCATTGTCAATGGGGACAAAACTGAACTGAAGAGAACGGAATGCTCCTAAAAGCATTCCGTTCAGTTCTCTTCAGTCTCCAGACCGGAGAGCAAACCGCAACATGCTGTGGTTTGCTCTCTGGTCTGGGCATCTGCACCAACATGGATCCGGAATGTCCCCCAATACAAGTCAATGGGGACGGATCTGTTCGGTGTAACACAATAG
Source organism: Rhinella marina (assembly GCA_900303285.1). Lineage (NCBI taxonomy): Eukaryota > Metazoa > Chordata > Amphibia > Anura > Bufonidae > Rhinella > Rhinella marina. The sequence continues at coordinate 142,231 of ONZH01002631.1, read as the reverse complement.
TAAACAAATCCGTCCTCCATTGACTTTCAATGGAGTTCATGACGGATCCGTCCCTTTACCTTTTCCCTGTCAGCTCCCTCCAGCAGGTGGCGCTGTGGTGAAAATTACCACTGTTCACGCCGTCTTCCTCCTCGTCGCTGGGACAGGTCGGGAGCTGCAGGGAAAGGCAAGTTTAACACCCCCCTCCTCCTCAACACAGTGTCTTACATGTGTGGGGCCGGAGCACCCTTCACCTGCCGGATCCGTGCTGCCGCAAGTGTGAAAGAGGCCTTAGAGATCCTCTGCTGGATCTCAAAACCTGAAACCAAAATGCATATGTGAAAGTAGCCTAATCTCACTTTATGCCTGCTGCACAGGAAAGGCTTTATTGGCAAACTAATCTCTTTAGAATAGTAGGTGGAATGACTGGCAGAATGATAGCCCTATTGTTCTCTTGATAAACATACAAACAAAGGAGCATTGCATTGATTAGTGTAACGGGAGAAGCCCTGACCACCCACACTACTGGAATACCATAGGTGAGGTGCAGAACTTAGTCACCACTCCTCACTCTTCCCTGGTCTGACTGATCTGGTCTGACTGATGGTCTGACAAAGGGTGTTAACTGAGACTCTTCAGTGCTAAAACTCTAGAGAAAGTAGAAGTACTGGACAGCAACTATTATACATAAAGTGACTTAAAAAAATTATATCCAGAAAACCACCTTCCCATTTTGTTAAAAAAAATTACAGAGAATAGTTAAGGGTTGTTCACATATCAGTTATTTGATCAGTTATTTCCATCAGTTATTGTGAGCCAAAACCAGGTGCGGGTCAAAAACACCAAATAGGTGCAGATCTTTTCATTATACCTGATCTCTGTGTAGTATCCACTCCTGGTTTTGGCTGACAATAACTGATGGAAATAACTGATCAAATAACTGATATGTGAACAACCCCTTAGTCACATATAAGTTTTGAATACAAATCACTAGTCAGACCACACATGGAGTACTGTGTACAGTTCTGGGCTCCTGTGAACAAGGCAGACATTACAGAGCTGGAGAGGGTTCAGAGGAGGGCAACTAAAGTCATAACTGGAATGGGAGGACTACAGTACCCAGAAAGATTATCAAAATTAGGCTTATTCACTGCATCCTCATTCACATGTCAGTGTCCCACGTACAAGAGCCGTACGTGTTCTCCACGGACAGGACACATACCCATTTATTTTAACGTGTGTATTCAGACATCAGTGTTTTAGCATGGTCCGTGGGTCTATAGTGTATGCTCTATTTTGTCTGTGCTCATGGATCCATCACGCCCATTATAGTCTATGGGTCCGTGAAAACCACGGATGCAACACGGATGCCATCCATGTTTTACGGATCATCAGGAAGAGATCCTTTGAAAATTATTTTTCAGCTGTGCCGTGTCAGTGAAAAACGGATGACACACAGACAGCAAAAAACAGACACACAGAACAAACACAGATCGTTCACGGACAGATTCACAGAGGCACGATTTCACAGGTTTCGGGCTCACGCACACAAATGTATTTTTTTTCGGACCGTAAACTATAAACTATGTTACTATGTTATGTATGTTACTATGTATGTGGATCCATTAACTTCAATGGGTCTGCAAAGAAAACGGAAGTTACTCTGTGTGCATTCCGTTTCCGTATGTCCGTTCCGCAACAAATAGAATGTGTCCTATTATTATCTGCATTACGTAGAAGGATAGTTTTTGCAGACCGCAAAATAAATATGGTCGTGTGCATGAGCCCTTAAGCTCAGTCACGGACATGTGAATAAGGCTTAACAAGGTGGACTTACCATACAGGGACTTGGAAAAGGCACATGACTTTTTTTTTTTTTTTTTTTGGGGGGGGGGGGGGCTGTATTGGCAGCCATATTGGTTTTCATCTGACTTTTACCTAAACTAAGAAATGGTAAAATATTGGGGCAGATATATGAACATAGGTGTATTTTCTGCCAAAATATTGTGTCTGTGCCATTATTAGTTTGCGGTAAATTTATGGCTTGGTTTGTTACACAGGTCTAAATCTGAAGGTAAGATGCAACACAACGTGCCCCAAAAATCCCTATTTGTATTCCCTATAAAACCCTAACACAATATGCCATAGAGCTTTATACTGTCAGAATATTACATCACTTTTTATACCACCTTGGAGCTGGTTCAGGCCTTGTCTAAAAACACGTACCAAAACAAGGTGCATAATAGGCACAGACAAAAATCTGGTGCAAAAGTTGGCTAAAAAAAAACTTGTGTCATAAATGAAGAAAAACTGTGAATATGTTTCATATTTGGCGCAGCAAGCGTGTGCCACAGATTGTGGTGCAAATTAAGACTTCTTCCAGGCACAGTGACCTTGATATATCTGCTCCAATATTTCTAGCAGAAAATTAAAATTTCACAATTTAGTGGTAATTGTGTATCTTATTTTAGGCACTGTTTTTTTCTGGCACCAGTTTCCCTTCTCAGTATAAACATTCAGACCTTTTTTTGTACCACGAAGAAATAAAGTGGCAAGTGACAGGAATCAGTCAGCGACTTGTAGCGCCAATATAATTTACTGTAGGTAATCTGTTATTCCCTATATAATTTATAAGAGATTATCCCGAATAAGCACATTCATATTAATCCGCTCCTGCGAGAACAGACGCCATAGATATATCCTTTGGGAGGGATGATAACATTAAATGTTGGAGCTGCATCTGGTAAAGCTGTTTACATAAAGTTTCCTAAAATATAGTATGGTAAGCTGAAGTAATGGAGGACGCCAGCTCTGCCGAGCTGTGGATTTAATGGTATAATGGCCAGAGAAATCTTCTACAAGCCCGAGAGCTACTGACTAAACTTACAACATAAAACCCCCCTCCTGTCATATTTTATAGTAACAGTAAAACATTTTATTGAATTTATGAGCTACATAATAGCCATGGAGAATGTAACTTGAATTAGGACCAACTCTCAAGTATAATGTCAACTATAAACCCTTCTATTGCCCTGTTCCTTTAGCTTTTACACTCACTTTTTTTATTTCACCAAGGGACTGCATTACCATCAAATTCTTCATCATGCTGCCAGCCAATGAGTTCACCACGCGCATAAATTCCTGCGCTTTCCTCGAGTGCAAATCTCCCACAAAGTGAAGGGACATTGCGGAGGCAATTAACCCCTTCAGGGCTGACAGATTGTCCTGATGGTGATATAGATGAAGACTCCTCAGGTTTAGCTAATGAGTTATAAGCAAAGGACAAATGATTTCCATTTAGAATAAAATATATAAATTATAAATATATTGACTTATTAAGTGTACAAGAAGTAGAGCAAATTCAAGAGGTCATCTTGGATTTTGATATCGATGACCAATCCTCAGGATAGGTCATCAATAGTGATAAGCAAAGTTTTTGTAAAAATTGGTTTCAGCTGCTTTGAACTGCAGCAAGAAATTTGATTTGGTACGAATTACTTTGTAACAAATCGCATTCTATTGTATGGAGTGGGCACAATGACAGGGAACGGCAATCACGCCACCCCCATCATTTAACAATTCAGATGCCGTGTTCAACGACGATCGCGGCATCTGAGAGTCACAGTCAGATTTTCAGAGGGTTAATACAAAAAAAATACATACTTACCTCATCCATTTGATCGCAGAGAGGTCGTCGCGGACATCTTGATTGAAGTAAAGTGCTCTGGTGCATTGAAGTGATGACGTCTTCACGCTAGGCCATACCAATGGCGGCCTCTCCGCCATTAAATGGATGAGGTATGTTTTGGTTTTTTACCATTTCAGGAAAAATTGATTTGTTACCACGAACGCCAAGAAATTCGGATTCGTGGCAAAATGAATCTTTCTGAAAGTAGTTTTGAATTCCACTTCGTTAACTTCGATTTGCTCAACACTAGTTATCAATATAGGATTGGAGGGGGTCTGTTGAAAGAGGCCACACTGCTCCTGTGAGCACTGCAGCATCTTCTTGGACCAATGACGTCACATTCATTGATCAATTGCCTAGGCGCAGATCAGTCCCTATCAAGTGAATAAGCCTAAGTTACTATACCACGCACTGTACAATGTATGGTGCTGTGCTTGGTCAGCTGTGAGGAGGTCACAGCACTCACTAGACCATCAATTTCAAAACCACAGAAAACCCATTTAATATCTTTGCACACAAAAAAGAATCTGAAAATTAATGTCAGACTCAGCACAGATTTATCTACAACCGGAGACACATCCCAGATTAATTACTAAAGCTACAGCCACACAGTGTGGCCATGCTGTGGTTGGGATTTGGCTGAGCATCGTGCACCCATACATGCCACATTAGTACCTGCAAGCTCATACACACGAATGTGTGTGCCCCCTGCAAATAGGTGTCCGCAATGCATGGCTATGAGTGCAAGCCGTTTGCAGATGCAGACCTATTAAAAAAAAAAAAAACGCTGCAGTTCAGAGACTACACAAAAATAATCAAACTTGCCGTGCATATATTATGTGCATGGTGTGTATTTTCTATGTAGTCACACAACTGCCATAAGACGGACCCTAATTTTTTATCCCCCAATGTGACAAAGTCTCAGCAAATGGGCCCACATTGAACTTTCCCATCCATCCACTGACCCTCTGATGTCTGTTGAGAGTCCGAATGCAGATTTAGCCCCATTCAATGAAGGGCAAGCACCCAGCATAGATTCCACAAAGAAACCACAGCAAGAAATTACACATCCATTAATTTTTTTTTACTGCTTTACAAAATACATGCGGATTTAAGCACAGAATCCTACTTTAAGATCATAGTCCCTGCTGGATTATTTTTTTCCGTCCTCAAGGGCTGATAAAACAGGATGGGTGAAACAAAGCCATAAGCCGACTCTGTCTGAAATCCATGTCATCTCATCTAAAAAGAAGAAACAGACCATTTCCACGTCTGGCCTGACAGTAACGCCTGAACTGGCAAGAGTGCAATTCCATTTGATTTATAGAATAACTGTGTGACAAATGATGACAAAAATAAACTTTTACTGCTCCGAGCTTCTCTTTTATTTATGAAATTTGGCCATGTAGTGAAATCTTTTATCTGCAAGTTGTAAGACGGAGTGGAAATGAGCAATTATGATGAGGTAATAGTAAACCGGCGGTAGAGGGCGAGTCAGTTGGAAATGGATTGAAGGAGAATAAGCACCGCACCATGATAAATGTGAACATTGCTTTGCTGACAGATGATCTAACAGGTGTTCATAACAACTATATAAGAGGATTTATTTATGACCAGCCACAGCCGCAGCGGTGTAAATCAAACAGAGCAGCTGCACTCCACTGAAACAAACTCCCTGATGGAAGCACCGAGCAAGAACCCACACAACACAATTCATTCTGGAATCTCAATCATCAAATAACAAGTTTCACTTAATTACGCTCTTGCATACAAACCACAATTACCTTTAATTAAAAAACTCTGTAGGTTCTATAACTTTTTGTTGTCATATGAAGCCTTTTCAGGACAGATTATACTGTGCATGTGTGTTAGGCAACTGAGGCAGCCATGTTGTCTCATGAACCACCATCCTGGAACTCAAAGAGTATAGGTCATCCATGATGTTGCTTACTCGTATTGAAATTATAAGATGAATACTGGAGAGGCCAAGTAATGATTATCAGATGGTCCACCTTGAGAATTTGTGCGAGGATAGGGATAACCCTATTTTAAATGTTGAATCAATGTCAGTGGTTTGGCTGACATTAGTGTCTGTGAGCACAAGGCATTTTTTTATTTTTTTTTTTAAATATGGTGTATTACGTGAACATACTATTGTTTTGTAACCTGACAAAAGAGCATCCCATGTGGCCCATTGCTTTAAGACTGTAATAAACTACTTGTAATCAAATATCCATTCATGTGTAGGTCTGCCTGTGCACCTCAGAGTTGTCATTTTCTGGATTTTGCCCTCACGCTGGCTACCCGAATCGTCCTTGTGAAGCTTGCGTCTTCCCCTATGAGGTGGGCATCCTCTTGTGTCTTGTGCTCACAGACACCAATGCCATTCAATCCACTCCCACTGGTCCAACATTTACAATACAGTTGTGCCTATCCTCGGACAAATTGTCAAGGTGAGGCTCTACTAACTTTGGGACATCAGCCATATCTTTTGACATACTCACCCAACAGTGCGCTGTTTTTTAAATTCTAGCAGCTTGATCTATTGGTGTGACAATAAGAGCAAATCATCCAACCAGAAAAAAAATCATTGATAATCATCATAAAATACTGTGGTCAGGTGAGCCACACTGGTCAGACGTCATCCTAATCTAGGTGAGGTAGTTCTCGTGGTTGTGATGATATACTACAAAGGGCCTTTCATTGGATAGCTAGCATAGCAATATTTTCAGCTCATTTTGTGTCTATTTCCATGTTATGCTGGGTTCAAGAGACAAATGAACAGTAAATTGAGGTAAACATTTCCTTTTGGCATAGACTGACTAAAAGTGAGGCCCTGGTTTCACCGTGCTCGACTGTGAGATCCCAGCAGAATAAGATTGATAAGCCCTGGCTTAGACAGATGGAATTTTTTTCAAAAGGCGATCCTAGGTGTAGGAATTTATTTTTTAATTTTTCCTCAGCAACCTTCTAATAGGTCAGTGATCTGTAAATTGGGACATGGAGGTAACTCATAGATGATCTGTTCCTTGACCCCCAAAAGTAAAATATATCTGCAAAACAAGAATGTAATTGGTTGGGTAACAATGGGCTTCATTAACATCAGCCCCAACTGAGTGTAAACATCACTAAAAGGGTGCTTTGTCATGGGCAGGTAAAAAAAAAAAAACTTTGATGATCCCTACTCTTATTTGGGTGTTTTGTGGACTGATTGATGTAAATTTTTTAAGAAGACATGGGTCTCATTTACATCACCTGGCGTTAAGCTAACACAGCATTCAAAAATTTAAAAAAACATTAGACCAAGTCAAACATGGCAATTGAGGAAACTAGGAATTCTGCTCTGTTCCAGGAAATTACATGTAAGGAGAGCGTCAAGTCATCAGTTACAAACTGCAGCGTAATTGGGCTGTGTGGCATTATGATTAAAATTAATGTTTTGGAGTAGCCTAATCAAACAAATGCTTGACTTGAACCCTACTGAAATGCTTGGCCAAAGTTCCTCCAAGTAAAGGACTAATCTCCAATTATCAAAACAATTTGGTTGCAAGTAGTTGATTCTAAAGGTGGCACAACCAGGTATGAGGTTGAGTTGGGCACTGAATCCAAATTTTCTCGCACTTCGTGGTAATGAATCATGTTTTCCTAAAATGCATGCTGCACGTGTTACAAAGCGAAACTTAGTGTAGAGGAGACAAGCCCGGCAATGCAAGATCACCCATAATGCAGTACAGACAGCCAATCCATAGATAGCCCTATAAAACCCTCATCCCATGTGGTCTCTGCCATTGTCCTGTGAGCTGAGCATAGGGAGAAACATGGCAAGCGCTCATGTGCTAGGGACAGTGTTGATGAAAACGATTAATAGAGGAAAAATTGGAGAGGGAGAGTTCAGGAAAAACACAGGGAGACTTATCCTGCTTTTTATTTATTCCTACATTTACTTATTCCTACATCAGCCATAAAAGAAGATATGCACCTCAATACCAATAAGATGGAAGCCTTTATTATTCCACTGCGGGATGCCAACCAATACCATCCAGTGTGTACTCCTTAGGGAGGCCAGGTCTTAATGATGACCATCCTCATCTTTTGCTGGCTTTACTTCTTCCAAATCATCCTTCAGGTCTCCATGTCCTAGAAAAGTCAGCAAGATTCAGAGAGAGGAGAAGCTGGATGTTCCTGATGACATATTCTCATCGATATTAGATGATGTGGAAAAGCAGTTGGCAGAAAATAAGCTCCTACCTGTAGGGCAGGAGAGCACTGGGGTTGGAGAAGTGGGTATGCCAGAGCTGAGTAATATTCTGTGTTTACTGTCAAATAACCTGCAGGAGATTGCAGGCCAGAACAGCAATAATATGTACATTATGCCCCACCTAACCAGCCAAATGCCATACCAGCAACAGCTCCTGTTTAAAGGTACATTAAAGATGCTGTGCGGCCATTAACAATTAAGACTGATTATACAGTGCGGTCATTTTTAATATGAAAGGTAGCTGCGGGCTAATTGGCCACGCAGTTCTTTATCACAGAATGGCCGCAACCTGCCCAGGTGTGGCCGTAACCTAAGGTACCGTGCTCATTCTGAGGGCAGGAGCGCACGGCGTTATTGGTTGCTATGACGCCGTGCGCTTCCTAAGGCTACCGCTGTACAGTGATACACTCTATACGAGCGTGTACAGTGTATCACTGTACAGCGGCAGCCTCAGGAAGCGCACGGCGTCATAGCAACCAATGACGCAGTGCGCTCCTGCCCTCAGAAGGAGCACGGTACGGGTTTTCACGGACTGTCCCGGCCCATGCTCCACGGTCGTGTGAATGGGCCCTAAGGCAGCGTGGTCGGGTGTACCTAACTTATAGTAATCTGTGACAAATTAATTCAGAAGAGATCAAATTTCTTGGCGAAGTTGGCGAATCAAATTGATGATGAAGTTTGCAATAAAACACAAATGTGTCACTGGTAATGTCCTACAGTGTAATGCAAACTCATACCTCAAGCCAAGAGGAGAGGTATGGAAGAACAAATCTGTAAACAAATATATTTTCAGGTGCAAGGGGTTTTTCTTTTTTTTTTCTTTTTAAATTTTCACCCCAGCCATCTGTGCCTTTTGAAAAGTCCATACTCACCTTCTCCCCACTCCATTATGGCTCCCTTGCTCTCTTCTGTCATCTTCAAGTCCCCACCTGTTAACTTTTGGACGGAGGGAGCCACGTACAATGCTGCAGCCAATGACTGGCCTCAGCAGTTAATGTCCGCAAGCAGCTTGTGACCCAGCAGTGGTTTGCCACTTGAGGACACCACCTCTGAGGCCAATCAATGGCTACAGCAGCGCACATGACTCCAGCCAACTGGAAGTTCACAGATAGGGACTGAAAGACCATCAGAGAGAGGCGATAGAGTGAGTATGGGTTTTGACAGGTACTGCTGGTTGGGGTGCAAATTTAAAAAATATAGCCGGTATATAAAGTTATTTTATATAAAGTTATTTTATATAAAGTTATTTTATATATTTATATAATTAAAATAACACATTCTATTCACAAAGTATTTAAACCATCCTCAGTTTATATACCTATTTTTTTCTAAATCACAGTTTGCCCTATTGCCAGTTGTTTTGTAATGTTTTTGCTTTGTCATCCTGTGACTTTAATGTGGGAAGCTGCACAATTGCATAGATGCAGCATGACAACAAAAATGCATGTTTTCTAAATATGTGATAAAAATGCTCCAAGAGACATGGCTATTTATATATGGTTGTTGCTATAACTCCTTTAGTGCAGTAGATGCCTGCTGTGCAATTACTTCTGCTGTTGTACAAGCTCACACAATGCACTGCTCTCCATTCCCTGCCATCCAGACTCCCAGTATGTCTATCAGATATGTTCCTTCTTCTCCCACTTTATAAAACTCAACATGAAAAAAAAACTGACTTCACCATCTCTCCCTGATCCCACACAGCTATACCTGACCTATTAATCAGTTAATGTCTCATATTCTATAAGTCAATGTTCAACCCTTTAAATAGGCCTTCAGACCTGACTCATCTGCAGACAGCTGTTTTGGGGTTATTTCCCCCTAATCAGTGCAGAGCAGAAAGAACTGGCTTAACTGGGCGAGAGGCCTAAGTCAGGATTTAGGGGGTACTATCTCTTCTTGGGGAGAGATCGCCTTAGTGGGCGTGAGGAGACATATAGGCCACACATGCTCCTCATTTGCATCCTTTTCTTCCAGGAGGAGCATGTATGGCCTATGAGTCTCCTCACTCCGATTAGGACACTACCCATCCCCCAAATTCATACAGTTAAAAATGCTAAAATGCAGTACAAGGCCGTCCATAACCTGTCCCCTGCTTATATCTCTGACCTAATCTTCTGTCACCTTCCCACATATAATCTCTGATTCTTTCAAGATCTCATCCTTCTATACGCTCTTCTTGTCTGCTCCTCACAAAATCATCTCTGATTTCACAGGTGCTTTCCCATACTCTGGAAGTCACTACCCCAACACATCAGAATCTCCCTCACCATCGAAACTTTCAAAAACAACCTAAAAATCCACTTCTTCAGGAAAGTGTACAATAATCATGCTGTTACTACATTACAATATGAGTGGCTTCTACATCACCTACTGTCTTCTTATCTCTCCACCCTGTGAGCCCTCACATGCAGCATCCTCTCTCCCTTTGTACCAGTCTGTCACTCAGTTCATGTTTATTGTACTTATTATTTTATGCATTGTATATAAACTCCTTTTCATATGTACAGTGCCCTGGAATTAATTTCACTTTAAAATAAATAATAAGAATCAAGAAACCAGAAACTTAAAAGGGTTTTCTGAGATTTTAAGACTATCCTCAGAATAGGTCATCAGTATCAGGATTCATGGAGGTCCGACACCCGGGACCCCCGCCGATAAGCTTTTTGAGAAGGCAGTGGCTCTCCTGTGAGTGCCGCTGTCATCTAACCAAGCACGAGTGCCGTACATTGTATAGCGGCTGTGCTTGGTATCGCAGCTCAGCCCCATTCACTTGAATGGGGCTTAGCTACTTCTAGGCCACGGGAATGATGAATGTGATGTCACTGGCCTAGGAAAGGCTGTGGTACCTTTTCAAACTGCTCATCGGCAGGGGTCCCAGGTGACGGACCCTACTGATCAGATACTAATGACCTATCCTGAGAATAGGTCATCAGAATTAAAATCTCGGAAAACCCCTTTAACTTTACACTTCATTAGTGAAGAATGCATCATGTAATTAATATAGAATAGAACATACTTTTTACATAGCACTATTGTCAGGTTATGCAGTGGTGTGTTACAAATCTGCACAATCTTTCATGTAGATTGTAATTAATTCTATCCCCCATATTTTCTTTTCGCTTATTGCAGGAAGCTGTATGGTAACCAGTGAACAGAAGTGAACCTCAGATTTAAATAGTGTTCCTGACCAAAACCCAAACATTTCAAATAGATAAAAAAATAACAAACAAAAAAACTCCATGGAATAGTTGACATCAGTATCAAAGAAGGATGATTTCTGTCAAATAGTTTTTCATTCTGCAGCATTCAAGCTGAGTCTCTCTGAACAGTGTTGTGATGACTTCAAAACCACCAAGAAACTACTTACAACTCATAAAGAAGCTGCCAGGCAGGACTAGAAGGATCGCTTCTACCTTATGAAGGCTTGTGGATTCTCCATGTGAATTCACAGGGTCAATATCAATGACTCCAGTGTTCTTATTTTATCCAATTTACAATTTCAAGCCAAAACATGTGATTTAAAAACAAGATTTTCAAATGATTAATAGATGTCGGTGCCTCTACTGTTTACTGTGCAGGAGTATGCCAAGATAACCCAAATAGTGACAACTATCTTAGAGCTGTAATTTGGATGTACAAACACAGCCAAATCACTTAAAAGTAACATGCAACTCGTACTGTGGTTTATTGTGACAAAGTCACATGAGACCTGCAACCAAAAACCCAATGGATTTTTGCAGCTGTCTCATTGCAACCGATTGTTGCATCACAACGCCACTGATGTTTCAATGTCACGATCTTCATTCTGCTGTGTAGCCCCAAGTATGCAAGCTATGCAATATAAGGAGTAAAGGCAAGATTGTCGAAAGTAAAGAATAAAATATAACCCAAAGAAACCAGGCGTGCTCCCCTAGGCACTATGGAAGTACCACACAGAAAAAAATACCAGGTTTAAGTCAGTTTGTAGATTGTGGAAAACAAAAAGTTGAGTTATTCAATTTTTCAGTTTCAGATATAAGAGAGCAGACAACGGAGTGATGGGATGAGGTATATAATTGGGTTTCAGTGTAGAGACAGTACTGAAAGCCAAATATACTGGTAGTCGGATACGGGCTGTGTAGAGAGGAAAGAGGGGAGGACCTGAGACTGAACCCTGAGGAGCCCCAAAATCAAAGGGAAAACGTGAAGTTAGGGCTCATGTACACAAATTGCGGTCCGCAATGCACTGGCACCGACCGTATGCGGAGACAGGACCCATTAACTTGAACGGGGTCCTTGAACCGCATCTGATGGTATGATGCATGCACTACTTTTTTTGTGGTGTGGAAGCACGGACAGAAACTCTGTACTGCTTCTGTGGGGTTCCGTGCCGCACCCTCTGGATTGCGGACCCATTCAAGTGAATTCAAGCGGTCTGCAATACACGCACGGCCAGGCAACAGCCTTGTGCATGAGCCTTAAAGCTGGCAAATACACTGAACGATCAGTCAAAGGGTCCTTTCGCATGTCCACAAGTGATTTGCAGCCTGCAAATTGCAGATCCGCAAAACATGGACACCAGCCGTCCACATTTTGTGGGCCGCACATGTCCGGCCCTGTGATAGAAATGCCTGGCTGCTGACAAGAATAGGACATGCTCCATCTTTTTTGCAGGGCCGTGGAACGGACCTACGGATGTGAACAGCACACAGTTGCTGTCCGCATCTTTTGCAGCCCAATTGAAATGAACGGGTCTGCATCCGTTCCGCAAAATTGCGGAACAGATCTGGACCCATTTATACGGACGACTGAATGGACCCGAAGAGACAGAAAGAAAACCAAGTGACAGAAGTGTCCTTAAGGTCCATAGCGTGAAGATGGCTGAGTAGGAGTTGGTGATCAAACTCTGCAGAGAAATTCAGATGGATCAATGAAGAGTAGGTGTCATCCAGTATTAAAGCTTGGCCCCATTTACTTGAATAGCACACATAGACCAGAATGGCGTTGTTTCCAGGAGAAAGAGACCATGTTTTTATTTTTTTTCTCTCATACATCCCCTTAAATACCACCCATTAGTAAATGGAGGGGATAGAAATGTACTCAGTAATCTGTTCATACTGACAAGTCCATGAAAACAATCACTTTGGTTAAGATTTTAGAGCATTTTTATTCATACATAAACTCACTCACTGGACGTCAGTCATGTTCAATAACATTTATTCATGAAATGAAAGCAGGAATGATCACAATTGTATAAAAACCTGGTGGTAACAGATTCCATTTTTATTTTACCAAATATGTGAGAATGTCAAATGTTCAGTCACGCCCACTTTTGTATCATGGACATATCTCAAGTGGCAGAGTGCTGAAAAGTCTTACCCAGACCCAAGGTGCTTAGTGGACTGGTATTACAAAGAAAACAAAGGTTTTCCAATAACTGCTAGTAAATGTAACAAATGGCAGAGAAAAATGACATAAAAATGTATGATCTTTGGTTAGCAAGCTCCGCTATCACAAGGGCTTGCATACATGATAGATACTAGCATTCTGAAGCAGGAGACAAGATTGTCCAGGGTGTATTCTTCCCACTACTGCCAGATGGAAGGGCTATTATTATAAATGAAAGGCAGCAGTAGTTGATGCCAGGCACTTTTGTTTTGTGCCAGATTCTGAAGTCCAGATGTAAGCTGGTTACCCCTGGGACAGGACAGGCTTCAGCTCCCGCAGCAGAACGGAGCCAATCACCGTCTTCTCTGTGTTTATGATGAGCTGAGCTGTGGAGCCTTCCTTCAGCTCCACTGTGACCAGCATCAATGACCCACTGTGCACCGTCTTTGCTGCAAATCTGCAAAAAGAAGCAAGGGGGGGGGGGCATAGTGAATACACGGATCATAGCTTCTGTAGATAGTATACAAGTCTGTGTTTGTACATATACGCTAATATATATTACATGATAAGCAGAATTTATCACAAGAACTATGCCAGTCATGTGCATTTGTTTAAGCCTGGCTCCATTTCCCAAACTAAAAGAAATAACAACAATGGTAACAATATTGATTATAATGATGTAATAAAACAATACAATCAGTTAATAAAATGTGTAAGTAAAAAAGGAAATATGTTTTGAGTTTGCGACAGTAGAAAGATTCCAAAACACATAAATCCCCCAAATTGCATGTAATTAGAGGCAAAACTGTCCTTTTGTGCTCGCCAATTGACTGAAAAACCATCCTAGCTACAAAGGACTTCTGTCAGTCCTGATAATTCATTCCACAAGGTTAGCAAGCGATGGGCAGGAACAGAGAAGCCGCAGCCTAGATGGCATATCCCATGCAAAGTAGAAGCCCCTCGTTCCCCTGCTAACTGCAGGACAATGATGTTGCTGCACATGGTCCTTTGAAAACACTAACAAGTAGAGGAGCAGGTCTGTGACCCCCTCTGACCCCCACTCTAGACGTCTTTCCCCTCTTCCCATTCTGAATGACACGTGTCTCAATCGGAGCCATCTGCCTCAATTTGTGAAACAACTCTGGCCACAATAACCTGCAGTTAGCCCTGACAACAGCTGACAATGCAAAAATAATAAAACTGCTCCACTGACAGCACGACTCTGGCTACACAATAGCAAACCAACTGGTCAGTGTCTCCTGCCTGACAATTAGCATGGGCCCTTCACAGCATACACTGCGGTCTGCGGGGATCTGTTTAATTACCATCAACATAAAGGAGAGAGTTTATCAAAGATACTCCGAAAAAGAAAAAAAACTTCACCGCAGACTTAATTAAAATATTAGCCACTTAAGCAGGAAACAGATTCCCCTCAAATGAAAAGTAATTTCTTTTTTCTTTTTTTTTTTTATCACATCAAAACCTCTTAACGCATTACACTAGTCAGAGAAGCATAACATGTCATTTCAATCTTTTTAACCAGTTTATGTGCAATTACTACGCATTTGCTCAGCATCAATATGTATTCCCTTCCCAAATCTGAGGTTAACTCGGTTTTCATTTTTATTGGATAACTTGTCATTGTGCAAAATTAATAACATTCTACCACACATATTCTTTATAATATGTATGTGTAGGTATATATATATAAGATTTTTTTAAATCATGATCCCTTTCAGTTTTGCATATTTGTATTGCTAGTTGTTGCTGTCATTTTCTCTTAAATTTAGTGAGAAATCAAATATGTTACTTTTAAAACATAGGCAATTTGTTAAAGAATTGCAGGTGATTATATATATATATATATTATATAAAAAAAAATATATATAAAAAATTCTGTGCCTTTGTGTACAATTTGCAGGACTATCCATCACACTGGCTCTTGGTATGCACTGCGCCTGTAAGACATCTGCTAAGAATGCTGACAAGACAGGAAAGAAGAAAGTTCTAGCTATTGTTGTGCGGAGAATTTTGTGGTGTTTTGGATGGACTCCCAAGCATAAATTAAACATGTGTTGCTTAGAGGGTCTAAATCATTCGCGTATGTGTTGCCTCTCTGGAGAGAAGGAATATATTCTCTCTCTGTTGTGACAGCATTAATCACAATTAGTTCTCTGGTTGAAGATCACAAACCCACAATATCAACGGAATGTTATTATCTCTGCAGATTAAATGCTTCCCAGTTTTTTTTTTTTAATCTGGAAGGAACATTTCACTCTTGTAGTTCTTCATTTAAACTTGGCAACTAGAAAAACCCTTAATGGTTTTAATGGTCAAGACTGTGATTAGTCAACCTAAACCTAAATCTTTGTTTTATCTAGTCTATATAATCATATATACTGTTAGCACTGAGGATTTAACTCTTATGTAAAACATGTCAAAGTAAAAAAAAAAAAAGTAAATATAATATATATATATATATATATATATATATATATATAAAAAAATAAATAAAAAAAAATAAAAAATTATATATATATATATATATATATATATTATATACCGTGTTTGTACATACATACTGTAATGTGTAATGTGTACATATATTTATATTACTTATACTACTTATATACTTATATCATTAACACACTACATCTTCTCTGCTTGTTTGCAGGCTGCTAGTTACTGTTTATATATTAATAATTTATTTTTATACAGACAATATATATTTTGCTTCCATCCTGCTTCTAATTTTCCTTTTTTCCCCTCTTTTGTGCAGCCTGCAGAAGATGTGACAATGAGCTACATTGCTAAAACTTTGTCTCTGTACATGAAACCTCCAATTACTGATTGCTGAAGCAGACAGAATCCTATTAGCAGGAAAGACGATGAGGCGAAGCGTTGCCCTGCCCTGGCAGTATAAAAATAATTAGCCAAAAGTTATTATACATACTAGAAAACATACACTGCAACTAGCGCCATTGTCATACAATACAAAAATAAAAATGAGGGAAAAACTTGCTTACATGGTAAATCAGTGTAGTTTAAAAAAAATAATAAATCATGAAAAAATTAGGGTGGATTCATAGATTTTCCATAGATATTTTTATTCAAAATATATAAAAAAAGGTAGAAATGTAGATTTTAATTTGGTAATATAAAACAGAAAATATGAACTGATGCTTTGAATTCAGGACAGAAATAACAAAACTTCTATTGTGCAAATATTATTTTAGTTTTTTGCAAACATTTTACATTTATTTTCTGAAAATACTTTTGCACATATATTCACATCCAGCAGACAGCCAGTGCTGCAGATAATTTAATAAAATAAATTCAAAAGAATATAATGATGGATCTAACGCTGTGTTTGCAGCAGTTCATACTGCAAAGAGTAAAAATCCACCCTGCACTAGAAGGCTTGTACTTATGTCTAGGAAATCTGTGTGTTACCACTTTGTAAAGTGTCAGATGCTGATGTTATAGCGGTGCTGACCCCTACTGTGAGGAAAGAGAACTCCGCACTGACAGATTCCACAGCTTTAATCCAAGTAATGACTATTAGCTGCAGGGTTGCCGACATTGTAATGTGCAATATATATGGCTCATAGATACCAGTTTATTTGATTTATTTACCAAAATATGAAGAGTATTGTCTACATAGTGAAAATTGTAAATTGTGTTTGAAAAGGTGAACAGCTGAATGAAACCTTAAAAGGGTTGTCTCTGCATAGATGTATGGGACAACTGACCCCCAGCCAATCATTAAAATGTAGAGGTGTAAATGTGTGGTTTATGGGGCTGTATGACTTCAGTAACCCTCTCTAATTGCGGGAATCAAGTGGCAGCAGCTCTAATAAGTGCCATGTTACCTTGTCTGCTATGTACTCTACACAGCTTTCCGTGGTGCCACCATGGTCAGCCCTTTCCAGAGTATGTTCAACCATGCACCCACTTCATACAAATACACCAATGAAAGGCCCGAACTGGTAATCTGACAAGTCTGAAAGTTTTTAGATATTCTGCTCAGCTGATCTTTATTGTTGCTGGTGGTCTGCATACTGATGAGTGTAAACATGCGCTAGAATGAAGTGGCAACGGCGCTAGGAAAGTGCTGGGTGGATGCATGGTCGGACAATGACCAAAGCTGGCTGATCATACACCCTCTAATAAAAGCTGTGTAGAGTCGGCAGGAGATAAAGTGGCATGGTCCAATACCAGCAATTTGCAAGGGGCATTCAACATACCCTGGGTGGACTGGGATCTTAAAATGGCCCAGAAAAAAAACTAAAAGTGTCCCCATATAATAGAGTCTAAAGTGACAGAAGGTAGGGCAACACAAGTAGGCAGGGAGAGGAGAAGCAGGCAGGGCCAGCAATACTATTGTGCAGCACAAAAGACCACCCCACCAAAACCAAATACAATAGTGCAGCAAAAAATACTGCCCTATCACCATAGTGAGGATGGTGGTACAGTAAAATTCAGGACTGCACATGCGGTTGCTGGCCATGTACATAAGTACCTGATGCCCCTAGTATTAATTAAAGGGGTATTCTCATCTTAGACAATGGGGGCATATCGCTAGGATATGCCCCCATTGTCTTATAGGTGCGGGTCCCACCGCTGGGACCCGCACCTATGTCCAGAACGGAGCGGGGAGCGCTGCGCCTGGAGGACCCCAGGTTTCCTAGCGATATGCCCCCATTGTCTAAAATGAGAATAACCCTTTAATGCTATGAGTATCAGATAGTTATGTACCTGGCCTGCGGCCATGAGGAGGGCTTGGGTGCTGCTCTGGGCATTAGCCCACTGGGAAATTTCCCTGTAGGGCAGGGGTCGGCACTCCAGCTGTTGTGAAACTACAATTCCCAGCATGCTCCATTTATTTCTATGACAGTTCTTAGAAGAGTAGAACCAGTATGCATGCTGGGAGTTGTCGTTTCACAACAGCTGGAGTGCCGGAGGTTGCCTACCCCTGCTGTAGGGTCTAGGGCTAGTCCATCCCTGAACATGCCACTCTGCCTTACTCGTGCTATTTATACAGGCCTACTGAAATGAATCTCTGCCCAGAGTGAAGGAAAACCTCACTACTGGAAAAGGAAGAAACAGTATAAAAGGCAAACAGAATTTTTTGGGTTCACTGAAAAGAAAATAAGTTATATATACAGGATTTTTTAATATAGGTTACATTATTCATCCTATACTAGACTCCATGTCGGCCATTTTGTTGGCTGAATCTATTTTTCATGAGATTGCATTTTATCAAGCCGCAAAGAATCAATGACACTTATGAAGCATTTCATGACCAGATATTCATGAGGCACTACTTGCCAACTGAGACTACATTTTCCTAATGCCTGCCTCTACACTGCATGCATATCATGGGCATTCTTCACTGACATTAATCCCCTGTTGCGAAATTAGTGATGTGAATATTACCACTGAAGCTATAGGAATTGCTAATGTGCTTTTTTAAGCTGCAAAGCCTGGAGAAGCATCACTGTAATGTAATGTAATGTGCTTTGCCATGTGATTTCAGAAATGGTCCCCCTCTCTCCCCATCTTACGGATGATGCATTTATGAGTTTTTCTCCTAGCTTTGCTTTAACGCTAAGTGAATAAAACGACTTACCTGGCCGTCAAAACAAAGTCTGAAATGAACTTATCTGTATTGGTCAATCTAATTGTCTACACACTGAACATACAGCCAGATAGAACTTTTCTGCCTTTTTACCCATTTTAAGCATAAAATTATAATAAAAGTATCACCCAAAAACAAAACAAAAAATAATAATTTTCAACTCTAGCTCCTCATCAGTAATCATCAAGGAGAATGTTTCCTTTTGACTTCATGGTATTAATACTGAAACTTTTTAAAGCCTATTAGAGCCTTTAGTCTAACAGTACATCTCCAAGAATTAGACTCCAGCCTGGCCCAAACTGGTAAGCTTGACAAATTGACAGATTCCAGATGTGACATGTTTGGTCGTCAATCAAAGTGCAGAGGGTGTGGCATTTGCAGCGAGAGCACAACCTCCAGGTGTAACGGCAACACTCCCGTTGCTCTTAGAGGCTCATTTGCATATATTAAAACTTTATTTTTCTTAGCAATGAGGACCCATATGAACATCGGAGCAACACAGATGTCTTCAGCTGCCAAGTGCACATGTAACAGGTCAGCCAGCTTCATGTGCACAAAACTGCTGTCAGATTTAATGAAAGGAACCTAATTTATTCATATACGGATGAGATTAACATTCACGTTATATATACACTATTGGGTGGCCCACAGAGTTGGGCCTTAGAGGGGGAACAAAAGTTCAAACTTTTGTATGATAGAAAAATACAGCAGAAGCTTTGATAAATTCTCCTCTTTAGGGTGTAGATTATCACTCCCAAAGTCTTGCCACACCTCTGTTAAGATTCACCATACTGGTAAATCTAGCACTCCCTAGTGAAATTCAAATATAGTACTCCCAAGGTTACGATTCATGGAGTTTGCGTAGTTGACACCATATAGCGTAATAGTGTACTGTGTTATCCATTTAGTGTTCAATTAATCTCATCAATCAGAATCCAGTTAATCCCAAAATTTGTAGCACAACTGAAAATCCCCTTCGGTGCTCAATTAAAAATCTATTCAGTGCCCAATTAATCCCACCATTCAAAGGTCAATTAATCTTGCCATTGAAAGGTCAATTAACTTCACCGTTCAGTGGTCAATACTCCCATACAGTTCCCCTATAAATCCTGAAAACATATACACCAGTACAATCCTCGTCCACACAGGAGATAGCTACTGGTTCTTGCCCCTGTGCACCAAAATTTTGTCACCAAGCAAACTAATAGGTGGACACAGGTGTCTAAATAGCCAAACTTATCGTCCAGGATAAGACCCTTAAATTTGGCTCTCCTTTAGAGTATCCGGTTATGTCATCAGTATCTTATCGGTGGGAGTCCCATGTGTGATGTCACTTTATTATTTTATTATTTGTAGGATAGCATCTGATATTTCAGAAGCTTTATATATATACTTTATGCTTTTGGCGATTGTCTTAACTATATTTTGGCATCTATTTTTGTAGGCCGAAATTGATTTTTCAATGGGGGTCACAATTAATAATCTATATTATAACCTATAAAGAAATAAGTGAAAATTATGCCATGATATAATTAGGAAATATTAATTGGTGCGCCAAAATACACTGGATTACAATTACCAGTAATCGGTTTTCCGTGAGCCCATGACAGCACCCTTGAGAAACCACCTCCTATCCAGGACAGCAAACAGGAACTTCTGTGGAGAGCTTTAAGAGGTGGAACTCCCCCTGTAATATCAGTTAATAGCGAGAAATATGTCCTATCTTACTGTAGAAATATTAGAATAGTAAATAACTAGGGAGGGAAAACAGCTTACAACACCTTTCTTCCAAAGGATAAAAGGTCATTGGAACCCAAATCTAACCTATGGAACCCACAATAGGTATTGGGGGCGCTCCATGAAACCTTATCTCCCCTATTCCTGCGCCCAAACTGAACAAAAAGACGAGAAGTCTTTCTCCACTAACTAGTCACCTCCAAGTTTGTAGAAAGACATCTTAACGTCAAGACAGAGCAGTTTTGTTTCTCTGTCATTTTTGGGATGCTGGCATAGTGAAGGTAAGAATCTCCTGAGAACAATATAAAACGGAGACTACCTTGGGAAAAGCAGAGACTTGCACTTTAAACATATTGGATCTGAGGTTCTTATTTAAACCCACCTGTAGGAAATGAAGATCTTGGACAAAGGTGTGGAACTAAGTGGGTCGATGGAAACTTTAGAAAAATTAAGGAAATCCTTCCAGATAGATAGTAGCGGTAACCATCTACCTGCTGAATAAAAGGGTAGAAATCACTTGATCTAACAAACCCCTTTCTCTCAATATCCTCTCAAGTACCAGGCAACTAGGTTAAAGGTTCTATAACTGATAAAGGGGGTCCTGAAACAGAAGATCCATCTTTGTGGAAAGGATCCAGGGGTCTGACAGGGACATCATCGATAGCCAGGTGAACCAGGTTCTTCTTGGCCAGAAGGGGGCAATCAGTATGACCCTTTACCTGTTCCTGTCTCAGCTTCTGCAAAACTCTGGGAAGAAGGCTCAAAGGAGGAAAGTCATATAGCAAGTGGTCTGGCCAGGGTCAAGAAAAAGCATATATCCCTGTTGGGTGTTCCTTCAGATTTAGAGAAAAAATACATGCTGAATTTCCTGTTTTGCATTGTTGCAAAGAGGTCCCGGGTCGGATGACCCCACTGCTGAACTATCTGTAGAAAAAGTTCATGATTTAGACACCACTCCCCCCTGGAACCTTTTGTAAACTAAGTACTGGTTTAGATCTATCTTTTAAGACAAGGAAAAGGAAGGAATAAAAATCAATTTCCCACAGCAACTCCTATGCAGTAGGACCGGAAACAGGAACTGATGTTCCTCCTCTTAAAGCTCCTGTCCTGGATAGGAAGTGGACTCTCCAGGGTGCTGTCATGGGCATAAATGAAGATATATGTATCAGTAAAATCCCCAAAAAATAAACCAATGCTTAAAGGGGTTTTCCAATATTTTTAAACTGATGAACTATCCTCTGTATAGGTATCAGTATCTGATTGGTGGGGGTCAGACACCCAAGACCACAAAGATCATCTCTCTAAAAAGGCAAAGGCGCCTGTAGTTGAGCCGAGCCTTCTTGCAGCTTTGCCTTGGCCATGTGATGTTATCTTCATCAGTTACACGGACTAGGTGCAGCTCAGCTCCACTGAAATGAATGAGGCTGAGCTGCAACACCAACCACAGCCGCTGTACAAAGTACGGCATTGCTTGGTGAGCTGATCTGCAGCTGGGCGCCTTTGCTTTCTCAAACAGCTGATCGGCGGGCATCCTGGGTTTCGGACCCCCACTGATCAGATACTGGTGACCTATGCAGACAATAGGTAATCAGTTAACAAAATCACGGAAAAAAACCCTTTAAGCATTGGTTTTATTTGATATTCTGTCATTGATTATAATAAATTGACTTTATAACTTCTTGCCCAATAAAGCTGTATTTTAGACATTCATTTGGTCATAGCGTGCACCTTTCTGTGACATGTATTCCTTTTTTTGCATTGTAGGAGCAAGATGTTGAGTGCAATGGGGACCTGTCCACAGTTGGAAGGACTGCAGCGGCGAGGCGAGTTACGCTAGTTTATTTTTTTTTTTAACCATCTGATGGCCATCGCAAAGTTTTTTTGTACTGAAATACCATTGGTGTTTCTGTTTTCCTGCAGAAATTGGTAATAAAATTAGCCTTTACATTTGCCTTTGAATCAAATGAAGTAGCAAAAAAAAAAGTAAAAACACACCAGGAGCTGGTGTATGGCAGTGTACTTGTAAGTAGAGTCTTGCTGTATTCTGTATGTGGAAGACAAATAAATCAATGCCAAAAAGGTGCAGACTTGTGATAATTGTGGTTGTAACCCAAGGTATACTAACCTAATTGAAGAAGGCAAAGTAATGATGCTGCTGGGCATTTAGGAAGCGCAATTCAACATCAATATGTATAGTATCAATCATTCTAGTGAAAGATACCTCTAATACATTAAATGAACAAAACAGATGTTACAAATAAAGTGAAGGCAAACAAAGTGGTAATTTTGAAGAAGAACATAGGAGGATACATTACAAAATGTAATTCAGATTTTTTTGTATTCTTTTTGCATGGTACCATAGTTATATGATATATAGTTGGCTTCACCACTCACCTGTGTACATTGTTTTGGCCTGAGGGTACAACCCCTAAGTTGGCAGCTGCTACAAACTTCTGTACCACCACCTGTGGTGTACTGTTGTGTGGAGATACTGTTATAGTTGCTGAGCTTTCATTCATACCTGTTAGCTTTGCTGCAGAATTACAACAAAAAAGGCATGTTACTGAGAAATATTTTATAAAGTTCAGAATTGTAATTTTTGCAACTTTACTGTACACCCTCCACATCTACCATATCCATAAGGGCAGCATTTCTATATACAGTATAAGAACATCAATTTCTCATCATACAGAAGAGACTCAGCACAGTATTACAGGAGCTGTCCCACGAAAAATATTCTACACTTTTCAAACCAGCACCTGGATCTGAATACTTTTGTAATTGCATGTAATTAAAAATTTTGCATAACCACTGAGTTATTTAATAAAATCTATCTGTATAGCTCTACCTGCTGTTAGTTTTTTTTTCTTTTTCTTTGTCCGGCTCACTGAGAAGGCCGCACATGCTCAGTTTCAACCTTCAACTGCCTCCTGAGCTGTGATAGGGAGAACATGGACACGCCCCCTTAGCTGCAGCAGAAAAGACACTCCCTTGAGCTTTCAGCTTGATATAAATCTAGTAGAGCAATGAATGGGGAGATTTCTGGATCCATGTGAGGTACAAAGCTGGTTCTAGCTTTGTTAGAAAGAGGTTGTCATGGACTATATGATGTCTGATTTTCACTTTTTACATTAGTCATGGGAGAACCCCTTTAAGTTACAATCATTGAAAATACGTATTAGATAATCCCATGCAGAAAATATGTTCTCAGTGGTACTGAATATTAGTTTTACAAAATTAGAGGATTTAAATTTCTCTGTTAGATCAGGCAAAACATTTTTTGGTTAAAACCATTTAAAGTTAATGTTACATGCTTGTTACGGCGCCCCCATCTGTTCACCTGATTTCTCTTGGAATGTCCATTAATGTGTCCATTGGTGGTAAGAAGTAGCTGCTTCTACTTCATTCTCATCGACTGTCTATCACGGGGTAGGGAACCTCCTCTCCAGCTGTTGTGAAACTACAATTCCCAGCATGCTTCATTCATTTCTATGAGAGTTCTTAGAAGAGCAGAGCGAGTATGCTTGCTGGGAGTTGTAGTTTCACAACAGCTGGAGAGCCGGAGGTTCCCTACCCCTGGTCTAGCACAATCGTATGAATCACTTTGCCGTCCATATACAAGAGGACCTGGGTGATAGGTCTGACTTGTAGAGCATGTATGACCACCGGCACTGGACACATTAGGTGGACATTGTGAGAAAATTAAAACACCCGGGGGCACCATAATAAATATGTACTGGCAATATTGAGACAGGAGTGTCCTCTAAATTTTTGCAAATGAAAATGTATGTTTTGTGTGACCTGAAAGAGCAATTTAATATTTAATTGAGAAACAAACTATTTAAAGGAATATGCAGACATGCCAGTTTTGTGGCTTTATTGACATTTTGGCTATATTTGATAAAACCACAGCAACAAACACCAAGAAAAACATCTAAACGGAAAAATAAAAAAATATTAGGGTGTCTATACAAGATTCGATGATGTGCTCAATTAGAAAGGTCTTAACACGTAAAGACTTGCAGACTAGTGTCTCAAAACTTCAGGAGGGTGAAAATTGTCAACTTTAAGATAATCATACTTAAAGGGAACCTGTCATCACCGAAACACCCCCTGAACTAGAGTAAGTGTTGTATAGTGTAAGTGATGCTGAATCCGAATATGTAAGTTTTATATTCATACTCGCTTCCATTCCGAGGCTGTGCTCCCACAAACCAGCAGTAAAATGCACTCAGAGGACTCTTCTTGGAGTCCTCTCCATTATGTGAGTGAGCACTGGAGTCCAGTGAGTGCATTTTACTGCTGGTTTGTCAGAGCACAGCATCAGAATGCAAATGAGTACAAAGATAAAAATTACATGTTCGGATTCAGCATCACTTCCACTATACACCACTTACTCTAGTTGAGGGGGTGTTTCGGAGATGACAGGTTCCCTTTAAGTGCGTAAATACAATTAATATAATATAAAATTGCGGTCCTGCGACTAGTAGTGTGATTGTCACTTCATCGTGATATCCATTAATGTAAAGATGTGTCATATGCATTTGTCACAATTTGGAGCTTTACTGGTGTTTAGAAAAGACCAGATTAATTGGAAAAGACAATGCTCCACAACACGATGGAAACTATAACAAATCACGTACGTGTCATTGAGAAGCCTAAAGAAAAACAGATGATTTGGAAGAAACACTATTTATAGACCTGCAGAAAAGTGACTCATCGTCATTTCAGAGATGAGATGTACTAGTTGGTACAAGTGTTGGGAATGGTGTAAGCGACTCTGAAAATTCGAATATAAGTAATAAACACATACTGCAAAATACACAGTAAACAGCACTTTCCATCACCATCAATCCATTTATAGCGCAAAGAAGCAGTTAAAATATAACAACCTATAGAATTTACTACTGTAAGAAACACCAAACTGAAACATTTTTATTTTCTGCATAAAAAGTTAGGTGTTCCATTAAAACATATACAAAACCATAAAAAGCTGTAAGTGTCCTAAATAAACGTGTAAATAAAAACAGTTGACGTGAATGTTGTGACTACTTACAGAAAACATATTGATATGAAGGTTTTATACACAAAGAGATACATAATATATAGTTTGTGTCACCAGTGTATCTGTAGACACTATACCCTAGAGCATGAAGTCCAGTATACAATATATATCATAACAGATTGTAAATGACTGAATACATGCAAAAAGCCTTGACCTATTGTCCAATATATGCAAATGAGTTGCCCATAGTGCCCAATTTACCATACATATACTTAACAGTGTCCTGCCTAGACTACTTCAACATCCCTCTCCGTGGCCTCTCATCAAACACTCTTGCACCCCTCCAAATCTGTCCTCCACTCTACTGCCTAGTTCAGCCACTTCTCCCCTCGTTTCTCCTTTGCCACTCCATTACCCAGTGAATTTAGTTCAAAATATGAACCCACAAGGCCGTCCACAACTTGTCCCCTCCTTACATCTCTGACCTAATCTCCCGACACATCCCTAAATGTGATCATTCCTCAATACCCCAACACATCAGACTCTTCCCACCATTCAAATTTTCAAAGTTATCTTGAAAACCCACCTCTCCTGAAAGCCTACAACCCACAATAACCCGATTCCAATACACAGCCATATGAACAGTTTCTACCCTCACCTAAAGCCCTTTCCTTTGTAAATTCTTAAAATCCTAGTGGAATTATTTTTTCAATTGGAGGAAAATACTGGTCCAATTAAATGTATAAGCCAACTGCAGGGGAATTTCAACTATACTGTATATTCAATATAATTTTCTTTGGGTCCATTCACACAACAATTCTGTATTCACAGACCCGGTGTGGTGGCATAAAGAGATGCTATGGAGTGCTGCAGTGAGGATCCTCATTAAAGGGGTTGTGCAGCCAGTAATAGTGATGACCTATGCTTATGGTTGGTCACCAATATCTGATCAGTGGGGCTCAGACTCCAGCACCCCTGCTGATCAGCTATTTCAAGAGGAGGTGGCACAAGTACAAGTGCTATTTCCTCTTCAAGATTACACTGCGCATCGTCTTGGAAGTGCAGTGGTGCAGTGTAATTGCAAGTGCTTGTTCCATTAAGTTAAATGAAAGTATTTGTAATTACACTGCCGCGCCAAAACGACACACAGTGAAATCTTGAAGAGGAGGTAGCACTCATACAAGCACTGCCTCCTCTTCAAACAGCTGATCGTCAGGAGTGCTGGGATCTAATAGCACCAGGTGAGGTATAGAGTGGGCTCATCATGCATGTTGGTACCCACATTCCCTGGATTTAATGGAGGCCATTTTGGCACCAAAAATGACAAAAAGCAGAGTGGACACAGCATACATGTGGAGCCTGCACTGCCTGAATTTTATGGTGGCCATTATGGCACATAACAGGTAGGAATTAGTGTTAGGTTCCCGTCTTACAGAGATCGCCTTGACATTTGGCAGATGGGCCCAAATAATTTTGTACAAAATATATTTTCCAAGAATCTTAAATTTACTAAATAAGTGTAGCATTAGCACCAGAATATTTTCTATTACTACGGCATTTTTGTACATTATTTGGTTTGCACAGTGCTGTTGCAGTGTATTTATTTTTTTCCTATATATATGGTTTCAAATGAGCGCCAATCTCTGCTTAATAATTTCTGTATTGATACAAGTTCTACAGTCGCCACTCTTGGTTTTGTGGTGTAAGACTATATGGAAAAATGTGGAGGAATCGTATAAGGGAATAAATTATAAAGGGTACACAGGAAAGTGAATTCAAAGGTGATAAAAGGTAATACAGCCAATATAAAATCATATAAAATTATATAATCTATATAAAAAAATATATTAAAATATTGACTCACTTCACACGGGGGGTAGTCACCAGGATAAGCACATAACACCTGTGACGAAAAAAACCCCGGCCAGGATGGCGTATGAGATGTGTGAAGTGAGTCAATATTTTAATATATTTTTTTATATACATTATATCATTTTAGATGATTTTATATTGGCTGTATTACCTTTTATAACCTTTGAATTCACTTTACTGTGTACCTTTTATAATTTATTCCCTTATACGATTCCTCCACATTTTTCCATATAGTCTCACACCACAAAACCAAGAGTGGCGACTGTAGAACTTGTATCAATACAGAAATTATTAAGCAGAGATTGGCGCTCATTTGAAACCATTCGGGGAGGAGAAACAACTCAGTTCTCCACTCCGAACAATCTGATATCTACAAAGTGAAAGTACCAGTCACACAGCTAACAGTTAACCCTTTGTGACAAAACAGCTCAATATTTTTAATAAAGGTCAACTGAAAAAATAATTTTAGCCAAAAATGAGTAACATGCGATAATTAAAAATTCATTAAACATTGCCTCCAAAGGTGTACACAGACTAAAGACTAAAGCCACACAGAAACTTCCGACTTCATTCACCAATATGTTCCATAAAGATCTAGTTCATCTTAATTATTGTAAAATCTTTAGTAATAATAATTTCTGGTCATTTCTGCCAGGTTAACGTTATCAGAGAAAGCAAAAACAGAACCCAACCATCATGTTGGTTATGGAAAGGATTACAAGATGACTGCAAATTAAGAAAACATTTTGGACCATTTTAATTTTTTACTTGTGTACCATATGCTGTAGCACTAAAAACAGCACATAATAAAAAGGTAATACGGTACATCCCGTAAAAAAAAAAAAAAGTTACCAAAAACCGAGACACCTTCTTCAATTTGCAGCCTTCAAACACATTTCACGCCAACAATTGCCTGAAAAAGACAGTGAGGAAGATGTAGCAAGTGTATGGCCCTAAAACGACGGAAGATTACATTGTGTTTAGGGCTGTTTAACCGCAATATTAAGACAGGAAGGACGGAGAAAGAAAACTCAGGCGGTATAGAGTTGCTTTTAAGCAGAGAGCACAGGGTGACCTAACACTGCCGCCAGAAGTGTACACTCATTTAGGATTTAAACCTTCTCCATTAAGCTATATTGAAGAGCAAAAGCTCAGTCAGTAAATGAATGCAACTATGTCTATGTTAAAAGCCCGTTTCCTGCAGCCTGTAATTAAAGGAAATTTTGTACAAAGCTAGGATTATTTTTTTGTCAAGCACCCGCAAATGGAAAGATGGATAGCATTCATACAAGTGGATGCATCGTTTCATATTTAACCTTAACACTCCCGCCATTAATGCTTTGTCTAACTTCTTCTATGAAAGACAGGGTACTGCTCCATTGAAGTAAAATTAAACAAAAACAAACAAAAAAAAAAAAAAAATCAACTATACCATGCTTTTCAGAAGAGACGATTCATTATTGCCAGCTAATGTATTGGCATAAAGAAAACTAACATCCTATCAGACAAGGCACACATTCAATCTGCCTGCCCAGCCCCCTCCCATTTTAACTCGTGCTGTTTTATTGTTATAGGCAATTTGTACCACTCAGCATGACAGTGTAAACTGAATTAAGATTAATTTACATGCAAAAGAACACTTAGGAGAGCAGCATGGTAAGCAAATGTATTGTCTCGATTGCTGAGGTGGAAAAGAACCTGGGAAGAGGGGGGGAAGCCAGTTTAATTAAGGGGCATCAAATATGATTGCTTGAGGTAGTTAAGGGGCCAGAAAATAGTAAATGTCCGACTAGTTAAAGAATTAGCATCTTGCTTGCAAGGGATTTACAAGATAGATTCATAAATCTTAATAAGACAAAGTAAACACCTTACCTCGAACTTTCATCTGATGTCTTTCCAAAAAGAACAGAACCACTTACTACAAAAACTCTGCATTGGAGGCCAGACACAGCATCTCTAGGGTAGCATGATAACACTAAGTGCAGAACATGGACTTTTGAAAGTCTGGGATTTTTATATTAATTTTTTAATGAAAAAATTATACAAGACAGTAATATATGCTGTCCCTGGATAACTGCACTTCCGTACAACAATTTCCATCAGATAAAAACAAAAAGGAAACAATATGGGTCCTCGGGCAGAAAAGAACGGGACCAACGCATAACGATATTTCGATGAGCATTGTACAGGGGTATCTCAGGACATGGATTGTGCGCTCTCGAAGAAGCAAACAGAAGAGCAGCCAGTAAGTCTTCAAAGGATTCCATCTAACTTTAACCCACACAGTGAGTCTATTTTTATTTTATTTTCCAATAACTACTAAACGATTAATATGAACGAGGAGAGAGGAGCTGTTTTTTTGTAAGTTGTGCCCTAATTCAAGAAAATAAAACAAAAAATATATTGGACTTCATGGCAAACGTTCTTGTGGAAAACAGCAATAACACAATACCAATAACTTGAGAGGGTGTTCATAGGGTGCTTCCTTCTCAAAAACAGCTGATCGTCGGGGTCCTGGTTGTCAACCCCCACCGATCAGTATCAAAATCTCGGAAAACCTGTTTAAGCCATGATCCCTTTTTTAGCAGGCGACATCCTCCTTGCCGAATAATTTGAATGTATGTCAGCTTTTTGGTGTGAATTAAGCCAGAATTCTGGCACATTTTGATTAGTAAATCTCCTTTAACCCAAGCACCACAGGGAAAATCACCTGAGGTTCTGACGGGAAAAAAGGTACTGTTTTAACATTTTGTTATATTGCGCACCTGCTAAAATTAAATAAAAAATTTCCTCATCATTCTGCACTCAACACTCCAAAATGAGAAAGTAAAAAAAAAAGAATGTTAAAATCTTTTACTAATTGATGAACATGAAAAATGCAAACCTTGATTCACATAAGTATTCAGACCCTTTACTAAAGACTTAGTTGAAGCAGCTCTGGCAGCGATTACAGTCCCCAGTCTTCTTGGGTATGAAGATTTGCACACCGCAATTTGGGGACTTTCTGTCATTCAGATTCTCTCAAGCTCTGTCTGGTCGGATGGGGACCGTCAGTAGACAGCCATTTTCAGGCATCTCCTGATGTTCGATTGGGTTCAATTCAAGGCTCTAGCTGGGCCCCTCAAGGACCTTCCGAGAGTTGTCCCTAAGCCACTCCTGTCTTGTGTTAGCTGTGTGCTTAGAGTCATTGTCTTGTTAGAAGGTGAACCTTCATCCCAGTCTGAGGTCCAGAGCACTCTGGATCAGGTTTTCATTAAAAATATCTCTGCACTTTTCTCCATACGGCTTTCCCTCAACCCTGACCAAACTCCCTGTCTAGGCTCCTGAAAAACACCCCAACAGCACGATGGTGCCACCACCATGCTTCACTGTAGGGATGGTATTGGGCAGTTGATAAGCAGTCTCTGGTTTCGTCCAGACAAAAAGCTTAGCATTGAGGTAAAAAAATTCAACCTTGGTTTCATCAGACCAGAGAATCTTGTTTTTCACAGTCTTTCACACTAGCGGCAGCACGGACCCGGCACCTAAAGGGCGCAGTGGGGAAACGTCATAGCTGCGCGCAGGAGGCGCGTGAAGACATGCTGCCGGCGTCCCTGCCTGGAGTATGTGAGTATGTATGTGTTTGTGTGTATGTGTGAGTATGTATGTATGTCTGTATGTATTTCTGTATATGTGTAGCCGGATCCGGAATGACCCCCCATTGCAAGTCAATAGAGGACAGATCCGGATTACTGGTGTTCATTCATTGTCAATGGGGACAAAACTGAACTGAAGACAACGGAATGCTCCTGAAAACATTCCGTTCCGTCTTCAGACCGGAGAACAAACCAAAGCATGCTGCGGTTTTCTCTCCGGTCCAGGCATCCGCACCAAGACGGATCCGGAATGACCCCCAATGCAAGTCAATGGGGACGGATCCGTTTGGTGTGACCAACATGGTAAACGGATCCGCCCTCCATTGACTTTCAATGGAGTTCAGGATGGATCCGTCACCACAGACAGACAGACAGACATGCATATATACACACACATACACACAAACACATACATACTTACATACTCCAGGCAGGCCGCACATCTTCATGCCCATGAGGCGTGCCGCTATGACGATTCCCTACAGCGCCCAGCAGAGGGCGCTGTGGGGAATCGTCATAGCTGTGCGCCTCCTGGGCGTGAAGACGTGCGGCCTGCCTGCCTGGAGTATGTAAGTATGTATGTGTTTGTGTGTATGTGTATGTATTGTATATGGTACTGTGTGACATGTGTGGGGCCGGAACGCGGTTCCGGCCCCACACATGTCGCTGCGGCAGTCCGGATCCGACGGCACCCTTCACCTGCCGGATCCGGACTGCCGCTAGTGTGAAAGAGGCCTAAGCTGTGAGACCTTATATAGACAGGGGTGTGTCCAATCAACTGAATTTACCACAGGTGGACTCCAATACAGGTTTGGAAACAGTTCAAATATTATCAAGAGATATGTTAGCTAAGCAAAGGGTCTGAATACTTACATCCATGCCAAAGTTTAGTTTTCCTTTTTTAATAAACTTGCAAACATTTCTAAAGTTTTTCACTTTCTCATCATGGGGTATTGAGTGAGGAATCATAGGGAAAAACTAGAAAAAAGTGAAAGGGTCTGAAGATTTTCCAGATGCATTTTAATAATGATCAGTGCATCTCCAGCTGAAGTGAACAGACCACTCTTCACGGCAGCATTCAGTCGCTACTGTATTCTCTCAGGAAATGGAAAAGGCATCACTCACCTTTCTTTGCAGAGCAGCAAGTAACCAGCAATGAAGGCTTTAGCCAGCAGAAAGTAAGAAAATACCAAGAGAGATGACAATGGACATCAGTAACACAAGATAACAGTTCTGGCGTCCACACACAGAAAAATCCTAATCACATGTAATATTGCTCCGACAGCAAAGCATAGATGCCACACAGAGATAATATTAAAGGGGTTGTGCGGTGGCTTAATACTGACCCGTGACCCCTTCAAACAGCTGATCGGTGGGGGTGCTGGGAGTCTGCCCCCTGTCAATCGGATACTGATGACCTATCCTGAGGATGGGTCTCCAATATTAAGCCGCTTCACAAACCCTTTGACATCGTTCATGTCCACCAGACAAGAAATACCAAGTCATTGGATCTCCTTCATGTAGTGTAGGATAAGAGGTAAAAACACCCTCACGATATACAGAAGACTGTTACCTCAGTATACCATCAATCACACATTCAGTACAACACAAGATTTTTTTTTTACAGTTTCAAATTTTTTTTTTATTTTAAATTTAGTTGAATTGGTACTGAAATGTGCCTTCATTCATCCATCCATCTTGACACAAGTGAAATATTTTGTCTGAGACCACCAACCTTGCAAGAAATTCCTGTTAGGCAAGTTTGAGGCTGTCTTTAATGTCTAGAAAATCTTGCTATACATAGTTACATAGTTGATGAGGTTGGAAAAAAAAAATAGAAGTCCATCAAATCCAACCTGTAATTCTGCTATATTGATCGACGGATCAAATCCCTGGATCAATGTCCATCTTCCTACATATGAGAAGACATTGCTAATTATTAGTGTCTGCTCCAGGCCGTAACATCAAGAGTGTAAAGTATAAAAGAGACAGCCAGTATTATTAATATGGGGCCACACAGTTATAGGGGTCCACCTCAGTTCCTCCCTGCATGTGGGACAGATTTGATAAGGAATGTCCCTCTTTACAGACTCTACCATGTTTGCAGACATAGGGGGCTTCCGCTAAGGATGACTGGCTTAGCAGATGAATAAGCACTGGGCATTTTTGACTCTAAATGGGGGGCATGTAATGGAGTTACCATTTGGAATGGACATCACGATGGGTAAAGTTTAATACAGAGCTATGTCTTCTCTACGCACATCCTTGCCTAACATGACTGTCTAGGCTGAGGAAAATAGGGTCAGATTTCCCCCCCCAGAAACATGTTTGTACATGGGCAATATAATGTTATAATGTTATTATATCCCATCTTCATTCAAGTGAATGAACTGAAATGCCATACACAGACTAAAGACAGAGCTGGCACTGTATCTGGAAAAAGTGGGAAATTATTTTCTAATCCAAGACAATCCCTTTCACATCCATACTTAAGGGGGTTGTCCACTATCTAGTTACTGTTGACCAATGTGTTTATAAGATGACTAATATGGTACTCACTAATATAGTTTTTGTTGATATTCTGCACTATATTCTATATATTTTATAAAGGTATGCTCCTTGTTGGCCAAGCTTTTTGTGCTGTCCATGTGGCTGCTGACGGAAGGTCATGTGGCCATCAGGGGCCATCTTATGGACAGGACCTTAATGCGGACACCACAGAAGATTTGCCTAACAAGGGGACATGGCTTATGAAATATAGAAAACAGCATAGAATATAAAAAAGGCTATATTATTATGTGCCATCTAGTCATCTTACATGCACACTAGTAAACAGTGGACAAAAAGTGGCCAACCCCTTTAGCGCAGCACTGATCTTTTCTTTAGCGGGATAAAATCCAGCCTTTCAAAGAACCCATATTAATGTAGTAACTTGAGATGGGTTAGTTACAAACAGAAAACATCAGTTTTTATGAGACATTACATAACATGGTCACCACAGCCAAACCACATATCAGGTTTTACACTACATTTAACGTTGACATGCTCAACTACATCAACAATCAACTAGGAAAACCTAAGCTATACTTACCCTGCTCTTTCTTAAAGTCTGTTTCTGACATGGTTACTGGTAAGAGAAGTTCTCCGGGTGGTGGTTGTATTGCAACAGAAAATCTGTCATCCTTGGTGCTACAAAAAGAAAAAAAAATATTGAATGATCTTCAGCGAGTAACTTGTTTTACCTACTTGAGTGTGATAAGTGGTCCTGGTATAAGCGGGTATCTGACCACCATCACTCCACGTGCTCATTTTTTTATTTTATTTTTTTTATATCTCAGTACACTCTGCCTGTAAGGAATGAGAAGCAACATCTCTGAATGACTACTGTCTACAGATGGCTGTCTCTGGTTTGGCCGATACCCAGAGTCATGATACAAAGAGCACTACCCTAAAAACTGTAGTATATTGATTTACACTACTTGAATCAGTACCTTTTGAGAGTAAGATCTCTGATAAAACATGAGTGATACTAGAACAGGCCAGAAAATTCATACAAGATAGCAAAGACAAAAAATACATCAGCTCACCACCATACAAGAGAACTCTATACATGTGTATCTGTAAACGTGGATGCATGGGGGAAAGAACCAGGACAGATCCTGGGTATATCAGAAGGAACGCACAAGATTGCCAGCGTCCAAAGTGAAGGTAAAAACAGAAATGTGTTAAATATCGATTAATATCAATTGGTGCTCTACCACAAATAGGACTGCTTACAGGACTTCATAAAATTGATATTTAATATGTTTTTGTTTCCTTTTTATCTTTACTATGGATGCTGGCAATCTGCCACATTTCATATATTGTATTTTTCACGCTATAAGTGGGGAAAAACCCCAGTGCATCTTTTAGGGCGAATACCAACGAGCACTTCCACTATGGAAACGCTCATTAGTACAGGACTGGGAGGCGGGGAATGCAGCTCTTCCTGTGCAGGCTCTGTACTCACCGCTTCCTGGTCTTCATCAGCCACATGCTGTGCTCTGATTTGCGCACAGTGTGAGGATGCTGGCACGCTCTGAGACCTCAAGAGGTGCAACATCAGGTCAAAGGATGAGCAGAAGCTAGATATTAGGAGAGGAGCCTGAAGCAGGAGAGGTAAGTTGATTTATTTTTTCTCTGATCTGAGGTCAGATTAACATAGGGGTCTGATTTGAGGTCTGATTGGGGTTTTATAAACATTGGGCATCTGATCTGTGGTTTGACTGAGGATCTTATAAACACTGGAGTCTGATCTGAGGTTTTAATAGGAGTCTTATTAACATTGGGGGTCTAATTTGAAGTTTGATTGGGGTTCTTATAACTAGGGGAGCTGATCTGAGGTCTGATTGGGGGTCTTATTAACACTGTGGGTCTGATCTGAGGTCTGATTAACATTGAAGGTCTGGTCTGATGAAAAATATTTTTTTTCTTATTTTCATCCTCTAAAACCTAGGTGCGACTTATGGGCAGGTGCGTCTTATAGGGTGAAAAATACAGTAACTATACTATTTGGTTCCTCAGCTATTGCTACTAGAAGTTTATTACAAGTTATGTCTAACGACAACTCTGCTTAAGGCCCCTTTCACACGGGCGAGATTTCCGCGCGGGTGCAATGCGTGATGCGAACGCATTGCACCCGCACTGAATCCTGACCCATTCATTTCAATGGGACTTTTCACACTTTTGGGTGAATTTTTTCACGCATCAGTTCGCCGTTGAGTGAAAATCACAGCATGTTCTATATTCTGCGTTTTTCACGCAGCCCTGGCCCCATTGAAGTGAATGGGGCTGCGTGAACAACGCATTGCATCCGCACGCAAGTGTGATTCCCTGATAGTTGCTAAGAGATGTTGTTTGTAAACAT
The DNA here is from genome assembly GCA_900303285.1 of Rhinella marina. NCBI lineage: Eukaryota > Metazoa > Chordata > Amphibia > Anura > Bufonidae > Rhinella > Rhinella marina. The sequence continues at coordinate 106,140 of ONZH01002631.1, read as the reverse complement.
TCAGTTTTTTATCACGCGCGTGAAAAACGCATTAAAACGCTTCGCACCCGCATGGAAAAAACTGAACGAACGTACTGCAATCAAAACTAACTGCGATTGCGTGCTGATTTTCCGGAACGCATCCGGACTGAATCCGTGACGCCCATGTGAAAGAGGTTAGCACCAGAATACAACAAGGGAGATCCAAAGATTACAGTATCTTGCATGCAACTCCAACACCTCTCACCCTGACCATTCATATTAGTATTAAGCTGTTTTTCCTCTCCTGGCCCTAAGGCCTCTTTCACACTAGCGGCAGTCCGGATCCGTCAGGTGAAGGGTGCCGTCGGATCCGGACTGCCGCAGGGACATGTGTGGGGCTGGAACCGCGTTCCGGCCACACACATGTCACACAGTACCATATACAGACATACACACAAACACATACATACTTACATACTCCAGGCAGGCCGCATGTCTTCACGCCCAGGAGGCGCGCAGCTATGACGATTCCCCACAGCGCCCTCTGCTGGGCGCTGTAGGGAATCGTCATAGCGGCGCGCCTCCTGGGCATGAAGACATGCGGCCTGCCTGCCTGGAGTATGTAAGTATGTATGTGTTTGTGTGTATGTATGTCTGTCTGTCTGTATGTGGTTACAGATCCGTCCTAAACTCCATTGAAAGTCAATGGAGGGCGGATCCGTTTACCATGTTGGTCACACCAAACGGATCCGTCCCCATTGACTTGCATTGGGGGTTATTCCGGATCTGTCTTGGTGCGGATGCCCGGACCGGAGAGCATGCTGCGGTTTGCTCTCCGGTCTGAAGACGGAACAGAATGCTTTCAGGAGCATTCCGTTGTCTTCAGTTCAGTTTTGTCCCCATTCATTGTCAATGAAGCGTTTTATTCCGGTATTGAGCCCCTATGACAGAACTCAATACCGGAATTTAAAAACGCTAGTGTGAAAGTAGCCTAAAGCTGCCTATATGCAGCAGATAAACATTGGCAAACTTGCTGGCAATTAAATGTGTATAGGGAACTACAGATTGTCACTCAAAGACAGGTGGTGATGGGATAAGAGGATCAGACATGCTGGTTTGTTAATGTGTCTGATCATTTGTAGTGTTGAATCATAAGCTGCTGCCAATTCTTAGGGAAAAAAGCCAAACAGCCGTCTTTATGTGCACTAAACATAAATACAGAATTTTTTCAGAACCTCCTAGTAGGTTCTTCAGATACAATAATATTCAGCTATAACATTCTTTAAATTACCAGAATTTCTGGATTAAGGAATTTTACAAAAGTGTCTTGTAATATCAGAAACTTGACACACACAGGCAATTGTTTTATATACATTATAAGACTATACAATTGATTGATGCAACTCCCCATGTAAGGTATATCCTATTCCATGAATTCCAAGATTATGGTCACTATTGATTCTGGATAGTCCTTCGGGTCCCATTATAATCAGAGAAATATAATTACTTGTAATAGAAAATCAATTGATTAATGTTCATGATATTTAAAAGAATATTTACAATAGGTTATTGATGAGGGAAGATTTTTAAGATGGCGACAAAAAGCATTGGCTGCATTATTGATGTGTACAACGTTCATTCATATAGGTCAAGGATAATATTAATTATGCTGATGAGAATGGATCCTTCTGAAAATGAACCATGAGCTTAAAGCATTATCAAGTCCTATACCAAATAAACACCATGTTAATATAGTATCTACAATTAGCAATATACCCAAAATGTAATAAATGTACCGTATTTATCTGCTCTTACAACACGCTATATGGCATCCATGGTCAAAGAATTTGTTTCACTGTAATATTTAATTTGTGCAATGTGATAAATTGCTGAGGACAGGCCTAATACACTGCAATATAGACGTGTTGCTGTTTATTATATTAGCAATCTCCTAGCGATTAATGTAAAAAAAATAATAATAATAAAATGGGCAAAATACGTAAATTTGTGGCCCCACATTTATTATGGAAAATTAAAAATCAATAAAAAAATGTACACATGATCAGTGCTGTTGTGATCATAACAACCAAAATAATATAATTGAATGGAATTTAAAAAATTATCAAAAAGTCACAAATACCTCAAAAAATTATACCAATGAAAACAACTTGTGAACAGAAAAAAAACAACAACCTCTCACATAGTTCTACCGTTGAAAAATAAAAATGTTGGGCTTTCAGAATATGGCAACAGATTGCTACTATATTTTACTATTATTTTCTTAAAAAGTAGTAAAATATAAAAACACTATAATGTATAAATTTGGCATTGCTGTAACCACATTGACCCGCAGAATAAAGTTAGCATCTCAATTATATTGCATGGTGAACACCATAAGAAGGAAACCCAAAAAGCAAACTTATACAGTATATTCCAAAAAATGGTGCCATTAAAGGACATCTGTCAGCAGATTTGTACCCATGACACTGGCTGACCTGTTATATGTGCACTTGGCAGCTGAAGACATCTGTGTTGGTCCCATGTTCATATGTGCCTGCACTGCTGAGAAAAATATGTTTACTATATGCAAATGATTGAGAGGGACGGGCAGTGTAAATGTTATCATGCCTGGTCCTGTCAATCAAAGTACAGATAGTGTTGCAGTTGCAGAGAGAGCAGAGCCTCTAGGTGTTTAAAACACCATTTTTTTCAGCAATGCAGGCACATATGAACATGGGACCAACACATATGTCTTCAGCTGCCAAGTGCACATGTAACAGGTCAGCCAGTGTCCTAGGTACAAATCTGCTGACAGATGCCCTTTAAAAACGACAACTTGTCCTGGAAAAAATAGCGTTCATACAGGTAGATTAAGGAAAAAGTTAAAGTTATATAAAAATACATATATAAAGTAAGATATGATATATAAAAATGTCAAAACCCAGTAAAGAAAAAAAAAAAAGAAAAAACAAAAACACTGTGCCAGTTTTTTGGTGGAGAAAAGTAAAAAAGTTAGAGTTAAAATTGATGTCTTTTTAGCATTTTATGATGCCCTTGACACTTTTCCATAAAGTGGGTAGGAGTATGCAGTATTTTTTTTTATTTTTTTTTTTTACTAAAACAGCCCTATAAAATCCCCACTGTGTTCTCTAGGACTAAAACAGCTGAATCCTGAAGGGGTTAACATCAAGTAATTTTATTGTCCTGTCCTTTTTGTGCGGCCTCAAAACTCTTCCTAAAATTTCAGATGTTCTTATTACTGTAAAATTGACGTTGAAGAACTCAAAAAGAAACTAGTTTTTTAAAAAATATATATTTTATAACTACAACGCCCATCACACAGGAATCGATCTTTGCTCTACAGCACAGGTAACCAGCATTTGCTATGCAAAACACACAGCCAGAGATTGGCATCCAAAGTCAATTGATCTGCCCATTACCACTATCTCCCAGCCCCCAGAGGCTCTGCGATAAAGCTATTGATCTAAATGCTGCCGATCGGTTTCCATTTTCTGATTTTGGGCAGGCCAATTAAGAATGTGAATAATTGTGATTACACCGCTTCAGGATCAATTACATCTGATGCAAGACGGAGCGCTCGTACCGGGGCGACCCAAAAGAAAAGGATTATGACGATTGATGCTTTTACGTACTATGGTTCTTGAAGAACGTCTAGAAATAATGGTGAGCTAAACACGAAACCTCAACACCATAGCGGAGGCCGTGGAAGGAACAAGGGTGTGCGCCGTCGTCACCTCCTAATTTCAGGAATACTTAGAATAGGATTCAATTAACCCTTGTCTAATAATGCTGATTTGGAGTCATTTAGCTTATTATGTGTGATTTCATTAAATATCACAATCAACTTTTCCCTGTCAGGCTGCCTGTACATGTAATGGTTTCAATGTGCTCCTCCTGCCGAGGCGCCACAGGCGCCAAACCGTAATGAAAAACCGGTTTAATTGGTGGTAAAAACACGTGCACTTTTTGTCCACGAGACACAATCCGCTACCTGTACGGGCAATAAGTATTTACTGCCAACTGTTTGATTCTATATAGACTGGAGGGTACTTAAAGGGAACAAGCCCCCATCCACAGTACCCCCACTGATCCTGAGGTGGGGGGTCTCGTTCCCCTGTTTCCTGTAGCGTGCACCCTATCACTCCATTCATTTTCTATGGGACTGCAGGAGATAGCGCAGTACAGCCACCAGTACAGGTCATCAGTATCTGACAGGTGTGGGTCCGACACACGGGACCCTCACCGATCAGCTGTTTTGAGAAGGCATCGGAGTTCCTGTAAGCACCGGTCTTCTCCCTGCTCACCAAGCACAGTGTTGTACATTGTATAGCGGCTGTGCTTGGTATCGCAGATCAGCCTAGTTTAATTCTATGGGGCTGAGCTGCGCCTAGGCCACGTGACGTCATTGGGCTAGAAAAAGCAGAGAGAAGGCTGCGGTGCTCACAGGAATGCTGGTGCCCTCTCGAACAGCTCATGCTGGGAGCGCATGGTGACGTCATCACACTGAGTGCAAGTCCTTTTCAATCAAGAAGCGACTGCCTCTGCGTGTGCAAGTGGATGAGGTGAGTGTTTTTTAACTTTTTTTTTCTTGCAAAGACTAAACATTACAGCTGGGGGCCACTATGGGCAGCATTATTAATGCGGGGAACACTATGGGGAACATTATGGGCCACCATGAGGGACATTATTACTGCTGGGGGTCACTATGGGTGACATTATTACTGCTGGGGGTCACTTTGGGGAACATTATGGGCCACCATGGATGACATTACTACTGCTGGGGGTCACTTTGGGGAACATTATGGGCCACCATGGGGGACACTACTACTGCTGGGGGTCACTTTGGGGAACATTATGGGCCACCATGGGGGACATTATTACTGCTGGGGGTCACTTTGGGGAACATTATGGGCCACCATGGGGGACATTATTACTGCTGGGGGTCACTATGGGGAACATTATGGGCCACCATGGATGACATTACTACTGCAGGGGGTCACTTTGGTTGAACATTATGGGCCACCATGGGGGACATTACTACTGCTGGGGGTCACTTTGGGGAACATTATGGGCCACCATGGGGGACATTATTACTGCTGGGGGTCACTTTGGGGAACATTATGGGCCACCATGGGGACATTATTACTGCAGGGGGTCACTTTGGTTGAACATTATGGGCCACCATGGATGACATTACTACTGCAGGGGGTCACTTTGGTTGAACATTATGGGCCACCATGGGGGACATTACTACTGCTGGGGGTCACTTTGGGGAACATTATGGGCCACCATGGGGGACATTATTACTGCTGGGGGTCACTTTGGGGAACATTATGGGCCACCATGGGGGACATTATTACTGCTGGGGGTCACTTTGGGGAACATTATGGGCCACCATGGGGGACATTATTACTGCTGGGGGGGTCACTATGGGGAACATTATGGGCCACCATGGGGGACATTACTACTGCTGGGAGCCACTATAGACGACATTATTACAGCTGCGGGCCATTATAGGGGACATTATTATTGCTGGGGGCCACTATGGGGGACAGTATGTGTACTGAGGACAGTGCAGGAGTTGGAATCTTTATTTAATAAAAAATAAAAAAAAAAACCAATGAAATTCATCTGATTTTCATGGCTATTTTTAACAGTCATTCGGCCACAAAAAGGATGCAAAAACGGCCATGAAAAACTGTTTTTGAGGGACTTTTTTTTTCGTATGAATGTAGCCTCATTAGCTATGGCTCATAGAAGGCAGACCTGAGCGGACACCCCCCCCCCATACACACACATATTACAATGTAAATTGCATGAGTACAAGTCTAAGGCTACATGAAATAACAAAGTGAAAAAAAACTTCCTAAAAGTGTACATTATATGTAGGACGTATAAGACATGATGCCTCCGGCATTGTCATTGAAATAACTTTGCTGGGGATCAGGACAAGTAACATCCAGCGTGAAGGAAATCTATTTCTAGCGTTGCCGGTCAGTAATATTGATCGCCTGGTTTGTCTAATAGGAAAATAATAAACAATTACTTTGCCGTGCCCGAATAAGTAATCCGTTTTTATATATCTGATACAGCAAACCGCCCTAAACATAAAGGTGATGATCTGCATAAATCAATGCGCTAGGTGCCATGCTTGTATTTATCATTGCGAGCATCCTTTATTCAACATGGTAACAGTCAAATCGTCCATCAATAAACTGCCTGCTTAACACCGGCGCTAATTCCTGAATCACTCATAGACTTCACGTTATTTATCACATTCTGTAGAATCCATACTGTGCAGGTACCGTGGGCCATACACACTGCATCAATGTCAACTAAACTTAAGAGTTTTGGTGGGACCAGAAAATTTTGGTGGTGTCCAAACTCTCCTATAATTACATAATTTGGATGGGGGGGGGAAGGATCAAGCTGTTGAATTTCAACATGCCCGATCCTCTGTTCTTAAAAGGGATTGTGCCACCATCTCAGACAATGTGGGCATATCGTTAGGATATTCCCCCATTGTCTGATAGGTGTGAGTCCCACCAAATCTCATAAACACAGCCAAAAACAAAGTCTGCAAAGTGGTGGCCGGCAGTGCCAAGTCCATCCACCACCAAGCGTTCCTATTGGCCCATCGAAGCTAGCCAAGTATTGTGCTCGGCTATTTTCGGAATCCCCATAAACTAAAGGGAAAACCCCTCTAAACATAGATGACTGATGGCAGAAAAAGACCGCCTGGTCCATCTAGTCTGCCCTTATATTATTTCTTTTTTTTCTTAGGATAAGAACTTACATTATAGTACGAAAAAGCCGAATTTTACAATTTACTACATATTGCCCATTTATGAAGCAGTTGGAGTCGGAGTGTGATAAAATGCAGGAATCGGAGTCAGAACTTCGGCTTACTGACTCCACAGCCGTGCTCATCTGATCGTTGGGGGGTCTGACTCCCGACAATCCAGCCGATCACTCCTTTGATCGCTGCGGTCTCTTCCTAAACCAGTAACATCACGTTCATTGGTCACGTGGCCTCGGAGCAGCTCAGCCCCGTTCAAGTGAATGTGTCTAAACTGCAATACCAAGCACAGAAGCTATCCAACGGACGGCGCTTTGCTTGGTAAACTCTCACCGGAGCGCTGTGGTCTCGTCATACAGCTGATTGGCGGGCTTCCCAGGGGACGGTCATCCGCCGATCTGATATTAGTGGCCTATTCTGAGGATAGGTCATCAATATCAAAAATCTCAGAAAATCTCTTTAATAAAATTCAGCATGAAAAACTATTTAATTAACTTTTGTTTCAAAAAAGTGGCAGTTGTCAGAGATTATCTTAATTCTTCATTATGGCACCCCTGGTGTTTAATCCGTATAGTAACATGGGTAATGTGTATGTCTGAGAAGGATGAACAGGGTCGCACATGCTCAGTTCCATCTTTCAACTGCCATCAGCCACATCTACTGTTGGAAGGCATCACAGTTATAGAGTGAGGGCTACAAGAACAAAGCTCACACCCCCGAGCTGCAGAAAAAGGACACACCCACAGATCTGCAGAAAAATGACACGCTCCCTGAGCTGCCAACCTAAAGAGAATCTGGCAGAGAAACTGCAGCAATGAATGTGGAGATCTCTCGATTGAAGTCATCCTTAAGCTTGTCTATTTCTCACCGTTGTAACAATTCACAAGTAATTGTGAACCAAGCAGATTATTAGCGCAGTCCCTCAAATTCAGAATGAGAAATTGTGTTATATTGGGGGCCATGTGGGCCCCGTGCACCCCCAGTGATTGCTCTTAAACCCTGTCTGCCCCTGATCTCTCTCTGACGCTTATCTCTCTTTACATACATCCATTCAGCCAGCATCAAGCACCGTATTTATATGATTAGTTAGTATTTTTTTCTTCTTTTCCTGCCTCATTAAGCGCAAATGAAATGCTGATAACATGTAATAATGAATGGTTCATTGGTTCTTACTGAGCTTTGGATAAAGGACTTAATAATTCTCTATATTTTTTGTTAAAGGGTTTGTCTAGAATACAGAACTGTCTGGGCTGCAAATGGAAAAGTATGAACTGTGCTAAATAATAGGAACAGGATGACGTCACGTCTGTGCGCTAAGTGACGGACGGACATCATGTCATTTTGTAACCAGAGAGTACCTGGGAGACGAGGAAAGTAACTACATGGGAGAGGGGAGGAATTTATAAAGTACATTACATCAAGTAACATTACATTAAAGGGGTTGTCTCACAAATGGCATTTATCATGTACAGGAAGTTACTACAAGGCACTTACTAATGTATTGTTATTATCCATATTGCTTCCTTTGCTGGCTGGATTCATTTTTCCATCACATTATACAATGCTCGTTTCCATGGTTACAACCACCCTGCAATCCAGCAATGGTGGTCGTGCTTGCATTCTATAGGAAAAGGTGTCAGACTCTTTGGCGGGTGGGACCGTGGGAGTGCACAAAGGCTGATGTTTTTTCCTATGGTGTGCAAGCACGACCACCACTAATGGATTTCAGGGTGGTCGTAACAATGGAAACGAGCAGTGCATAATGTGATGGAAAAATAAATCCAGCCAGCAGAGGAAGCAATATGGACAATCACAATACATTAGTAAGTGCCTTGTATTAACGTTATCCACATGATAAACGCTATATCCTAAAGTGAAACAACCCCTTAAAGCCCAAATAACCAACTTTAATTTAAAAAGGACCTGTCATCTCTCCTGTCTGTTTTACTACTTGCATTTTCCATGCAATAACAATTCTGAGGCATTTTTTTTATAAAACAATTTTGTTCCATTCCTCACTTACTGGCACTAGAAGTTTATGAACAAATCTTTAACTGGGTATTACCAGAGGGGAGTGTGTCCCTGCAGAGTTTCACACTGGCAGCACTGACTGGATAGTGGCAGACTCTGCAGGGACACAGCCCCGACTGGTAACACCCAATTACAGATTAATTTATAAACTTCTAGTAGCAATAACCAAGGAATGGAACAAGACAGAAAAGAAAAGATGCACTAGCATCAGCACTGCATGGGGAATAAAATAAAACAGATGTCAGGAATGGTGACAGGTCTTCTTTAAAGGGACACTCTAGACATTATGAAAAATACAAGCTTTCTTTGGACCTGTGGAAGAAATATAGTTCTGTGAATTACCAGTCTGTCACATTGCTGATGCTGCCGTCTCCAAGCAGTGAGATCTTCTGCTAAAATCCTGACCAGATGTGTGCACTTCACTTCTTGTTCAGCTGCATAGTGGTAAATGCAGCTTATCAGGAAGAGAAGGGCACATATCTGATAAGGATTTCAGCAAAAGATCTCACAGGCTGTGCAAGCGCAGTGGGACTGCAGCACTGGCAGCACAGTGGACAGGTAAGTATTAACAAAACCATCTTTCTTCCACGGGTCTGAAGAATGCTTGGATTTTTCATAATGCTTGGAGTACCCCTTTAACCACCTAACTGTTTTGCCCGAGTCCAGCTCGGGCATTGTGAAAAGTAGCTAACTGGAAGGGGGAGGGCTGCTTTAGATGGTGATATCTCCTCAATGGCAGCAGCTAGAAACATACAACTGGTCTTGTCTGAAAGCTGACAGTCCAGGCTTTCATACAAGACCAAAATGACAAACAGTCCAAGCAACAGAGGAGAAATCACTGTTAGAAATCAAGTCAGGAATAATTCAGCTGCATTCACAGCATCACGATTTCTATCAGTGATATCTTTCTCTGTCCTGAACATATTGCTGTCGTTTTGGTGTTGTCTGAAAGCTTGGAATGTCAGCTTTCAAACAAGTTCAGTATATTTCTAGCTGCTACCATTCAGGAGGTAGCAGCATCTAAAGCAGCCCTCCTCCCTCCAGTTAGCTACTTTTCCCACTGCTAGAGTGGCATAAAGGACGGACAGATGCTACTCCTCCCTGCTGGATCCAATTCTAGCTTTGGACCATAAATCCGCAGCAAAAATGGAGTGTGTGATTTCAGCCTAAAAAAATCAATTACAATGCAATATGAAAACAAACACAAAGGTCTTCCATTATCTATACGCTATAAACCAATAACAGCATACAGTATAGTATAAGCTATACGATGAAACCCACCGGAAGCATTATCTCTTATATAATACGCAAAGGAAATTTTCCAGTCATATCAGCCACATTCCCGCGACTGTGCGACAGCCGATGCTGTGTTGCGGACTACTAGGCACTGGCTGAGTGCACTCCGCTTTGCGGTGCAGACCTACTGACTTCAATGGGTCCGCAATTTGCAAGATGTGTTGAAAGAGAGGACATGTCCTATCTTTTGCCACAGGGAGGCACAGACCCAGAAGCACACGGAAATACACAGAACCCCTTATGTGTGCTTCCGTGTCCATGCCTCCGTGCAAAAGATAGCACATCTTGCAGGCCCATTTAAGCCAATGTGTCTGCACCTCAAAGCAGAGGTTTAATACCAAGTAGACAGGAAGCTCCAACGCCCGCTTCGAAGTGAAGTTCTGCAGCAGCTGCTTATGCTCGGGGCACTACATGGGTGCAAAGCAGCAAATAACAGACTTGCTGTTACGGCAAGGGTGAGGAAAAAAAAGATACATCTGACACTTAAGCAACATAAGCAGATCCATAAAGTAGTTCCTTGTTCTTTTCTTTTCATTAGCATCTAGAAGGGAACGGTAGATACTACATCCCTATTTATAGCAATGCGACGTACCACAACTGGAAGCTGGCAGTCTGAGTGGAATCACAAAAGTCAATACCCATTGAGACAGTAATGGATCCCTCTGGCTCCAGAGAATCTGCAAAATAAAATGTTTTCCCCAAATAAATTTACTAAGGTAAAAGAAAATCAAATAACAAACACCAGTCAGCATGCACATGCAATAAAAATGCTTGGCTTATCACATTACTGGCTGGGGAGGCTGGCTACACATGAGACCATGCTTCCCTGTCAGAAAAACAAGTATAAATAGGAGCCGCCATTCGGCAAGTGAATATCATGTGTTGACTGGGCGAAATTGGATTTCAGTTAATGCGGCATTTGTTCTTTATTTAAATAGATACAACTATGGTGTCTGGGGGTCTGACATAGGGCGGCCATTTACACAACAGCTAAGAGATGGACTCCCCTGATACCAGGATTTACTAAAATCGCTGCTTGACTAGGATCCATGGTCAAGAGATAGGAGAACAACACACATACAAATTCCATTAACTCCTTTCTCAACCCTTCAGGTCACGTACTGACCTACGATCATCTCAAACACCCACCATGCACCTTAGATACTCATTCAGCCGCTAACTATTCCTGCCAGCCACCACACACATGCACACTCGGCGGCATGTGTATGGTCACCTCTGGCGCCAGGTTGTCTACCTTGAGAACAGGGGATACTGAAATCTAACTGCCTGATCCTTCTATCCCACAACATCGGCTTATATGGGAAAGTTGTGGCACTCCCATTGCCAGAGGGTCACACCAACATTGATGCATTTGTCCAATATTCACCTCAAGTGTATGGCCACCTTTAGAGTCCTCCTATAAACCCGAGTCCAACTAACCTCCTTGACCCTTGTGAATCATCAGTTCATCAGAAGAATTTCTACCTTGTGCTGTAGAACTGAATGCTACAGGACTGGTTGCTATGATGGTGCACTCTGTCAACCCCACTGAAAAGACAACCAGACTACCAGGAATGATCAGTTGATTAACTGGACTGTCATTATACTGACAGTAAAGAAGTCTACAGCCAGTTGGCAATAGTCAAACCGTGACATCCGCCATCTCAACTGGCATTAATAATCAAACTTTCTTTCCAGAAATAAAATATTGATGACATATTCTCAAGAGGTCCTCAACATTTGATTGGTGGGGGTCCGACTCCTGGGATAGGTCATCAAACTTTCCTGATACATTTCCAAATGTAATCTCTGATCCTCACAAGACCTCCTTCTTTGTTTTCCTTTGATTCCTTGCAAATCTCCTACAAGATTCACTCTCACGAGCACTTCCCAGGCTGCGACAGGAACGAGCCTCCCTAGCATTGCGGGTGACGCTATGGAGTCTCATTCCCACTGCGGCCTGTTTTGGCTGTCCAACCCTCCAGGTCCAATCAAAGCCTTGGATTGCTGCTCTAAAAAAAACAGGTTGGATTCCAATTTTTCCACATAAAAACAGCCTTCAACGCAAGGGCTTTTTTTCTATTTTACCTGGAAATACTCCTTAAAGGGAACCACTGAGGACAGTATAAATTAGTGACAGAAATGCTGATTTCAACGGTGTGTCACTCATGAGCTAAAAGTAAGTGGTTGCTGAGAACCAGCATCATAATCATTGCAGCCTAGGCCTTGAAAAGAGTCAAATCTACCTGAGAAGAGTCATGGTTATTCATAATCTCTGCTCTCCCCACCTATCTGGTGATGATTGGCAGTTATCTCCTAGAGAGAAAGGGAGAAAACTAGGTAGAAAACTGTCAATCGTCAGCAGAAGGGCAGGGAGAGCAAGAATTTATGAATAACCATGACTCTTTTCATGAAGATTTGACTCTTTTCCAGGTCTAATCTGCAATGTTTGTGATGTTGGTTCTCGGCAACCACTTACTTTTAACTTATAAATGACAGACCGCTGAAATCAACTCGCCTGTCTCTACTTTATTCTGCCGTTAGTATGGGCAGCATGAAGGTGATGACAGGTTCCCTTTAAGCAGGTTATCCCTTTAGACTTGTTTCCATGTGCCCATTAAGCCATCTATTAGGGCATATGCTTGGGAACCCTCCTCATAAGCCAGTAGAAAGAAAGAATTATCACTGTAGATACAAGTGACTGGATGCAGCCTCCACCAGTGACATCAGCTAACACAAGGTTGAGGGATCAGGGATCACAAATTTCAGGGAGGATGTAACTATAAAGTTCCCAGAGATTGGGTATGCACCCATGCCGTCGAAGCTAAGGGTGCCCACAAGGTCCCACTGTGTGAAGACCAGTACTATAAATAATATAGGATAGATCTGGGCATCATTTCCAGAACACGCTCACTATCCTACACCCAACCTCTCTTCAGGCCAACAGAACACAGATTCCAAAGTGGCTGAGAGGTACGGGAAGCAATAATTAATTCACCATACCACAGAGATGTACAGAATTCTGCAAATATATCCTTCTGCCTCCTTCAATTCCTTCTTAACGTGGTAATGGACCATTAAAAGGACAGTCAAATATACAGCAGCTATCAGTCTAATTTGCCATGAACATATAAGGCATTAATGAAACAGCGGTCTTCCTATTATCCTTTATGTCTTCACCGACAGGAGCACAGAGTTCCTTCATTCATGACAGGACCAGTCATATGAAATATGTGAAGCTGCAATTCTTGTGGATATTGCGCAGGATGAATCATCCGAGTAATATACCAGCGCTGTCATTTCCTTTAATTAGCCCCTAATAAAACTCACTGCATCTCAAGGCCTTCTTAACATGATCATTAGCTGTTCTTTTCCACATCAGTATGTAATAGTGCTCACATTAATATGCAGTGCATATACAAAGCATCTCATTAACATACCGCCAATCGATAATACCCATACAGAGCAATAAGCTCATCACATACTGCATCCCACTGTTGGGCCCCCCAGCATCAAGCTGTAATCTGTGGTGGAACCTAATGGCAAGTGTGTGGTTTAACTGCAGCGCCTCCACAGGGGAAATGAAGCATTACACTTTTTGCACTGAAATCAATGGACTGTCTGTGGAATGCATGGATGAGTCACATGACGTTACAACACGTTTACATATACATACACCATATATATATATATATATAAAACAAACATACACCATATACATGGTACACATAGATAAATACACTATATATATATATAACATACACATAAATATACCCTATACATGGTATACATACATAAATACACTAATATATATATATATATATATATATATATATATATATATATATATAATATACACACATACACATACATACACATACATACATACACACTACACACACATACCACCCAACTAAGGAGCTAAACTATCAGCAGCGCGCAAAGCAATAGAAGAGAACATCTCCAGCTGCCCTGCCGCCGCCAGAACACCGAATTCAGACTCAGCCGGTAACACGGTTCTCCAATCCAGTTGTAATTTTAACAACCAGACCGGGAAAACTGGAGGGAACTGGCTGAATCCCATGCCTGGTGAGATGAGTGTTTTAGATGTGGGTTCTGAGATGGGAGTGACCTCATTTACCGAACGCTTTTGACTAAGAAAAAAAAAATTAGGGAATCTGTCACCAGTGACCTTCCTATCAAACGGTCTGCATGGTTTACCTGATTAAAATGCTGTTTTTCTTTTGCTGATCCGAGGCTCAGTTCCAGAGTTAATATACTTATTCTTAAAATGCAAATTACGCCTTTGGTGTAACAAGGGCATCACCATTGTTCTTGTTGTCTAATTTTTAAGTTCAGCCCCTCCGTCAGTGCTTGGCCCTGTCAATCAAAGCAGCCAGGGAGGGACTGGCCACCTAAAGAAGCGTAGCTTGGGTTGAACAAAAGCAATGGTGACGCCCTCCCTGCACCAATGGCTTAATTTGCATATTAAGCAAAAACATCATAAATCGGTAACTGAGACTTGGATTAACAAAAGCAAAAAAGGGGTTTTAACCAGGTGAACCACAGCTATGTGTCTATGCAAAGAGTTGGATAGGAAGGTCGCTGATGACAGATTCCATTTCAGGAGGTATCATCCATCCAATAGGCAGAGGCCTGAAAAGTGGCACTGTGGAGGTAAAAGATCCAAGGTGCCACTGTGTTTTACCTAAAATCAATTAAACGAATTCTTTCAAAAATTTATAACGGCAAAAATTAAAACCAGAGTGATTTTAAAGGGTTATGCTAGCTGGTTACATCCATCACCTATACATGAGATACCTGTGGTTATGAATGATGATGAGCCCTAACCAAGAGATAGTCAGGAAGGCTGCTACTCCCTCTCCAGTCATATTAAAGATCTCATGGCAAAGCAAGCCTTCTAGAGGACAAAGGAAGGAGGAGGAATGATGAACCTAAAAATATACTTTCTTTCAAGTGGGTGTCCCAACTAGTAGGCAAACTTCACATGGTGCAATTCAATATTTCTCACCTACTGGGCTGAACACATGCATCTTCAGATCAGATTTCCGTTCTTCTATGTGAATGTCTTCTATTTCTTTGTCACTGGAATTGTTAAATGTAATTTGCACGGAGACCATTTGACCTCCAAAAATACACGGCTGTCGTGGGAAGTGGTAGTGGGCTGCCAGACCCTTGCCACTCATTCGATGGAGAAGTTCATGGGTCTTTAAAGGGACAAAAGATGGCATGCAGACCTATCAGTAAAGAAGAGATACAGCTTACATTAAAAAGGCAAATACAGGTCGAGTCAAGCACAGGGTGATAACATCCAGCAATAACGGCACCCACAACTGCAGAAACATTATTTAGTCCAAAAAGCAGGGCCCTCAATTTTGTTGCTTCTACTGCACAATGTCTTCCTCAAGGCACCCTGCACACACAGTATTGCCAATTTTCTTGCCCGATTTTAGTCTGGATGATTTTTAGCGCTGTCCTGTAATGCATGACATGGCTTGGTGAGAGGGACCAAAACAAGCCCGTGCACCATGGAGATGCAGGGCATTGTATAGCAGACAGAAAACTATGTGCTTGTGCGGTAGTCACTAAGATAGGAAGCCATATAATTGTTCACATGTATTGGATTTAACATGGACTTCAGTGTGGATTCTGTGCTTAAATCAGTATCACATCAATCCCTTGCATGTGGAAGCAAACTTCTGCCCCTACAATAGCAATGTGGCTCAGTAAGGTTCAGGAGGTCATGAGAATGGGAGACCTGACAGTATCTATGAGGAACACGCACATGAAATTCTACAAAACGTAGCAACATTGGACTGAATTTCAAAACTCTCAGGAATACAATTACTGACCACATAGAGCGGTTTCCCCCCTCCACCACCACCACCTTTTTTCCCCCTCCTTCCCTTATCTCTGCCCTCTTTCTCTTCATTCAATTAGGACTAATGGTTATACGTCACCTTAGATACGAATGTTATCTACATCAGAATATACTTGGATTATACCCTTCACAGGGGTTTAGATGCTTTGTATACTTAACATGTTGACCATATACAAAAGGGCTGCAACCCATTCACAATGTAATTGCCTTTAAAATGTTTATTGAAAAATTAAAATAAAGAATTTACAAAAAAAAAAAAAAAATCAGTATCAAATCTGATTGTAATCTGCATACCATGCATGGAAAATCCACAGCAGAAAGTAGTGACATGTTACTTATTTTGGAGAATTTTTGCACAGAAAATACAGGGATTAGCCTCGATGAATGACAATGGAAATCCTAGTGCAGTAGCGCAACACTGCAAATGTGCAGCAGAGATCTGAAGGTCCACCTTGAATTTCTACTGAGGAAACACATCTAGTCATAAGAGAAGCAGAAAACAAAACACTTGGAAAAAGGGGCTTGTGACAGGAAATATGGCAGGACTGGATTCATAAACGTCCTGTAGGGTTTATGTCTGGCGGGTTTTTAGGATGCTTTTTTTTCTCAAAAACATACTGTACATCTAGGTGTAATAAAGACACAAGTATGTCTCAAAGACAGTTCACACTTGAGCACTGCAACACCTCAAGGAAATACTGTAGGTCAATTCCAAAGTAGAAGAAAGGTGTGCACTGCTCACTGAATTGTACAAACATAAAAGAGAGTCACTTATCCTTTTTATTCCTCTGAGGTCAACACTCAAAACGATAAACCCTTCTTATGTGTCGCTCTTCCCCACGCTGTTGGCGTATCCACCAACTCCAAACAATCAAGCTCTAAATCAGGAAAGATGCAGAAGCAGCCACCAATAGTGAAGCACCGCCATGCAATGCTTTGATGGTACTTACAAGATAAAGCATACAAAATATCAACGCAAAGGGTCGCCCAACTCGAGTTTCACAACAGCTTCTTCCAGGGCCGAGTTTCACAAAAACTTTTTCAAGGGTAGAAAGTTTATCTTGTGCAATAAAACCATTGCGTGGATTTAACTCTGCTTCATTATTGATGGCTGCTTCTGCATTTTTCCCGATTTAGACTTTGGCTGTTTTGAGCTCCTGGCGATAACCAATTGGCTAGTGGAGATGCCAATGGCGTGGAGAAGAACGACACACAAGGAGGTTGTCACTTCGAGTGTTTCGACACCAGAAGAACGAAAAAGATAAGCGATTCTTTCAGAGTTTTTTAAGGAGCTATTTTCAGCAATTGTCTGTGGGACCCATGTGGCCATTTTTGGAGTCATTTTTTGTTGTCTGTCCAACCACAGCAACCGATATATAGCCAGAATATTTATGTATCTCTGTTGAGTCCTTATGCAAAGAGAAAGGTTGTGATGACAGCAGCAACATATAGAAGATCTGAGAAGCTGAAACATAATATTCTGCATACATAGAGGGAAGAAGGAGAAGAGTTAAAGTGATTAAACTCTGCCACTTTACCTCTAATAGAAGGCACGGAAGGAAAGAAACTTTAGAGCCATCAGAAAAAGCCAAGCGCGGAACTTATGCAGCATATTTGTAAATGATAAGTCACACCTTTGGATGGTTTGCGAAAATAACCAATCAATTCTGTAGACACGACGCTATTTCTAAAGGAAATCTATGTGATTCCTGATGCCTGCAGATACACAGCAGCAAAGCACACATATTTTATCAGTTTATTACGGTAAGCAAATAAGCGTGGAATGAGAGGGCACATAACTGTCTACTTAGCGCTTACTGAAACATTTATAAGAGCTGTTATCTCCCTAATAACAGACAGACAGCGTGCAATTTTAAAGAGGAGAAAAGCTTCATATTTTTTAACACTTCACTAAAAAGTAACTGAAGAGTGTAAAATGAAAAATACTCTGTGCCGTTAGCTGGTAATGGACCATATTATCAACTCGAGTTAGATTTATAGGATACAAACTAGTCGCTAATAGTTATTTTATGACATAGCATGTCTGCTTTTTTAAGGATATTAAGATTAAAAATTGTGAAACTTTCTAGAACGGAAAGAAATGAATTCTAATTTGTAAGAGAGAAAATAAAATAAAAAAATGCAAAATGGTTGCTTCAGGTGAAAGCTTAGGATGGAAAAACAAGAGCTTTGCGGAAGAGACTTAGGCCCACAAGGAATTAGTAACATGAAGGGACAGTGAGACTCCCTCAATTCAGAACCACTGGGACCTGAAAAGAGGCTGCATTATGAAATATTATGGATTAGTGGACTGTAATTCATTTGTAACCACAGACGGTTCTGAGAGAAAGCACAAAGTAAAATGGCATTATATACAGTTACTTTTTAAAGGGACATACCATCCACAAATTGCAGCGATTTATATTGATGGCCTTTCCTTGTATGACACAAGGGAATAGGAGGGCAGGCAGGGGCTGGGGAGGAGTAACCATGAAAGAAGGCAGAGCAGCCTGGGCTCCTACACACTGAACGCCGCCCCTGGGCACTTGTGACTGCTCATTTGCATATGTATTAAACAGAGTTTTTCCTGCATCTGCAAGTCTAAAGAAAATAACAAAGGTACCATTACATTCATGCGTAGGTGTGCTACAGAGCCATGTAAATGCTGTATATGGTCATATAGTGGTGACAGACGCCCTTAAAGTTAATACAAGCCACTGAGTAATGTACTGTGATTGTCCATATTGTCTCCTTTGCTGGGTGGATTCATTTTTCTATCACATTATACACTGCTCGCTTCCATGGTTACAGACCACCCTGCAATCCATCAGTGGTGGTCATGCTTGCAAACTATAGGAAAACGTGTCAGCGTCTCTGGTGGCCGGGACCATGGGAGTGCATATAGGCTGGTGCTTTCTCCTATAGTGTGCAAGCACGTCCACTGCTGCTGGATTGCAGGGTGGTCTGTAACCATGGAAACGAGCAGTGTATAATGTGATAGAAAAATGAATCCACCCAGCAAAGGAAGCAATATGGATAATAACAATACATTAATAAGTGGCTTGTATTAACTTTCTCTACATGATAAATGCCACTTACTGAAGTGAGACAACCCCTTTAACATCGTGCACAGTGGTTCTTAAGTTTTTGACCTCTTCAGAATTTTCTATATTTCTGCATAAATGTAACCGAATACTACCTCAGATTTTCACACAAGTGATAAAAGTAGATAAAAATAACCAAACATTTGAGTCAAAAATATTAGACTTGGTCATTTATTTATTGAGGAAAATTATCCAATATGACACGTCGTCCTGGCCCGGAAGCAGCAAAATAGATCCAAACTATTCTACGACCAACACCATGTTTTACAGATGGGATGATTTTTATGCTGGAATGCAGTGATTTCTCTTCTCCAATCGTAACTCTTCACATTTAAACAAAAAGTTCTATTTTGGTCTTATCTGTATACAAAACATTGTTTCAGCAGCCTTCAGGCCTGTCCAGGTGATTTTTTATCAAACTGCAGACAAGCAGCAATCTTCTTTTTGGAGAGCAGCAGCTTTCTCCTTGCAATTCTGCCACGCAGACCATTGTTCAGTGTATACCTGATGAACATTAACTAACGTGAGAAACTCCTTTAGTTGCTTAGAGGTTACGCTGGGTTCGTTTGTGACCTTGCAGACTATGGCACACTTTGCTGTTTCACTATGGATTGGTGGAGACCAAACTCTTTAGGGATGGGTTTGTAACCTTTTCCAGCCTGATGAGCATCAACAACTCTTCTTACAAGGTCCTCAGAAATCTCCTTTGCTCGTGCCATGATACACTTCCACAAACGTGTTGTGAAGATCAGACTTTGACAGATCCCATTCGTTAAATAAAACAGGTCACGCAATCTTACCTCATTGTCATCCCATTGATTCTAAACACCTGACTAATTTTACTTTCCAATTATCTCCTAATCCTAACAGTTCACATACTTTTTGACTAATTTGGTTATTTTTATCTACTTTCAGGATTTAAAATGATACCTTTCATTGTAATCGTGCTCGTGATAATGAGAGGACTGCTGAAAAGTGATCTATACAGAACAGAAGTGTCATATTTCAGTGGTCCATAAAAACTGCAGGTTTTTATGACTTGTATAATATTATAGCATAGAAAAATTATTAAAATATGGTTAACATAGAAACTTGATTTAAACATTGGTCATTTTCTGATGACACATTCCCTTTAAGCTACCAGTATGTTTTTGGTGTGTGGGAGGAAACCCGAGGACCTGAAAGAAACCAATGGATAGCCAGGGAGAACAAACAAACAACATGCAGATGTTCTTTGACCCCGGTGTTGCATAGCAATAGTGCTATCCACTTAACTATGTTTTTCTGTGTATGGTACATTGATTAAGAAGACACCGTAGGGTAATCAAAGTATCCATCAAGTATTCAAAGGGAATCTTTTGCCAGTTTTCACAATGCTAAACCACTTATAAAACTAGCTAGGGGCTGTGGAAGGCAGAAGAAATATCATGTAACTTTGAGGAGCTTTTATCAAGAGGGGCAGTAGCATTATGAACTTTATTCTGCCATATTCAGCTCCTTAAGTGCAATGAAGGCTGCGCTTCACTTTCAAGTTCTTTCTATATTGAGTTCCAAGAGACCACTCAGAGTCCCTATCTGGTGCTGTCAAAAGTTTAGCATTGCCAAAAATGTAGGCAAATTCCATTTAACCCCTTCCTGAACAGTGCCGGTGGGTCTTTCAAGATGGAACCTGGACCACTAGACACCCGGGACTAATGTATGCAATAGACGATAACGTCAATCGTAGACATTTAACCACTCAGATGCATTGGTCAAATGCGACCACAACATCTGGGAGCTAGAAAAAAAACAGGAGCGCCTGCTCCTCAGGCTAGTGTATGCAGCAGCCTTCCATATGAACATAGTGTAGTCCTCATAAACTCCAATGCTAATGCATTAGGGTCTATGAGAGAAGCAATCTAATAATTGCATATTCAAGTTCCCTATGACAATTTTAAGGAGTGTAAAAAAAAGTTTTTAGAATATAAAAAATAGATAAAAATTCAAAATCATCTTTCCCAAAAATCAACAGATAAATAAAAAGAATAAACATCATGAGCATCAACGCACGCAAAACTAGACTTTTCTTTGAATAAAAAGTCAAACACATTCCAAAATGGTATCAATGAAAAGTACAGATCTCCCCCCGAAAAAAATGAGTCCTCACACAGCATCATACGCATAACTACAAAAAAGTAATAGGGTTGGAATATTGGAATGAAAAAAATAAAACATTTTTACAAGGTTTTTATTTTTTTCAGTATTAAAACGCAAGACAAAACTACACAAATGTGGTATCGTCATAATCGTACTGACCTGGAGAATAAAGCTAACTGGTTAGTTTTACAGTATGGGGAACGCCGTAAAAAAAAAAAAAAAAAAAAAACTTTATAAAACTTTTGTGGAATTGCATTTTTTTCTCAGTTTCATTTGGAATTTTTTTTCCAGCTTTCAATTACATCGTATACAATATTAAATGCTGCCATTAGAAAGTGCTAGAAACTTGTCCCACAAAAAACAAGCCTTCATGCAGCCATGTGAATGGGAAAAAAAAAAAAAGTTATGGCCTGGAAAGGTAGGGTATGACAAACTAAAATGCAAAAACCAAAAACTTTCCGGGGGGTGAAGAATAATCAAAAGGTCTTCTTGTGCCCCTGATATTTATCAGAAGAAAATAATCACTTTATAACTTCACTCCATTTTGGAGACAAAAATGGAAGGCAAGTGAAGTAATACTGGGAAGCAGGAAGAGGGCCGTATCTAAACTAAAAATAACACAATGGTCCTCAGAAAAGCATTCACATACATATATACATAAGGTATACATAAGGAATTAGCGGGTCTTATTTCTCAAAGTCAGCCCTGTCCATAACCAGAGAAAAGGCCAATATTGTGGTTAAAATGCCCTCCTTTTTTCTCCTGAGCAGCAGGACAGAGTAGGATTAAAAGTACAGTATATTCTTGGATTTATCATATTAGTTAGACGCTTGCATCTTTCAGTTACACTAGTCTGTAGGTTTGTCCCATTTTCTTTTTTACTTTTCAAGTTTAGCCTAGGAAAAGATGGCTTTACATGCCCCATCGCCCCCACTGACCACAATCAATGGAAAATCACGCAATTCATTAAATTGATCATTTTGGTAACTGCAGGTACCTACATAGATTATGCATGAGTGGGAGTATTAAAAAAAAAAAAAAAAAAAAAAAAGAAGGGAAGCCCTATATTTCGTGGGCGCAAAATGCAAAAAAAAGTAAAATAATAATAAATCCTGTGCACGCACCCTGTGTGCATTTACATATATGGACAGCCAAGGTAACTGACGTCTTCCCTTACAGCTTCCTGCTCTTTACCAAGTACCTTATCCATAACCTTGGCTAAACTGAACTCTGTTCTTTGAGGAGGTGACAAAAGAACTAGAAAACTGATTGAAGGGGGCCATTATGTATCAACTTAAAAAAAAAAGCCAAAGTGATTGATGAAACTCTCAGTCACCTTCACTGTGAGCGGCTGCACCTGTATCCTTTATGTCAAATGACCTGAAAATCCTGCTGACAGCCTAACATTCACCACAAGGATACACTGCTCAGAACGCTTCCTTAATATTATTTTAATTGCTAGCAAATTGGAGACCAGGAGCTGCAATGTGTGATCGGATTCTGATATTTAAGAAGGGGAAACCATTATCTGCCATAAACGGACAAATGTAATCAGAATACAGAACAATATAATATTTCAACAGATGAGAGACTCCGAAGAAAAAGTTATGTTCTGATTAGCGGATCGGTTCTTGATCTTCATTGTGGAAACCACCAATATTTGTATATGCATTAAAGGCTAAAATATTTTTGTAACGGGGTTTTACAAAACATTTTTTGCACCATTTGGCTTCTGCAGCTTCTGGGTTTTATACTACATAGCAAGCTGCAGAATCCCTTTCTGCAATAAACCCATCAGAATGGCTTTTCCTCCATAGCTTTTC
Source organism: Rhinella marina (assembly GCA_900303285.1). Classification (NCBI taxonomy): domain Eukaryota; kingdom Metazoa; phylum Chordata; class Amphibia; order Anura; family Bufonidae; genus Rhinella; species Rhinella marina. Next base: position 83,067 of record ONZH01002631.1, on the reverse strand, counting down.
TGTCCTCTTCTGAGTGATCTTCTAATCCGATTTATGACTTAAATGTCAACTTTGATTTGTGCATAAATCAGCTTAGAAGATCAGACAACATGGAGAAGGAGCGGATTTATCACACATCATTCTGCAGTTTGCTATGTAGTATAAAACACGGAAGATGCAGAAGCCAAATGGTGCAAAAAATTTTTTTATTAAAATGTTCCTTTTTTTTTTTTTTTTTACCAAAAACATGTTAATTAAACTAAAAATATTTACAATACAGCACAAAACCTTCAAGTTATAGTGCACTGCCTGCAAAGATCAAAACGGGGGCACAGACAATGGACTTACAGCTCACAGCCACTGTAGGAGAAATGTAGTATTACAAAAGGACAACCATGTAAAACATGATTGGACTGAGGCCCTCAGAGCCACTTTACCCCCCCCACATGGATTAAGATAATCATTTAGTGTTACTTATGGATATTAAGAAAGCAATCCAAACTAAAAATATATATATTCTGACATTTTTGCACAATTGCTAATAACATTAATAAAGACGATATTATAAAAAAGGTAAAAAAAAAAACACAGTCTGGTCATTTAAAGATGCACTCAACTCCCCCACTCCACTCACCCTGTATTTATTGGAGCTAGTATTCAGTGAAACTTCTCTGAAACTTCTTTCTGTTCCGCTGCTAAGATGCTGATCAGCCCTCCTACTTATTTTGGTTGTTTGTTTCACCCCCCCCCCCCCCTTGTCAGAGCTTAAGGTTTCTAGTTCTCTATTTAGATCAGCAAAGTTACGCTTTTCAGTGTCTCTGCCCATGTACCGAACTTCTGCCTGTTTACTGACATTATTTCTCTGCAGTTTGCCATGACCTCGGATTAGTTTACGGAATACACGTTAGGGCAGGGTGTCCGTCTCAGCCCAGTCTCTCACTATAAGTACTGCCTGAACCTCCAGTGCTGAGTACCCAGTGTCTCTGACCCTCACGGGTCAGCTGCCAACTAAAATGGAACTATTCCAGGAAGTAGCAGTCTGGTTGGTTCCCTGCAGCAAAGGGTCAATACTAGGACACAACACGGTTAGGTTTAGCCCAATGCTAAACTGGTTAACTGCCACAGGTCGTCCATGCCCACAGTTCTTTACAACAGGAGTGCATAATTGCTTGCATAACAAACAGACTTTCCACTCCAAAGCCGAGGTACAGTACACAATCTCTTATGCTTGCACATATAAGACATTACCGTCTATGGACTTTCTACAATTTTAGGTACAGAAAGATCAAACTCTTTAAAGGAATTATTTCATGAAAACCTGGTACGACTTCTCTAACCAGTGGTGATGAGCTGGTATTGCCAGGGGAAGCCACTTTCTGCAATTGCTTACCTTTTTCAAAGTGCCTGTCCATTCTAAGTCATAGAATGTAGGATGTCCATCTGCCCTGATAGGAAATATAGACAGAGCCTGTTCTTGTAAGACAAACTCTGAACTTTTCACATGGTTAAAGTGTGTCTGTCATTTCAGCAGACGTTACAGAGTAAAGGTTGTGTGTACATTACGAGCAGCACTATTTCTGATTAGTATATGACTTGAAACCTACAGAGAGGAAAACAGCTGATAAAAGAAAAATACCCTTCTAACTCTCCGTTTTCCTGAGCTAGTAGGAGGAGATTAGCTGCTATGATGTCTCCCATGCACAGCACAGACAAGAGAGGAGCTCTTGCTCCGGACACACCTGTAGAGGCAGCATCTAGAGTACATTACTGTGCAGTACTGAGCAGTGTAGCTGTGAACCCAGCAGCGGATCAGACAGGAAAACACATAATAGAAAAAGAAACAGCATCTATATGCAAGTCTCTCCTCCACTGTAGCTCCTTCCACTTCTCTTCCCATCACAAGTCTATGCATAAGCAGCTGTAACTTTACCCCTCAGTGTAGCTGAAAATCTGTTTCATGTCTACCTCTAGCAAGACAGATTATACTAATGAATTGAAAGTTAGTTATTAGTGCAGGAGATGGTCATTAGAAAAAGAAGAATATTCCTCTAATAAAATATATTAGAAACTTTCTTATCTTCATTTGTACTACTGATTTATGCAAAGTTTCTTGAAATGACAGTGGCCATTTACGGTAAGTTACAAAGACACTGTCTCCATAACATATGTACAAGATACCCATTATATGTGAGGAAACTGTATAATAAATATAGAGTACGGTATATAAATTTCATTCTCTGAGAAAAAAAAATACCATAAAATACCGGTATATACCCTTTACTAAAGAATCCTAAAAAAAATACTCCACTGCTTAAATAAGATCATGTATCTCTCACAAGCCATGCACTTCTGGAGGAAAGAGAATATCATCTCTGTCACTTGTCTACTAAACCCAAAGTGATTTCTTCAAATCAAATCCCTAAAAAGCAGATGACAATAGACCTTGACAGCTATGTGGTATCATGACCTTCTGTGAGGTGACCTCTCACTCTGATTTCTTAATCCATCTGCTCATGTGCACATCACACAGATTATTATTCCTTCCCCCCATGGCAGGAAAACCCTTGAAATAAACATTTCACCATCTTGCAGTGACACACTTGAAAGGCGAGAGATAGAGAAAAAAAAATATCTGCACATGCCAGCAACTGCTCTTGTGGGGGGACAAGCGGCATCACTTCCTCTGGGCATTTATTACCTGTTAAAAAACAATCTTTTGGTGAGTGGCAGTTCAGGGTTTTTGAGAGCAGGCTGCAATATTTCTTCGGGTCTGCTGAGTCATAATTAAAGCTGAACCGAGCGGAATTGGAGAGGGAAGGTCAGCGAGGTGCCGTATGAGAGATGAGGCTGGGCTGATCGGGACCAAATGAACAAATTATGATGGGCCCCACTCAATGTGATGAGGTCAAATGCTTGTTTCTACCCACTGACAGTTCAATTTCCCTGAAATGTCTCTCGATTCTCTATGAACTAATTATGAATGAAACGTTATCAACTGCCCACACCAAAAGCGGCCTAAACGTTATTTCTTGGTGCTCCTAATGTCAAAATATTGTCTGGAGGAGCATCGTGCCAGAACATGCTGCTTCTAAAACACAATGTGCAGTATCATTTAAATATCCGTATAGCTGAGCCCCTGGTGTACACTGCATTGCCTGATCCAAACATAAATGGCTTCTTGCGGACTGATTTGTGCTAAACTGTTTCCATGATGACTACAATAGGTAGGAAAAAGGAATCCTGAACCACACTAGGGTCTAAGTGACTGTCCATAATACATATAGAAGGCAATATGATTGTTTATGGATTTTGAGTTGTGATTGCTATGTTAAACGGACATTTCCGTCCAAAACGGGTATTTTTTTTGAAACTCAAAATTAATATTTTTTGTTTAAGCATTTTTGCCGGTTTTTCTTCATTTCGGCAGCATACCATTGAAAATTGAATACAAAATATTGTCTCTTTCTATAACAGCACAGGTCTTACATATACAGGACTGCACCTATATACATACTGCGATTGAAAGTTTGTGAACCCTTTGGAAATTTCTATATTTTTTGTAGAAATTGGACATAAAACTACATTTGGCCATTTTTTTTATTTCTTGAGAAAAACTGTCCAAATATCACATGGTGTGAGTGGGCAACCAGTTTTATTTGCAGAACAGGGATCTATCTTCACAACACGTTTGTGGAAGTGTATCATAGCACGAACAAAGGAGATTTCTGAGGACCTCAGAAGAACAGTTGCTGATGCTCATCAGGTGGTAAAAGTTTACAAAATCATCTCTAAAGAGTTTAGAATTCAGAGACAGATTGTGTACAAATGGTGGCAATTCAAGACGAATATTACCCTCCCCAGGAGTGGTCAACCAACAAAGATAATGCTAAGAGAAAGACGTGTAACTGTCCACAAGGAAACCAGACTAACTTCTAAGCAACAAAAGACCTCTCTACATTGGCTAATGTTCATGAGTCCACTATCAGGAGGTCACCGAACAACAACAGCGTTTTGGGCCTGATTTGCTGCATCTGGGCCAGGATGATTTGCCTTCATTGATGGAACAATGTATTCTGTATTATACCAGCACATTATAAAAGAAAATGTCAGTACAACTGTCCGTGAGTTGGATCTCAAGAGAACATGGGTCATGCAGCATGACAACGACCTCAAGAATGATTAAAGAAGAATAAAGTTAAAGTTTTACAATGGCCAAGCCAAAGTCTTGACCTTAATCCAATAGAAAAGTTGTGGAAGGATCTGAAGTGAGCAGTTCATGGGAGGAAACCTACCAACATAACACAGTTGAAGCTGTTTGTATGGAGGTTTGGACTAAAATTCTTCCAAGCCGAAGATGTTGAGATTATATTATTACTGCACAAGGGGATAGCACCAGATACTGAAAGCAAAGTTTTAAATACTTTTGCCACTCACAAACATGTGATATTGAATAATTTTCCTCTAAGTCTAATATTTTAACTCATTTTTTTATTTGGTTATCTTTATCTACTTTTATGACTTTTGTGAAAATCTGCTGTAGTTTTAGGTCAAACTTATGCAGAAGAGTTCACAAACTTTCAAGCACCACTGTAGGTTGGTAATCCATTATTTAGTTTAAGGCCCCATTCACACGACCGTATGTTCATTTCCGTATCTTATCCGCATTTTTGCGGATAAGATGCGGAACCATACGGACCCATTCATTTTTCCATAGGAGAATGTTGAGCGAATCAAACTCCACCAAGTGGAAATCGTTCCGAATTTAAAGGAAAAATTCTATTCGGTGCAAAGTTGAATTTCCTCGTGCTTCGTGGTAACTAGAGATGAGCGAGCAGTGCTCGTTACGAGCACTGTAACGCTCGGGTCCCGTGTGAAATGCCCGAAGGCATTGCGGATCCGTCCTCAGCTGCATGTAAGTCAATGAGGACGGATCGTTTGGTATGACACTCATACCAAACGGTTCCGTCCTCACCCGTCTTAAAGTCAGTGGGGACGGAACCGTTTGGTATGAGTGTCATACCAAACGATCCGTCCTCATTGACTTACATGCAGATGAGGACGGATCCGCAATGCCTGCGGGTATTTCACATGGGACCCGAGCGTTACAGTGCTCGTAACGAGCACTGCTCGCTCATCTCTAGTGGTAACTAACTGATTTTCCTTGAATGGCGGTAACAAAAAAAATTTTAAAAAATCATACTTATCTCATCCGTTTGAGCGCGAAGAGGCGGCCGCTGCCATCTTGATTGATGATCCCACGTGAAATTCCATGCATGGTGAAGTATGATGTCACCACACCGGCTGATGTGATGATGTCATTATGGGCCGCCCAAGACTTTGCACTGGATCTACAACCAAGATGTCGGCGGCCGGCAGCATCTGAGGGGTACAAAGACGGGGAGCTGCTCCTTGTCATTTTAATGACTACTTACAAAGCAATGCGCTTTGTGAGGAAGTAATTTGTCACAAAGCAAATTTTTTTGTAAAATTCATTGAATTTTTCAATACTTGGCTCATTTCTAGTTACAACCAAAGACATCCACGTACTGTGAGACAGAAAACTGGAGAGACTTTCTCGACAGAGCCATGACGTGTACTGTATGGTTCTGCCTTCCGGCAATTCACCAAGGAGGAGCAGAGGCAGCAGGCTCCCAATATTCAACTTGATTATTATCATCTCCACTCTGCATTCAGGTAGCCTGGCCGAGGAGTGGACTGTCATTACCGAATCCAGCTTAGCCGGACACCACCTGAGCCCTATTCACTATAATAGGATCTGGGTGGATTCCAGCATAAATACCACCTTTGAAAAATAGTGGAAAAATAGCTCTGGTCAAACTGGCTTCTAGATTTTTCAGTATTTTCAGAAGAGGGCAGTGGCGCAGCCCCACATTTTGGGCCTCTAATATCAAGTAATCCTATCCAGTGAATGGAGCTGAGATGTAATATGATGTAAAACCCATGGATAAGAGTGGCTTCATTTCTAGAAGAAAACACGTATGTTCTTCATCTGCCAGCACTAAAATATCTCATGTTTAAATTACAACGACGAGATGTTAAATCTTCGTCATACTCACTGCTCCCTGAAGTTTCCTTTTATATATAACTACTATAGCTGGTGCCATTGACCGTGTAACGTAAATGCCACGTATAAGACCAGTGTCATCACTGGCTGTCATCACTGGTGTATACTGTGGGGAGTGACGGGACGGGACGGACCATGCCCCCTTGGCAGTGGTCTCGGAGAAGGAGGACCTCACAATTAGCCATGGTACAACGCGGCTCATTATTATTAGATCTCTTTCCTTTGTCAAATTCACACTGTAATTGTATTGTTCTAAAGTTGTTTCTTGATGGCAGCTGCTTGCCCGTCATTTGTATTTTCCTCGTTAATCCTGACGCAGCGAATTAACCTTTAATTACCATTGTTAAAATTGAAATGAGCCTTGGGCTGGCTTCTTTCAGTGAATGATCGTGCTGGAAAAGCAAAGGGGTCAATGAATATGTCCCACGTCATGTCTGATCGCTGCTAAAGATGTGAGGAGGGAGATCTTACCTCGCCAATCTACCAGCAACATATTTTGGTCCTAACACTTATTGACAGTGCTATAACTGGACACGTAATTAGCCTGCAGGTCACTCGCTTCCTGAAGACGCCTCGCCTACACCTGGCCACACAGAAGGATTGGATCATTATCATATCAATTGTGCCATTAGAATACAGGGTTAGGAGGGGTCATTATAAAAAATCCCAAGGTAAACCATGAAGAGCAAGGTCACTTGTATATGGTCTCCTTGTAACAATGGCCTCTAAACAGCAACAAAAGTGATGATAACTATATACATATATACATGAAGGAAAGGGAAATAAGTCACTGCCAGAACCTAAGGATTGGGCATGTTGAAAAACCAACTGCAAGATTAATCTCTCCCAGATATCTTCTGCCAGGAGAGACCTCAATATAGATTAAAATTGGAAAAACCCTCCCAAAAATGTCACTCTTTTATTGTGGATTTTTAATGTGTTGGAAGTAAATCTTGTTGGCGCACAAATCAGGGGACACAATTGCATTTTTAACCCCTTAGTGACATAATGTTAGCCTTACAGACCAGTAACATTTCGCCCCTTCATGTTCCAGCAGTGATAACTTTTTACTTTTTTCTGCGCTTTTTTTTTATTTTTTATTTTGCACGATTAGTTGTAGGGTTTTTTTTAGGAACCATTATGGTATATTAAATGACTTATTATTTTATTTTTAGAGGGAAAGATAAAAAAAAAAAACTAATTTTAACACTATTTTGAGGAATTTATTTACTGCATTCACTGTGTGGTATAAATAACATAACTTTATTATGTGGGTCAGTACAATGATGATAATGCCACTTTTCTATATATATATTTTTTCATTATTATTTTTTCCTCCTCCAGGCTGTCAGCTCTCCAAATGCCCCTCCTTCTCCAGACTGAAGGGGAGGGGGAAAGCTGTTTTAGCTGCTCATATCTCTAGATAGGTATCAGCTAGAGATATGACATTCCAAGCTTTCAAACAATACCAGAATCACAGCATTATCTTCAGTACATGGTCAGATATCAGTGTTTGAAAACAGGATTCTGTGAATGCAGCTGAAAATGAAAGTAAAAGCAGGTTTTACTGAGTTTATTCCTGACTCGATTTCTAACAGTGATATCTCCTGCTTATGTTGTGCTAATGCCAGCTTTCAAACAAGACCAGGCCCATATCTTTAGCTGCTACCGATCAGGAGGTATGAGCAGCTAAAGCAGCCCCACCCCTTCCCCTTCTGCCCAAGCCATGCTCAGGCAGAACAGTTAAAGGGATTGTGCCATTTCAGCAAGTGGCAGTTATGTCATACCGCATTATTCAATGCTCTTTTCCATGGTTATGACCACCCTGCAATTCAGTGGTGGTCATGCTTGCACACTATAGGAAAAAGTGCTGGTCTTCCTGGTGGCCAGGACGGTGGGAGCTCAGACAGGCTAGTGCTTTTTCCTATAGTGTGCAAGCACGGCCACTGTTGATGGATTGCAGGTTGGTCGTGACCATGGAAACAAGCAGTGTATAATATGAAGGAAAAATGAATCTAGCCAGCAAAGGAGGCAATATGGACAATCACAATACATTAGTAAGTGGCTTGTATTAACTTTCTGTACATATTAAATGCTATTTGCTTTAGTGCTTTCCCCAAAGCCTGAGCTGGACTCGGGGAAAACTGTTAGGTGGTTAAATGGTTAACCAGTCCTGCAGAAATTGGCAGTTCGGTGTACATTATTTCAATGTGTGCGACCTGCATGTAATGGATTTTGTCAACTGAAAATCAAAAGACCATTTTTTTTTAATAAAAGAAAAAGAGGCCAATATTGTATAATCTTTCATTAAGGTGCATAAATATGCATAATGTTACACAAAAAGCACTCAGGGATGAGGTCTACCTCTCAACAATGAGGGGCATTTACTAATGACTTTACGCCACAATAGTGGTGTAAAAAGTTGCAAATTAGGGCACATACCATATGTGCGCAATATTTTGAGACTTTAGAGGCGTATGGGAACGCCAGTCTTGATGAATATCCCAATGAATCATGTTGAACATGGTGTCTGAGTTGAAGACAGCATGTTATAGAGCAGTAGGAGCTGATTACGTCTACTGAATCTTTTGACAAAAAACTATAAATCAATCTGCCCAGCATCTCTTGCCTGAAAATTACTTAGCATTTTCATAGTCATGGGTTCCCTTAAAATCTATCTATATAGCACCACCTGATGTTTGTTCTTCTTCCTATTTCTATGTCCAGCTCGCCAAGGTCGATGCACGTGCTCAGTTCCATTTTTCAACGGCTTAAATAGCAGACACTCGGGACTAATGTCTGCAATCGGCGATAACGCCTATCACATACATTTAAAGGGGTTATCCTGAAAAAGATAATGATGACTTATCCTCAGGATAGGCCATCATTATCACATCAGCAGGGGTCCAAGTCCTGGCATCCACATGGATCAGCTGTTTCAGGAAGCCACTGCACTCACCGGAGCTCTGGTGAGCAATGCAGGCTCCCAGCAGATTTCCAAGGACAGCGCCGTACATCAGTGCTGATCAGTGGGGCATCAGACCCGCACAGAAATGATACTGATGACCTATCCTGGGCTAAGTCATAAATATCTATTACTGGATTACCCCTTTAGCCCCTCAGATGCCATGGTCAAAATTAAAGCAATTAAAAATATTTTTAAAAAAATCAAATCACCCCTTTTTCCCATAATTAAAATAAAATTAAAAAAACATCATAGGTATCTCTGCATCCCAAAATGCCTGAACTATTAAAATATAAATTTATTTATCCCCTATGGTGAACGTCGTAACAGACAAAAAAAAAAAAAAAAGCCACTTTGCCATTTTTCGTCGCTTCACCTCCCAAAAAAACTAAAGAAAACCAGTCCAGTACAATTAAAGCGATACATGTGGTATCGCTTTAACTGTACTGACCCACAGAATGAAGGAAACAGGTCATTTTTTTACCACATAGGCAATGCCCTAAAAACAAAACCCATAAAACTGTGGCAAAACTGTTTTTTTTTTTTCAATTTCACCCCATTTGGAATTATTTTCCAGCTTACCATTACACTGTATGCAACAGTAAATGGGGCCATTAGAAAGTACAACCTGTCCCGCAAAAAACAAGCCCTCATACGGCTATGTGGATGGAGGGGAAAAAAAAAAAAAGTTGTGGGTCTGGGAAGGCAGGGAGTAAAAAATGAAAATGGAAAAGCCAAAAATTGAAAGGTCCTGGAGGGGTCAATGTAGCATTTTCGCGTTCCAAATAATACTTGCTGCTGCTGCTGACTTTAATAGCCCCACGTTGTCAGGAGAGCTCCAGGTAACGGGTAGATGACAATTCACTAACTTGACTACTGAACAATAGCTGGAAATATAGCATGATAATGTAATATTCAGTATAATATCTGAAAAGTTGCATTGATCAGCACATCGCGCCATGTTGCGGCAGTGCACTTTTCTTGGCAAGGTCTTCCCGCTTTATCAGGCTTTTATCTTCATGTTGCATTCTCTGATATTCCTACGTGCAGAACACTTCACCTCGAAGTCTTCAAAGTTTATCAGATGCCTATAATCGCAAGGTCTCCCAGTCTCAGGCATTAGAACCGTTTTGCCGCTGCGAGACGCCGCGGACGCCGCGGACGCCTCTAGTCCTCAAATTGCCTGCATAATCCAGTAACTGATTTACCGACGCATGCATGAGAAAACAGACTGGGTGACATTTCAATCACTCCGAAAAAGAAGGTTGATTTGATTAAAAATAAAATGAACATTTAAACATATTTTCTAGTCTATTTCATTATAATTAACCCAATGCCGACTAGATGCGCCAAAAATGTGCGGATTACCGTAACGGTACGGGTCTCCTCCTTGGCCCCGGGGTCACAAGGGAATGTACAGAAACGGCATGGTGATACCATACTCTATTATTAATCTTCATTTGCCGACCAAGTAGATGAAACAAAGGAACAAAGTATACTTTCAATAATGTGCGGCGGCTATGAATTTAGAGAAATAGGCTTTATTGATAGGCTTTATAAAAGCTGGATGCAATTACAGGGCTGAATCATTTGAATAATAGACTGTCTGACATATTCTGGGATAAGTGGCTGCTACATTTCTCTGATATTAGGGTCATATACTCATCTATTCTTACTCTAAGCTCTCCTTCGCCTGGTAATAAATTAATTTCTTAGTGTTAGTTCGGCATGTGCCCTACAGTTAAATTCATTTTCTCTCTCACTGAAGGAAAAAGTTGAAAAAAAAAAAAAAGTTAGGATTATTATTTCCGATATCACAGCTAGAGTATGCAAATAGCAGGCGGAGGAGCTCCTGGATGTGTCGCAGTAATAAGTACCGTAAAACTAAAAAAATGCAAAAAAATATTAATGGAAAGGACAAAACCAGAAGACAAATAGTCCCAGCAACGTTCAATATAAGACAGCACTAACCCACCCAGGACCAACACTGGATGAACCGCTGGGACAAATTTATATTTTTTAGTGATAATTTATTTTAAGACATACAGTTTTACCGCTCCTGACATGTCTGTTTTAGTATATGTAATAATTCTAAAGCATCATATAATTTATATTGTGCCATTCTGCTATTATTCCTACTAGAAGTTCATGCAGGAGCTACCAGCATCTAGGTGTTATAAGTTGGGGTTGTGCCTCTGCACAGTCTGACACTGGCAGCACTGAATAGATAAAGTCAAATGCTGCCGGGACACCCCACCCCAACTGCTAACACCCAGTTGGTCTTTTACTGCAGACTGGTTGACATTCATTCATAACTTCTACTAGGAATAATAGAGGAATGGGATTGTCCGGCCACTAAAAATTTAGTTGAAAAATACACAGAATGCTTTAAAATAATTCCTCAGCAATCCTCTGCTACTCCACTTGATAAGGTTCTTGGGACCCCTGCTGGTCTCTAGAGACACATACACAGGAGACCTGGGAAGTGCCAGGAACAGGAGCGGCAGGGGATCGGTGAGGTGAATATTAATTATTTTATCATTTCAACGCATTATGTCCCTGTACACAATGACTTACAACTCCTCCCTGTTCACATGCTCATAGGAAGGCTATCAACGGGTGGTAAGAATATGCCCTCCAGATGTTCTCATTGTACCTTTTTTACTATGTGACAACAATGCATTATAGAAAGTCTAAAGTAAGCACCTTGGCTCTCCAGTCTAAAAATTTACAGCAGACAATGGACTGACCAATCGCGGCACTGGTACTACACTCGCCAATCGCGGCACTGGTACTACACTCGCCAATCGCGGCACTGGTACTACACTCGCCAATCGCGGCACTGGTACTACACTCGCCAATCGCGGCACTGGTACTACACTCGCCAATCGCGGCACTGGTACTACACTCGCCAATCGCGCACTGGGTACTACACTCGCCAAATCGCGGCACTGGTACTACACTCGCCAATCGCGGCACTGTACTACACTCGCCAATCGCAGAAAGAGGCACTTGTACTACACTCGCCAATCGCGGCACTTGTACTACACTCGCCAATCGCGGCACTTGTACTAAACTCGCCAATCGCGGCACTTGTACTAAACTCGCCAATCGCGGCACTTGTACTAAACTCGCCAATCGCGGCACTTGTAACTAAACTCGCCAATCGCGGCACTTGTACTAAAACTCGCCAATCGCGGCCACTTGTACTAAACTCGCCAATCGCGGCACTTGTACTAAACTCGCCAATCGCGGCACTTGTACTAAACTCGCCAATCGGCACTTGTACTAAACTCGCCAATCACGGCACTTGTACTAAACTCGCCAATCACGGCACTTGTACTAAACTCGCCAATCACGGGCACTTGTACTAAACTCGCCAATCACGGCACTTGTACTAAACTCGCCAATCACGGCACTTGTACTAAACTCGCCAATCACGGCACTTGTACTAAACTCGCAATCACGGCACTTGTACTAAACTCGCCAATCACGCCTTGTACTAACCCATCCGGCACTTGTACTAAACTCGCCAAATCACGGCCACTGTACTAAACTCGCCAATCACGGCACTTGTACTAAACTCGCCAATCACGGCACTTGTACTAAACTCGCCAATCACGGCACTTGTACTAAACTCGCCAATCACGGCACTTGTACTAAACTCGCCAATCACGGCACTTGTACTAAACTCGCCAATCACGGCACTTGTACTAAACTCGCCAATCACGGCACTTGTACTAAACTCGCCAATCACGGCACTTGTACTAAACTCGCCGATCACGGCACTTGTACTAAACTCGCCAATCACGGCACTTGTACTAAACTCGCACACGGACTTCTAACCGGCACTTGTACTAAACTCGCCGATCACGGCACTTGTACTAAACTCGCCGATCACGGCACTTGTACTAACTCGACGATCACGGCACTTGTATTAAACTCGACGAATCACGGCACTTGTACTAAACTCGCCGATCACGGTACTTGTATTAAACTCGACGATCACGGCACTTGTACTAAACTCGCCGATCACGGCACTTGTACTAAACTCGCCGATCACGGCACTTGTACTAAACTCGCCGATCACGGCACTGGTACTAAACTCGCCGATCACGGCACTGGTACTAAACTCGCCGATCACGGCACTGGTACTAAACTCGCCGATCACGGCACTGGTACTACACTCACCGATCACGGCATTTGTACTACACTCGCCGATCACGGCACTGGTACTACACTCACCGATCACGGCACTGTACTAAACTCGCCGATCACGGCATTTGGTACTACACTCGCCGATCACGGCACTGGTACTACATTCTTTATTTGATTAAATAATCAAAGCATTTACAGCAAATAATGAGCACAATGTTCTGACTAATGCAGCAGACACTAGAGGGAGCTGCATACTGATTTACACTGAACTCAGTAAAAACACGGGGTAGATGCAGTCAGCCACACTGCAGCAGAACTGTCGGCAAAAAATAAAAAACAATTAGGGGCTGTTCACGTCTCACATTTGCTCTACGTTAAGCGTATACATTTTTGAACTGTAAAAATACACAAACGTATTGTTTGACGTACTTAGACTGTAATTGGGCAAGCATAATTCAAAAGTGCTTAGTTTTTAATGTCACTGTTTTTGTTTCTGTATGGTTTTTTTTTTGCAGGACAGAATAGACCACGCTTTTCTGCCCTGTAAAAAACAAAACAAAACAAAAAAAACCTTGCACGAATGTATACTTTTTTTTTCCATGTGGTCAATGAGAGACGGATAGAAACATATGACATTGCATCTTCAGCCGTTAAACATATCTGGGTTTTTTTTTCAGATGATGCCTTCAAATCTTAAAATCTCTATTTACTTTATAAAGGTTTTTACAAGAAAAACGCATTTTTTAATGAACTGACATGATCGTATTGAAATGTATGTACATCCATCCAACATACACGATAAAAAAAAAAAGGAATGATAACCACAAAATGACACACTTTTATATTCGTCTTTTCATGTATATCTAAACGTATATCGAAAAAGGCCCCTTCAGCACCTTATACTGAGCACAACTTCCCATTTCAGTTGCTGAAAATTGACTCCTCATTTTTAACAAAACTTTATTAAAGAGACTTAAGGGTAAACGCACACGTTCAGGTTTTATGTGCGGACAAACCGCACTGACCTACGCTGTGGATTTTCATCATGCAAATCCGGGCAGAAAATTCGCACACAATCCTGATCGTGTGTATTTAGCCTAACTCTTTTTATACAAGTCACCAGACAGTTACAAAGAACATCTAATACGGATCATCATGGCATTCTGCAAGACTCACCAGTGGACAAATAACTGGACCCCAGTACATAATGAAATAATAAAAATATCACTTACGTTTATTACTGGAGATGGTGTAGAGAGGGTTAAACCTTGCAGGTCTGATATTAAACTGGGAGAAAGGATGGCAGGCTTGGGAAGAGCTACTGAAGGCGACACATCATTAACTGTAAAATGAGAATAAAGAGAGAGATGCAAAATGCTATTTGTCATCTGCATATAGCCACAAGTATATCTCCAAGTACACGGACATCTTCTACGGACACTAAGATTGTTGTAACACAGAACCACAACACCCAGCAGGTGTAATTATGAATAAATACACAGACAAGTACATCTTACTGTATGGACTAAACCTTATGTAAGATTTATATATGTAGATCCTTTGTCTCCATGGTAACAGACTACAGACAAACAGTTTGTAGTCTGATCCTGCAGTTATGGATTACACTGTTTCATACATTTCCTCTTCTCTTCTCTGTAGGTTACAAAGTAAGTAAAAGGGAAGAAAGAACACACTACTGATGTGTACAATTTTGGGAACCTGTGCGTAAGAAGGATATCGCTAGGGCTAGGGCAGGTGCATTTTTCCCCCTGATGTGGGGCAATTGGCATCAGCCTCATATGGGTTTTGCCTTATACTGGATCAACACAGTAGGACTATAGGTTGGACTCATTGCGGTGAATGTAAAAAAGTTATTCTTATTGATCCCAGAGATGTATTTTATGTATTAAAAAAAAAAAAAAAAAAAAAAATCACTTTTTGTGATATGCAAATTACTTAAATAAGGAGCCCAAGGGGATATGCCCAGCACCGTTGGAGCCCGGCCACAGCGCAACTGTTGGAGCCCAGCACCACCCACCTCATTATTATTCACTGCAAATCTTCAAGCAGCCTTCCTCCGGCACCAGCGTAATCCCGTGCAGGCGCAGTACCTCAAGCAGTCTGCGCCCGTGCGGTCTACTGGCATCGGCAGCAAGGAGATCAGTGCGCATGCGCCTGCGCGGGATTACGCTCACAGCAGGGAAGCTAGGGATTGTGGGGATTGTGAGGGACGATCAGGAGCCATGATACTCTCAGTGTGTTACAGGCTCACACAGGAGCTAGACAAATGGATTGCAAGGTAAAATGAAGCTCTGGTTATATGTATAGGTATGGGTTCTGGTTATATGTATAGGTATGGGTTCTGGTTATATGTATAGGTATGGGTTCTGGTTGGGTCACAGCTTCCAGCCTTAATGCAGTTTCTCAAAAATTAAGTTATGTTATCGGAATACCCCTGTGTCTTTTTTCAACTTTATTAATACTATTGCCTATTTTTTGTTTGTAGTCTATAACTATGAAGACACAAAAGTCTGCATAAGAGTCGTCTACACAACACGAGATGATTTTTGTATAGTAAAAAAGTTATACTTTTTTAGTCTCTTAGAAGCAATAAAACATCTTCTACGGGAAGACCCTCAAGTTCAAGGATTTTGTGCCATCACCATTAGCTATCCCACCTTAGCCGGCCACAATACCAATTCCCTAAGTCTTAGCCCTCTACTTTCTCAGCCAAACAACAGCACAAAGAAAGTTTAAAAAGATACAATATAAAACTATGCAATGTGTACAAAGCACAACCAGATTTAGGGGAGTTTAAACCAATACTTACAGTCATCTAGGTCTAGAAGGGATATATCTTTTTTCCTGGCAGGTTCTTTGGCAGATTTACTATCAGTTTTCTGTTAAGAGAAACAGGACAATGGTTATCTTATAGCTAAAATAATAATTTATAATAATAAATGTGAGTCATTTCAGATGAAACATGGCAGTTGTAGGCCTCACTTGGTTTACTAAGCATCTGATCAAAAGACGGCCTGTTTGTGTCACCTCAGACTTTGATGGCATATCAGTAGTGAGGCCCTCAAAGTAAAGTAGAGCACAAAGCACATGCGCAGTGTTCTCTCTATTCATTTTTTCTATTAGAGTTCTGAAAATAGCTGAGAGAGCACACTTGGCTGTTTTTGGCAGTCCCATAAAAATGAATGAGCATGCATAGCTGCTCTCCGCTCACTTCAGGTTCCCTATCTGCCATTCGTGGCATATCCTAGCCAAAGTCTAAGATGAGACAACCCCTTTAAAGAAGCATACATACAGGGGGTTAAAAAGGTTAGGGCATCACATGATGTTTGCGGTACAACTGCAATAGTCTTGCTGTTATTATTTCCCAATTTTCAGGTGACTTGCGACACTTATTTGCCATTCCTGCCTACATACCCACCAAAGTGTTTATAGGGCTCAACTGATCCTGTAGGCATATGCTGGCAGAAGGGGAGGGAGGCAGGCACCCATTTTAGTTGGACTACCACAGTGATCAGACTGTCCACACATCTCAGTAAAGCTGACCATACACACCAGACCTAGTGTTGGCCAAACTTGATAATCTCTTATGTGTTCAAGGGGTGGGGGGAGGGTGTCAACGTTTCCCAACCGCGTGCTGGGGGAAAGAAGGGTCGGGCATGTTGGATCTGAAAACATATGGAGGGAGATTTATTAAAACTGCTGTAAAGGAAAACTGGCTTTGTTGCCCATAGCAACCAATCAGATTCCACCTCTCATTTTCCAAAGGAGCTTTGAAAAATGAAAGGTGGAATCTGATTGGTTTCTATGGGCAACCAAGCCAGTTTTCCTTTACACCAGTTTTGATAAATCTGTCCCATGATCTTTTGCTCTCATTGGAGATAAGCCACCGCCAGAGGCATTTTGAAGTACGAACATAAACTGTTTCAACTGTAGAGTAACTGGTTGAATTGGGTTTTTTGCACAACCAGAGACTTTAAGGCTCATGCCCACGACCGTATATATATTTCGTGGTTCGCTAAAAATGGATCCATAAAAATTACGGATGACGTGTGCTTTCTGTATTTTACGGAACAGCTGGATAGAAAAGTCCTATCCTTGTCCATAATGCGGACAGTAATAGGACATGTTCTATCTTTTTTAAATGAAAGGGGTTGTCAGACATCCATTAAAATGTAGAGGGTGGTTGGTGAATGTTCAAAACAACACTCATTGTTTGGGAGTCCCCCTTTTCCAGCGTTACGGCTTCTGTCCTAACCAGACTGAAAGTGATGATGTGAAGAGAGATTATATATATATATAATTAAAGCATAGATAGATAAAATATCCAGAATATTTCTATGTATGTAAATTGAGCAGTGTGTAAAACTAGCAGACCTATATTACCTATTATCCAACAATAATGCTCATTCCAAAGCATCAATGGAAGAAAAGTGGAACATGCACTACACGTGAAATGTTACCCAAATGATGGCATTATCAAGATAATGTCTCATTTAAGCCTCCTCAACAGATGGCCGTTCATTCCACTGTAGAAGGCACTGTGGGTCTAGGAGAAGACGTTAAGGGTACATTGCCTCTAGATTTACCCATTTACAATTCATCTTGTTAATAGAGACAGAAGCCGGGTAAAGCATACAGCAGATGAAGCAGGAGATTGAGGATTTCTCTTGCTCAATGCATAATTCATAGCCCCTGACTGCAAAGTGTGTAAAATGAGAATTTCACACCGCTGCAAGAGCTGCGAAGCCGCACAGAAAGCACATGAATTGCAGTTTACTGGCAGAATTTTACCGTCGCTTCCAAAATATTTGCGTGTTATGCATCATTAAAAAACCACCGCCTCTAACTGATAGCCCAACATTACCTTGTATCGGCTCCTAAAAAGTTACCGTCCCGATACGATGTACTTATTTAGGCCATTTAAGCAAAGGCTTCAAGAGGCTTTATAAAGAGTCAGAAAGATTTTAATGTGTATCTTCCGGGTCCCTTATCCTAGAACAGTTGCAGCCTTACTAACTGCAGAAGGTGGAGTACTAATATATGTTGTCACAATGAAGCCCCATGAATATTTCACAGTCTGTCAGTATCTGGAATTCAAAGGATCATGAATTTATGCTTTTTCACTATTAGTATATTTCCAATTTCAGGTAACTAGAAAATTGTCAGAAATGTTCCCTCTAAGTTTCCGCAACCAGTAAATGGCCCAATAAGGTCTGTGGGTACTGTTCTTTCCAAGGCAGGCAATCCAAAATGTTATGAAATCAATATCGCTGTGCAGCACCCAAATAGTTAACCATACAGCAGCCGGGTACACAATGGTTCATAGTGTCCATGTAAATGGTTAATGGAGTACCTACATGGTTTTACAGCATTCTCACGCTGCATTATGCAGTACACTACAGGAGGATTTACCAGCACATACTGTACATATGGTGGATGCTACTGTATAGAAATATAGTGGTATTAGTCGCCTATAGGTTTCCATTGCAAAAAAAAACTTGTACCATACAGTATACATTTTTTTTACCAGTCATATCAGTATGGAATAGTGTTGAGTGAATGGGGGCATATAGATATGCTTGATGTACAGTATGCTCTGGGAGTTTTCCTGGTGGATACAGCAAGTGGGCACTGCAAAACACCCTTGCCGTGTCTATGATGAGAATTGGAGAAGATTCCTGGTGGTCTATGGCTGTCCAGGGATTTATATCAGAACCTCAGATGGCCTAGAGCTGGGAAGGGATTAATCTCTAAATGCCTTTTAGACTAGGACAGTTAAGGTGGTCTGGGGCTGAGAGGAGGTTAGTGTCTGTATCTTTGGTGGTTTAGGGCAGTGTAGAGTTGATCAGTTAAAGAATAAATGTTAGCATTCCTGGTGGTCTAGGGCAGAGATGAGGTTAGTGTATGTATCCTTGGTGGTCTAGGGCAGAGATTAGGTTAGTGTATGTATCCTTAGTGGTCTAGGGCAGAGATGAGGTTAGTGTATGTATCCTTGGTGGTCTAGGGCAGAGATGAGGTTAGTGTATGTATCCCTCTTGGTCTAGGGCAGAGATGAGGTTAGTGTATGTATCCCTCTTGGTCTAGGGCAGAGATGAGGTTAGTGTATGTATCCTTGGTGGTCTAGGGCAGAGATGAGGTTAGTGTATGTATCCTTGGTGGTCTAGGGCAGAGATGAGGTTAGTGTATGTATCCTTGGTGGTCTAGGGCAGAGATGAGGTTAGTGCATGTATCCCTGTTGGTCTAGGGCAGAGATGAGGTTAGGGCAGTGTAGAGGTGAACGTGTGTGTACTGGGAGATCTAAGGCACAAGTGTACAAATATATATAATATATATATATATATATATATATATATAGTAACAGATCACAAGAATGGAGCAGCATTTGTTTAGTAAAGAAATAAAATGTAACCTGATAACCTGATGGAAACAGATCTGTGAATGCGTCACCATTTGTCTTACAAGTGGGAATGGCAGGAACGTCTTTCTAGTCATCGGGGGGAGGGAGGCACTTAAAGGCTTCAGACCCCAAATATTCTAACATTTATTACTTACCATGTATATAAATGTTAGAAACTAGATCCCAAAACTAACATCAACAAAATTGCACCTTGTCACTTCAGGCTCCATCAGTATATCGGATAAACGTGAAGCTCCCATACACGTCATACTACAGGCAGGTGAAAGTCTGGGCGATAGGTCTCATCTTACCTTGGACTTGGTCACATTTCTAGGTGCCTCTGGCTCAGATTCACTGTCCTCTCCAGATTCTGATGAAGAGTCAGACTCCGAGCTTCCACCAGAGGACGAAGAGCTTGAACCGTCACTCTGTTTGGCATTTCCATTCTTCTCATCTTCAGATTCACTTTAGAAAAATGAGTAAATCAGACCCTTAATTCTTGCTCATATATACAGGGCTTCACTATCAAATACTGATTTACTGTAAGTTTGTTACTTGTTTTGCCAATCACTTCTACATATACTTGGTGTATTTTCATCTAGCATTGTGCACGTACGTGGATTAGGGGCGGATTGGCCATAGACCTTAAGGGAAATTTCCCAGAGGGCCGCCTGAGCCCTTCTCACTGCTGGCCAGTGGGAGTTTTTGGGGCAGTACTTTGTGATGGACTGTGGTATTTGGCTCTGTTGGGTGGTATAATGTGCCACAATATGGTATTGCTGGCTCTCCCTTCCATCAATTTGGACTCGACTACAAAACGGGGCCGCTTTTATTATTTTTTCCAGGACCACTTTAAGTTCCCAGTCCGCCCCTGGCGTGGATACATGCACAGATTCTCCTATAACTACTTTTCCCCTTCTGAAAGAGGTTCGTCCTTACAAAGTCTGACACTGGGAGCAGTGATTGGACAATGTCATCGTGAACAGCCCCAAACTAGTCACAGCCAGTTGTCAAGTCGCTTCCAAATTTCTAGGATGAATAACAGAGGACCGGCACATTTCAGGGTTCTAAGAAATAATGCTTCAGAACGGTTATCTGAAGCAGAATGCAGTATAGGATTCAATTTAAATTTCTCATACTCACACACAAAACCCTTCACAGTGCTGAACCCTTTACATCTCCTCCCTCATCTCTGTCTATCACCCTACCCGTGCTGTCCGCTCTGCAAAGGACTTACGACTGACATGTGCCATAATCCGAACCGGTCACTCCCATCTCCAAGACTTCTCCTGAGCTCCACCAGTTCTCTGGAACACAGTGCCTCAGGCAATTCGGTCATTTCCCAGCATCCACAGTCTTAGGAGCTCCATAAAAACTCATAGGGTAGCCTATCATATCCCCTAATCTAACTTCTCCATTCACCCCTCTTTCAACCTCATCCTTCAATGTCAGATCCATCACCCAACTGTACCCACCAAACTCCATTCACTCAGAAGCACTACCGATATCAGTGGTGACCGGCTCATGCATTCAACTGCCCTATTGTGTTAAGACGGCCGGACCACCGTACAAAACAAGCACTTTTTACCTTCTATATCATCCCTATCTCCTCATAGATTGTAAGCTCTTGCAAGCAGGACTCTCATTCCACATGTTGACTTGTTTCTTGCAATGTAATGCATGATTCTGTTTGTACATGAACCCTCTGATTGTAAATGCTGCAGAATATTTTGCCGCTATATAAAGATTATTATTATTATTATTAAGGGGCGGGGCAACAATAAATTATTTTAATATAATTCAGCCTGAAAAACTAGTTTCTTTTTAATTAATTTCTGTTACACAAATCCTCCAGTTGACTTCATTATAGTGTGCCCCCTGGTGTTTAATCCATATAGTAATGGGCATGTCCACATATTGAAGTGGTCGCACATGCTTAGTTTCATTCTTCATCTGCTACCAGCCGGATCTTCTTAGGCTACTTTCACACTAGCGTTATTGCTGGATGCGGCAGGGTTCAGCAAAAACGATTCCGTTACTGATAATACAACCATCTGCATCTGGTATGAACGGATCCAATTGTATTATCTGCAACATAGCCAAGACAGATCCATCATGAACGCCATTGAAAGTCAATGGGGGACGGATCCGTTTTCTATTGTGTCAGATTGTGTTAGAGAAAACGGATCCATCCCCATTGACTTGCATTGTGGGTCATGACGGATCCGTCTTACTCCACATCCCAGGACGGAAAGCAAAATACAACATGTTGCGGTTTGCTTTCCAGTATGAGAACACAACTAAACGGAATGCATTCTGGTGCACTCCGTTTTGTTCAGTTACATTTTGTCCCCATTGACAATGAATCGGGACTAAACGGAAGCGTTTTTTTTCCGGTATTGAGCCCCTATGACAGATCTCAATACTAGAAAATATTAACGCTAGTGTGAATGTAGCCTTAGAGAAGCTGTGACAGTTACAGGGAGAAAATTGCTGCAGAGAGGACACCCAACCCTCCCCCCGAGAAAGAACACACCCAATGAGAAAAGGCACAAACGCTTGAGAAAGGACACACTCGATAAGCTGCCAGCTTGAAATAAATCTAGAAGAGTAAAAGAAGCAATGAATGGGGAGATCTCTGAAAGGCTTGACAAAGACCCCATGGAGTAGGATTGAAACGTTGCAGATCCACAATTTTCACAAGCCAAGGAGTGCTGCCTCATCATTCTTTTTTTTATGTCAGTATAAGGCCCGGTACCTGGTGCCTTTGAGGGATTGCACCCGTCTGCATTTGCACGGTGCTGCTGTTGCATTTTTGTATCTTGGGGAGATCTCTGGCCACATGCGAGATACAGGGCTGGTTCTAGCTTTGTTAGAGACCGTCTGATTTTCATTTTTTCCATCATTCACAGCATAACCCTTTTAACCGACGAGTAGGAAACAACCATTAAAAGGTTTATTCTGCTTCACTTGCAGAGGTCTTGTATCTATAAATGTTTATTCGATTTCCCTTAGTGAAGAATATTTTTTTCGCGCCTTGATTGACAAACATGATACCACACTATCTCGCTGTAATTGACGGCACATAATAAAAGTAACGGTATAGTGTAACAATTACATAGATCACTGCCTGATATGAAAGCTTACAGCTAGTTACGTCCCCCTAACATACCCAAGCTGTTTACAACCTATAGAGCCCCCTGCTTAGCTAATGAGAAGAATGGAGCGCTCAGCAGCCTTCCCTCTGAAGCAATGAAAAGCCTGTAATAATTTAACCTACAGAATTCATTTGTTCTGTGTGGGAGTAACAATATAAATCACTTTTAAAATCATTAAATCCTGACTTAAATTAATAAAGTCATAATTAGGGCATTATGCTGTGTTTGTTATGGAAGTGGCAGGGCGAGTTGCTTTAATTACTGTCTGTAATAAAAGGAGCAGAGTGCGTACTATACCCCAATCAGGGCTGTCAGCCACGACGGAGAGGAGCTGCAAACTCATCAACTGAGCTGGCGGCAGGTTACAGAGCAAAAGGTGCTCATGTCTGCAGAGGCCGGAGGAAGAAGACACATCTCATGCAATGGAACGGATTAGCCCAATATATTGCTTTAAAGGGCTAAACCCGGGCACATCCCCATCTTCACCCCTCTGGCCCCCCTTCCATATGAGCATTGGAGCATTTCATGCTTTATTGGCAGAATGCTAGGCTGAGACTTACGCCTAGCAGTGTTCCCAGTGACGTCAGCGGCTCTGATGGAAGGGCTTTTGTGCTGCCCTGAGTGACACGTCTGCTGGGATACTCAGCACCATGTTGTATGTGTAGGACTACAAGTCCCAGCTGTACAATGACACTGCTGATACACACAGGATCTTCTCCCTACCTTCTTTGTTCTTTGCATCTCCTCCAGATCAGCTCCAGAGTCAGCTCTGTGTCTGTAGGGTGAGGAGGGCAGATCCTGTGTCTCTTTACATCTGCAGCTGCTGTTGTAAAGCCTTCAGTGTGTTCTGGCTGAAGGGGTTAATGTTTTATCTGACAGAATCCAGGGAGAGCAGATAGCAGGAGCCTGGCAGAGAAGGGGGGGCGTGGCCAGCACAGTGACGTCTCGTGTACAGGATCTGTGCACGAATACAAGATTAGCAGGGAGGCAAGCTGACATCACAGGTCATGGGACCCTCACTGAAACCTGAGAAACCAGCAGCTTTAGAAGCAGAAAGTGTATGGAAAAGGTGTTGTATCTGACTAGTTAGAAACATACAAAGGACAAAAAAAATAACTCGGACAACCCCTTTAAAGGGATTTTCTGAAATATTTTAACTCTGATCGGTGAGGGTCCGACAACTGGGACCCCAATAATTGGCTGTTGGAGGAGGAACCGGGGCTCGAAGTAGCATGGCAGCCTTCTTGCACATTTGCCTAGGCTATGTGACGTCACGTTCATCGGTCACATGGCCAAGGCACAGCTCCACCCAATTGAAATGAATGGGATACCAGACCCCACCTCAGTCAGGGATTGGCTGAGCAGGCGTTTCCATTTCTGATGTGTTCAATCGGGACCAGAAGTGGATAGCAGCAAGAATACACAAGTGTCGGAACAGCAGCAATGGGGATATATATATGCAAACAATAGAACTAGAGATTAGTCTGGATTACAGTGGTACTATACCTATTATACATGAAAAATGGAAAAATGAGAGTTTCCATTTTTTATGCATAGTAGGTATAGTACCACTGTAATCCAAAATAATCCCAAATCCCTAGTTCTTTTGCATGTAAAACAGTGTCCTGTCATATATATTTTGCTTGCAGTCTGCATGTCAGCTTTATGGATGTGCACCTATGACTTTGGATTTGCTAGTCTAAATTTTCTTGCGAACAGCAATAACTAATGCTTATTTTTAACTTTTCATGGCTTTTTTTTTTACTTAAAATTCTTGCTGGAAAACCCCTTTAAATATATACATCAAGCACAACTATATATGAAATGCTGAATAGGGTATGGAAATTGCAAACACTGGTCCCTTAAAACATGCACGTTTTCTTTACAATAGGTAGCAGACTAAACACGTTTTATCATGTTAGAGTCACTGTGCAGGAGGCAGGGAAGTGCCATAATCCCAGGATGCTTTCTCAGGTGGGTTCTAACATTGTAGATTTTAGCCTGAAGTATAAGCCCCTGAGTACACTGGATGAGACAAGGCTTTAGTGTTCACACTGATACCTGATTTAGATAGTGATGGGTGTAAACCCTTGTATGTATAAGCAATTGGCTGAGCAAGATACGGTGGCCACATGGATCAATTACTTCACCATCCCCCCCAGCATCTATTCTTATGGCTCTATGTTGTACCATTCCTTTATTATTTCGACTAGAAGTTATGAATGAATTGCTAGCAGTCTGCAGTAAGGGTACAGAGGGGAGGTAACCAGTTGGGGGTGTGTCCCTGCACAGTCTCACTCTATCCAATCAGTGCTGCCATTTTCATACTGTGCATGTACACACCCCAACTGGTTACCACCCCCCTGTACCCTTACTGCAGACGGCTGGCAATTCATTCATAACTTCTAGTAGAAATAATAAAGGAATGGCACAACATACAGACATAAGAATAGATGCCCCAGAATTGTTATTACATGGGGAATGCATTAAGCTATTAAAACAGACATGCCAGGAGAGGTGACAGGTCCTCTCAGGTATCTCTTTAAAAATAATATATTACAGCAAACAAAAACGATATTAAAACCAGGAGGAATGCTTTAATCTCCATTTAATAAAGTCTGTTATCTTTAATACATGCTAGATCAAGTTTTTTTTTTTTTCAGACTGGCATGACAAACACCAATGGTGTCCTATAGACCCCACCGACTTACAGCAGAGTCTGTCGTGTTCAAACATGACTGGTACCCAACAGACTCCAATCACTTGGTCCATCATGCCATGGATGTGCATCGTTTTGATAGGAGAATGTATGAATCATTAAATCTGACGATCTGTGAGCGAGCCTCCAAGGCAGATGTGTGCAGTGCATCATGCAAGGTACAGCTCCAAGTTGTATGGAGCCATAGTACAGCAGCCACAGACTTGTATGGTACTTTTATGTACCTTGAAAGAATTGCTAGGGGAGAAGGCATCACATGCCGGCCCATATGATGGTGCACATCCTCCCTTTCTCCTAAATGATCTTTCAGATGATCGTCATCTCCTTAGACTCTCATATTAACATGTAAGGTATTTTAACTGAGCAGGAGGTGGAAAGATACCAGCATATCTCAGTAATGGAACACCTCACATGGTCACAGAAGACTTACCTATCATTTCTCGCTTTCTTCCCTTTTTTGGGGGATTCTTCATGGCTTGACTTGTCCTCTTCACTTGACGAGTCCTCCTCACTTTCCTCACTGCTACTTTCCTCTTGATCATCGCTATCCTCCTCGCTACCAGATTCTTTATCTGGCAAACAGACATGCCATGTAAGAACTCGGTGAAGAACTTTACACCACACATAACCGCCAGAAAAACATGCTACTTCACCAAATAACAAGATCAATGCAAAGAATAGATGTATTACACAGGGCTGATGTAAGAAATCGGCCTCCAGCTAGACCGGGTCCCTGCGACTGATCAGGACACGTCATCGGCTGCTTTTTTTTTTTTTAAAACAATATTAGGGCTCAGTCAGATGACTGTATGTGTTATGCGGTCCTCAAATTGCAGATCCGCAAAACATGGATACTGGACGTGTGCGTTTTGCACTTTGCGTAATGGAATGGCCAGCCCTATGATAGAATGTTATTTGTGTCTGGACCAAAATAAGACATGGTCTGTCTTTTTTGCGGGGCCATGGAACGGAAGCACATGGTGTGCTGTCTGCATCTTTTGCGGCCCCACTGAAATGAAAATTGCGGAACGGCTGCAGACTCAAATATATACTATAATATATAGTAAAATAATACGTGCACGCAACAAAAACCCTATATCAAAAATCACAACAGTGCTGATATCTGTACCAGTGTGGATTAATAAATTATGACCTCATCCCAAAGGGTTTTTAGTGTTTTTTTTTTAAGCACAGGAGTGGATACAAAAGCTGCACTGCAGGTGCAAATCCTGTGTGTACTGTACCTTGTCTTCTATTGGTAAAAACAAGGAACTGGAATATTACAGTTTAACGTGATCCTGATCCTTTGTTCTTCCATAGTAAGTGGAGCTAAAGATGTCTGACAGCTACAATCCTGTGCTCCTGCATCTTACTGCTGGGAATGTCTGAATACAGCTTTAGGGCCCTTGCACACAACCGTATGTACGAGGGCAATATGTCCCGGAGCAGCATTGATTGTGCGCACGGGAGCACGATCACAATGATTACAATGATGCTGTGCATGTCGGGCCGCCCGCAGGACAATTGTCCAGCACTAATGCGGAAGAATAGTCCCGCAGGCGGCCTGATGTGCACAGCGTCATTGTAATCATTGTGATCGTGCTCCCGTGCGCACGATCAATGCCGCTCCGGGACATATGGCCCGCTCACGGACAGTATGACTTGGGCCCTTAAAGAGGTTATTCCAATCTGGACATACATGGCAAATTCTCAGGATATTTCACAAATGCCCAATAGGTGTGGATCCCATCTCTCTACTAGACTATTTTCAGAGGTCTCATAGAAGTAAATAGACCAGTGCATTCGCAGCCACCTCTCCACTCACTACTGCCACTGGATGGGGCTCTGTTCCGTAGATAGGTGCCAGCCTCCTATGGGTCCCACATTTATTGGATATGCATAAATGTCCAGGTGGGAACAACCCTTTAAGGAACTCGGAGGTGGAAGCCTCTAGGTTGTTGCCTCCTATAATTCAGCCCTTTACAGGTTTGTACAAGTTTTGATTGCTCCATTTTGTTGCACTATAACAACTGCCTCTAAACACTGCTGGAAGCTGGCTTCACAGAACATAATGGGGTTCTGCAGTGCAAAGATAATGATGACCCATCCTCAGGATAAATCATC
Source organism: Rhinella marina (assembly GCA_900303285.1). Lineage (NCBI taxonomy): Eukaryota > Metazoa > Chordata > Amphibia > Anura > Bufonidae > Rhinella > Rhinella marina. The sequence continues at coordinate 55,461 of ONZH01002631.1, read as the reverse complement.
AATGAAACAAAACAATATCATCAATAAACATGAGAATTCCTAGTCTTAAAGGGGATTTCCAGTTTCACACACATATCACGCATCTGCAGGATATGCCATAAATGTCTGAAAGTTTTGGATCCCATCACTTGGACCTGCATCTATCAACAGAACAGGGGCAGGCAGATCACTGAAAACAGCTGTCTGCACACTTGCTCAGATCACATGAAAATGATAGAACTGTGCACGTGTGATCACCTCTCCTTTCACAGAGGTGCCAGAATGGGGGATCCCCTTCTGGGATATGTATAGCTCCTAGAAGTGGCAACCGTAAAAGTAAAGGCTATGGATACCTTTGGAGTCATTTTTTTAGGATTGCATTTTACTCATTTGGGGCTTAAAATTATTTTTTTCAATTAATCTATATTAAACTTTGCAGCAGTTTTTGCAATGCAGGGGTTAAAAAGAAAATGATAAGTCTTTTTACAGACTGTCCCTTCTGATTTCCGTCTCTGATCTCCTGACCTCATAAACACTAATTTGAGCCATATTCTTATCAGTTTGCTAAGAGTGTACCTATAATGATTGTTAATGAGCTCATGAGATCCGAGATTAGGCTTCACATGAGCTGTCAGCTGATGGAACACAGGTGGGACTGTGTGCAAACAAACTGATTTTTAACCATGTGTACCACAAAAACTGCTGACAATTTTTAATAAAGTCCAATTTAAAAAAAGATTTTAGCCCAAAATGAGTAAAATGCAATTATAACAAAAATATGCACCTAAAGAGTCCATAGCCTTTAAAGGCTGTGTACACCTTTGGGGGCATTTTCTTTTTAAATTAATGTATCATACTCATTTTGGGCTAAGAATTATTTTTTTATATTTTCTTTATTAAAAATATGGATCACTGTTTTCTGTATAAGGCTGAGATTCTCTAGTAGTAGGATCTGTATTTTCTCTGTGCTCTGTCAGCCAGCTCACCTGATGGCTCCTTATCTCTGCTCTCTGACATTATAAACACTCATTATAGTTCTTATCTTACTGATAACAATGTGGCTTAGGCTACTTTCACACTAGCGTTAGCACGGATCCGGCACCTAAAGGGTGCCGACGGATCCGTGCTAACGCTATACATGTGTGGAGCCGGAGCAGCGCTCCGGCCCCACACATGACACACATTAAAACAACACACAGACATACATACAAACAAACATACAGACATACATACAAACATACAGACATACATACATACTCACATACTCCCGGGACGCCGGCAGAACGTCTTCACGCGCCTCCTGCGCGCAGTGATGACGATTCCCCACAGCGCCCTCTGCTGGGCGCAGTGGGGAAATGTCATCGCAGCGCGCAGGAGGCGCGTGAAGACGTTCTGCCGGCGTCCCGGGAGTATGTGAGTATGTATGTATGTATGTCTGTATGTTTGTATGTATGTCTGTATGTTTGTTTGTATGTCTGTGTGTATGTATGCATGTCTGTGTGTATGTATGCCGGATCCGGAATGACCCCCCATTGGAAATCAATGGAGGACAGATCCGGATTACTGGTGTGTCCACACCAAACGGATCCGTCCCCATTGACTTGCATTGGGGGTCATTCCGGATCCGTCTTGGTGCGGATGCCTGGACCGGAGAGCAAACCGCAGCATGCTGCGGTTTGTCCTCCGGTCTGAAGACGGAACGGAATGCTTTCAGGAGCATTCCGTTGTCTTCAGTTCAGTTTTGTCCCCATTGACAATGAATGGGGACAAAACTGAAGCGTTTTTTTCCGGTATTGAGCCCCTATAACGGAACTCAATACCGGAATTTAAAAACGCTAGTGTGAAAGTAGCCTTAAATAAGTGTTTATGACCTCTTAGTAATTTAGAGATAAGGTTTATTAAATGACAACACAAAGTGAAAGTAAAATTCACACAGCTAGACAAACAGTTAACCCTCTGTGACAGAACGGCTCAATATTTTTAATTAAGACCAATCGAAAAAATCATTTTTAGCCCAAAATGAGTAAAATGCAGTCATAAAAAAAGAATTGCCTCTGATGGTGTACATAGCCTTTAAATGTAAGAAGAACTATAAAACACTTCCATATTTAACACACTGATTTACCACTGCTGGCTGCAGACTCGTTATCCTCTTCTTCCTCTTCTTCAGAGGAGTAAAACTTATCTGAAGTAGCCTTCTCTTTCTTAGGCTTTCCCACTGAATTAGTCCATGCTTTAGCCTATGGCAGAGAGTAACACAGAATTGGAGTATTTATAGAGGTCAGAAGATGGACACACAGTCAACAACGATTATATGAACACATTGGAGGAGATTTATCATGAGGTGATTTATTTTAAAATTCAGGTTTGCAGGCGGCTGTATTGCTGTGGGACCCCCGCCGATCAGCTGTTTGAGAGCTCCTGTGAGAGCTGCTGCCTTCTCACAGCGGCTGTGCTTGGTATCGAGCTCAGCTCCATTCACATGAATGGGGCTGAGCCGCTCCTAGACCACGTCACCGAGGAACATGATGTCACTGGCCTAGGAAAAGCTAAGAGAGGGCTAAGAGGTCGCGGCGCCCACGGGAACTCCGATGCCTTCTCAAACAGCTGATCGGCGGGGGTCCTATGTCCTGATGATTTACCCTGAGGATAGGTCATCAGTAGTAAAAATCCCAGAAAAACCCTTTAAGTAACAGTTCTCTCAAGGTTTAATTTCACTTTCTACACCACCCCTTTACCAAGGTAAGGCCTCATGCACACGGCCGTTGCCCGGCCGTGACCGTATTGCGGCCCGGAAACAGTGGGTCAGCAATATGCGGGCACCGGCGGTGTGCAGCCCGCATCACGGATGCGGAGACCACAAACTGCAGTCCCCAATGTACGGAACGGCCAATCAATGGCTGTGTGCATGAGCCCTAAGACTGAGACAATTTTTGCAAGTTGGATAAATCTGGCTTAAAGGGAATGTGTCAATGACCTATTGTTTAAATCATGTTTTTATGTTCAACTCAGTTTTCAGACTGACCACTAGGCTTAATAAGTCAAGACTTCCTGTGCTGTACAGATAACCTTTCAGTAGCCATTATCATTACAACGACAAGTAACACCTTTGTATGGATTACACCGGATCCACTATTCACAATAGGTGATACCACAGCTTATCTACTCCCTCCTGACGTCTGCACGGGTCACAGAGCATGCCTGGAAAACTCTTCCATAGAAGTCAATGATGTCCTCTCCCGTCTATTGTGTTTATGGCTCATGTGGCTTCTCTGCAAGAACAGGATGTCTTGACATATTCTTGGCCTAGTGGCCATTGTAAAAACTGCATCATTTTATTTTATTTATTTATTATTATTTTTTTTAAACAGGGGCATGGCAAATGTAAAAAAAAAAAATAAAAATTACCACAAATTCTAAAATAAATGTTTAACATAAAAACTTCATTTAATTTTTATTTTTTTTTAGTTATTTTAAGAATTTTTGGTGATTGTTTTGTTTCCTTTAAAATCAGTTCCAGAGCCTGACCAGGGGTACTTTTTTACCCACTTTTCAAAACCAACGTGAGGGGTGTAAAAATGATGTAAAGTAGCAATGCTTTATAAAAGACTTCCATGGTAAAGAAACAGCAAGGCTGTAACCCTGACATCTCCAATATCACACAATTAAAATTAACGGAATAGGTTAATTTCATGCGACAATTATAGCTGGAGAGATGCCTTTGAGAACAATTTATGTTGTAAAGTTTGCAAAAGTTATTCAGAGAGCAAGAAGGTGGCTGACTGTAATTGTTCATGTGGGCGACAGGCAGACATAACACAAGCCATATTTATAGTCAGACCTCATGCGGAGTCAATTTTTTTAAAACATTAATAAGCTCCGCGGAAGATATTGCTGGATAATTTCACGATTAGAACAGAACGTTAAATTAAAGTTTTCAATGTTCTGAAATCAAAAGTCAAAGAGACGCTCACACTGGGTCAGAAAAAGTTGCCGTGTTGCCCCAAGCAACCTACCAGATGTAAGACTTTCATTCTGAACTGGAATGAGGAGGCAAGATTGAGGCATGGAGATCACAGCAGCCACATAATAGACAAAATTGATAGAAAATTGCTCTCTCAAATCAACCCATGTAGGATTTTTACAGGCTGTCTGTCAGGCCGTCATTGGAACCGATCTGATCATCATGATTTTGCAGTAGGGGTTTCAATGTGAGAGCAAAGTGAGCCCCCTCTGTCTGTCTAAATGCTCATTTGCTGAGGTCGCACAGCATCTAAGGGGTTAAATGACCAGGATGTGCATTATCTTCGATCCTGCCCATTATACAGCTGCATCCACCATGTTTGGAGCAAGCTCCTCTTGTGAGCCTGCACCATACATCCCCTTAATGCAAATGATGTACTTTATATAACTTTACATTAAAGGGGTTGTTTGCATTTTTTATACTGATGATCTAGGCCCAGTATGAGTCATCAATATTAAACTGGTGGGGGGCCAACTACAGGCAACCCTGCCGATCAGCTGTTTGAAGAGAAAGCAGTGCTCGTACGAGTGCGATGGCAAGCAGGTAAACAATGATAAGAAGCTCTTCATACAGCTGATCGGTGAGTGTGCCAGGAGTCACCCCCCGCCAATCTGATATTGATGACTTATCCTGAGGATAGGTCATCAATATAAAAAAAGTGGACAACCCTTTTAAGGGGTTAAAGAGGTTATCTCAAGGAGACAACATAGGGACATGATCTGTAACAACTTCTGTTCTGACTGACTCAATCATTGGTGTATTACATTAATCTGCATAGCCACCATGCTATACTACATTCTCCCTGCAGGGGCGTTTCCTCTGGGAAGATTAAAGGGGTTGTCCCATGAAAAACATTCAACAGTTTTGAAACCAGCACCTGGATCTGAATTCTTCTGTAATTGCATGTAATTAAAAATATATCCTAGCCACTGAGTTATTCACTGAAATGTATCTGTATGGCGCCACCTGCTGTTTTTTATTTCTTTGACCTGCTCACTGAGAAGACCACACATGCTGAGTTTCAGAACTGTAATAGGGAGAGCATGGACACCTCCCTGAGCTGTGATAGGGAGAGCATGGACACGCCCCCTTATCTGCAGCAGAAAAGACACTCCCCTTGAGCTGTCAGCTTGATATAAATCTAGCAGAGTAATGAATGGGGAGATCTCTGGATCCATGTGAGGTACAGGGCTGGTTCTAGCTTTGTTAGAATGAGATTGTCCTGTACTATATGATGTCTGATTTTAATTTTTTATATTAGTCATGGGATAACCCCTTTATTTATTAGGGCTGCTAGAAACTGGACGTGCAGCAATCAGTTGATTGCTGCAGCAAACGGACAAGACTTGGTGAGACAATACCTTTAACACTAAAATTGCATGTTTTTCATCTGATTTAAAATGTTGTTCCTGCTTTGATGGAATGGGGATTTCCAAAACAATACAGTAAGAAAAAAAAAAGTTGTAATATATTTTTAATGACATGCAATTACAAAATTATTCAGATCCAGGGGCTGGTGTGAAAACTGTAAATTATTATTCATGGGACAACCCCTTTAAGTTGGGCCCATAGACTTTCTACTGTGACAGTCTCCTGCAGGAGGAGGGACAACGACGTGCTATGGGAGCATTTTTCTACCGTTTTAGCAATTGATGTGGGTCTCAGCACACAGACTCCCACCGATCAACATCTTTGATATACTGCTATGACATAACAAACGTTTTTGAAAGCTGTGACAGTTTAAGGTTATATCAAAAATTCCAAAAGTGAAATTATTATACACCTTTAAAATACTGCATATGAACAGAAAATAAAAAACAGTAAAGAAAAAAAACTTTAAAAAAAACAAAAAACAAACTTAGAAACATACCGGTTCAATAACTTCCACATTTCGGACAGAGGGATCTGGCGCCACCTCTGGCCAGACAGACAGCTCCAAGTACCCAGATGCCTTAGCATTCAGCGTGTGAGAGAGCGTGCCCAGCTGGAAACGGTCTCGATCTATTGAATAAAACACATAAGTAGCAAATAGTTGATTACAGTAAAGCCTATGAGCCTCGCAGCACAAAGTGCAACCATTACTAAGACAGCAGATATTAGCCTGGATATCAGGACACAGATAGAAAGCAGACAGCCTTCCATAAGGTCAGGACGATTATTTCAATCCATACATTATAATAATCTCTTTCATAATGGTCAATATAAAAACTAATCAGTCAGTATGTTTAGAGGCGCCGTGCCGGAATGCAGATTGGGTGAAAGTGACTGGATGGTAAATATGAAGAATGACAGCGCAGTTTAACAATCCATAGACAAGGCTTTCCACGAGCTCATTCGGAATTTTAATCATTCTTTTCTGCTACACCAAACACCATTACTACTGAAATTAGCAATAAATCTACATGATCGCTAAAACACCACAAAACCGGCAGACTTACAGAATTAGCATCTTGTTGCATATGGAACAACTTAGAGATTTCTGAAATATTCTGAAAAATACCCTCACCTCAAAGGTCCTCTATGAACTTTGGACACTCCGCTAAAGGGGGTTTTCTGGGATACTCATTTAGAAGTAATCGGTGGGGGTAACTATTTTTTTCTTATTTATTTTAATTTTCCCAGAAAATTCCTTTAGGTCCAGATCTAGGTTTGCCTTTAGTACCACAGGAATTTTCTTTGCCTTTGTACATTCTACAAACGGTAACTTTTTTATTTTTCCATCAACATAGCCGTATGAGGGCTTGTTTTTTGCAGATGCTGTATTTTCAATGGAAACAGTTTGAGGTACATATAACATTAAGAAAAAAAAAAAAAACGCAATTCCATCATTGTTTAGTGAATTTTATATTTTGCATAAATAACGTGTCACCTTTATTCTCGGAGTCAATTACAGTGATACTAAATTTATATACCGCAGCTTTTTTATGCTTTTATACTTTTGCACAATAAAAACTATTATAATATTAGATTAAAGTATCCCATTTTATATTGTCACATTCAGAGACCCATAACTTTATCTTATTTTTTGTTTATGTAACTGCTTAAGGGACAAGTCATATAAATAGAATCATTTTGGGGTATACATACAAGTTATCAACTGATTATTTTTTGGGGAAGTGCAAGAAAAACTAGTCTGCAATTTTTGAGTGTTTTTAGCGGTGTTATGTTAAATGTTTTTTGCTACTTTATGTATTTTGGCGGGGTGAATTAACTAATATACTGTAAAGGCTGCACCATGTGTATTTTGAATACTTAAAGAAGAACTCCCGCAAAAAAATTTATTCTCTGACCTGTTAGAAAGGTGCATGATATAATCTGTAGTGATTGTCATTTTCTTATCAGTGACTGTTTCTGTGAGTAAAAACCTCTCTTCTTATTGTAGCTGGGTCATGTGACCAACTCCCTGACCTCCAACTGACCCAGGACAGGAAGCCAGTAACTGCTCTATTCATTCCAATGGGAGCCTCACTTTCAGTCTCATAGGAATACATAGAGAATTAGACTTCCTGTCCACACATAAGTCTATGTGTGAGTTGGTGGGTCTAATTCCTAGTCACATGACACAGATAAGAAACTTCAGATTTGAAGAGTGAATGTGCAAACCAACACATTGATAGCAAGGGCTTGAAAAATGAGAGATGGATTCTGGTCGCTAGAACAGCTACACCACACTTTTATTGTATCTCCCCATAGAGTGCAAAGAAGTGTCATTTTGGCTCTGGTTCAGATTTGCTGGGAGAAACAGGAATGCAGAAGAAGCCGGACCTAAAAGACTTGGCGCTCCTTGGCGCTTGCACAGTCATTACCTGCTCATGCTTCATTTGCTTGCCAGTGCGAAATGTAAGAGGGAAACCCCTAGATGCATAGGCAGGTCATGTCTGTGTGAGCAGCGCTGTGCAAGACTCCTCACCCACCCATGCGAGGGGGGCACATATTTAATTTTACCTTTGAAAGGAGATTCCAGAACGGGAGCTGGTTTCTGGGCCAGAAATATTCTCTTGGCGTATTTACTCAGGGCGCCACTCTTCTCGTTTGGAACAATGAGCTGCCTTACAAAACGCGTGCGGTCCCGGATATCGTAATTCTGATCATATTTGCCAAGATTTAATATGTACTGAGTAAGCAATTTTGTCTGTCGGGGGGAGAGGAGGAGGAAAAAAAAAAAAAAAAAAAAGAGAGAAAGCAGAAGAAGTTATTTATGATTATTGATAACTCACAATGAACCTATTTAGGGCGTTAATAAAAATGAACCGTTAAAACAAACAAATGTCGCCCTGCGGGGATTTATGCATTTCTGAGGCTGCAAACGGAGGATGGAAGCCAAAAGCACATGTCCTGTTCTTGCGCTGGGAGGTGAATGCTAACGACGGCGAGGCAGCCATGTGCTAGATTATTAAACTGCTGAAGTGGAAAGAAAGGCATCATTAAAAAATAATCATATATGGCAAACCCACTGAAGGGTCTGCGTGAGGATAATGAATGTAGAAATACAACTAAAAACACCGCACTCAAAACTTAATCGAGAAAATATGCAGGACATCAAAACATCAGCCAGTATTAGGGGACTGGCAAAGTGCTCCCTCCGAGGTGAGCTTTATGAAGAGATAGTGTCCCTGGCACCACAAGGGCCCGAACGCCCGCTCTCTACTCGCTCTTACTTTGCTTTGAATTACGACCCATTAAAGGAGACACATGAATCACTGAACTGGATTACTGCAAATTATTTGCAGTGCATTTAGCTGTTACTTTTTCATAAAAGCAAGCTGCTGATGCCCTCTAAAAAGCAAGATAAAGGAGGGCTGATAGCCTGCGGTAATACTCTTCATTTATTTATTTATGTAAGGTAACAGCTTGTTTTATGGCGGATTTTCCATCATTTCTTAATTCGCCCATTGACTATGCTACATTAAAACTGCATCGAGATCATTTTTATAATGGCCTACAGCAAACCGAATTTTACCATTATGTTCTAAATGAGATGCATCTGCGACGCATAAATGTTGGTTAAAAACAGGCACCACGCAGTCTGCTGCTAACTATGTGTGTACGGCGCAAATAAAGACACAACTACCCAAAATCACGGGCGGAGAGTGTGAAATGTGCTTATTTAAACTAATGAAGCAAATTCATAGACTTGGTGTACTCGACTGAATAAGAAAAATGCCTTCAGCCGTTTTAGGAATTACTTGCAATCACAGCGGCAGAAGGAGAGGTCTCAGCCTGGAAACCACTCGCAGCTCAGCGGCATTAAGGGTTTTTAGCACTGCCGTCAAGCTGACCCTACGTCCCACCCACTCACTAGCAAATGTAGGCGTTTTCAGGAAGGAAAGCAAGCCATACACTTTAGATAGCTGTCTTCTGAATGCCTACTATTCCTCCTGACCTCCCCTTACACATGCATGCTAAGCTCAGCTGAAAATGATGATTTTTGAGTTCTGGCTAAGAAATACGATCACAAAATTAAAGGGGTTTTCTGGGATTTAACTACTGATGACCTATCCTCACGACATCCGGAACCCCCGCCGATCAGCTGTTCGAGAAGGCACGGGCGCTCCCGTGAGTGCCGAGGCCTTCTCTCAGCTCACCAAGCATAGTGCCGTACATTGTACAGCGGCTGTGCTTGGTATCGCACTCAACTCCATTCACTTTGGCCTAGGAAAAGCTGAGAGAAGGCTGCGACACTCACGGGAGCGCCGGTGCCTTCTCAAACAGCTGATCGGCGGGGGTCCCGGGTGTCGGATCCCCACCGATCAGATACTGATGACCTATCAACATTCATTCCCAATAATTGCCATGATGCTTGGCCCGCGTACAAAGCCTTTAAAGCATCATTCACACGTAAGTGTTCCACGGACAGAACACGCCCCAATTCAATTCAATGTGTATATTCAAACATCAGGCTTTAGCACGGTCCGTGTTTTCAGCATGGATGTATGCTCTATTTTGTCCGTGTTCACGGATCCATCACGGCCATTATAGTCTATGGGTCTGTGAACACCACGGATGCAACACAGATGCCATCCATGTTGCATCCATGTTTCACAGAGCATTAGGAAGAGATGCTTTGAAAATTAGTTTTCAGCAGTGCCGTGTCAGTGAAACACGGAATAACTCACGGACAGCAAAAAACAGACACAGGGACCCAACACAGATTTTTCATGGACGCATCACAGATTTGAGCATGGACGTGTAAATGAGGCTTAAAGGGTTGTCTCACCTCAGCAAATGGCATTTATAATGTACAGAGTTAATACAAGCCACTTACTTATGTATTGTGATTGTCCATATTGTCTCTGCTGATTTGATTCATTTTTCCATCACATTATAACACTGCTCATTTCCATGGTTATGACCACTCTGTAATCCAGCAGCGGTGGTCGTGCTTGCACATTACAGGAAAAAGTGCTAGCCTCTCTGGTGTCCGGGAACACGGGAGTGCACACAGTGCAGCACTTTTTCCTAGAGTGTGCAAGCACGACCACCGCTGCAGGATCACAGGGTGGTCGTAATCATGGAAACGAGCAGCGTATAATGTGATGGAAAAATGAATCTGGCCAGCAAAGGAGGCAATATGGACAATCACAATACATTAGTAAGTGCCTTGTAATAACTTTCTCTACATGATAAATGCTATTTGCTAAAGGGAGATGACCCCTTTAAAATGTATCCGATTTGAGGGATAAGTAAGATATATACAGAATTACCCCTTCTCCCATATTAATTCCCGGAACTATTCCCAGCCTGACATAAAATAAGATCATTAAGGTCCACTTAGCAATGTCACGGCTTTACCTGTTTGGAATTGGTTAAGTACAGCTTTGCTGCAAGGTTTAATATCTGCAGCTTGACAAGGTCATCCTCATTAGTGAAGCTCTTTGCCATCTTCCTCAGCACATCAGGTGCAATTTTAGGCACTCGCTCACAATACTCCCCAATAAGCCACAGAATGCTGGCCCTTGCCATGGGAACCTGGGAAAACAAAGGTAGCGCAATCAAATAAAATGATCCGATCATTCAGATATCTGCAGTTAGAAAGCAGCAATGGAAAGTAGCAGGCGGCAGCTTTTAGTCAGTAATAATGTGTAGAAGTCATAGATACGGGTTTGCTAGATGAACACTTGTTTTATACCACATTAGTAGAAACTATGACCCACATTTATAAACCTGTTTAACCCAATTTACAAAAGTAAAAAAAGTTTCAAATGGGAGACGTTCAACAAATTTTTCAAATGGATTAGGTTTGATTTTCTGGCTGTGCTTTATTAAGGGCTCATTCACACGACCATATCCGTTTTTGCAGCCGGTCGTAAATTGTTTGTCCGCAAAACAAGGAGGCCGACCACGCGCCTTCCACATTTTGCGGATCAGAATGATAGAAATATGTATTTTTGTCCGCAAGAATAGGACATGTTCTATATTTTTTGTGGGGATAAGGAACAGAAGTGCGGAGGCGGACAGCACACGGTGTGGTGTCCGCATCTTTTGTGGCCCCATTGAAATGAATGGGCATGCAACCGCCCATTCAGGAGGCAGCTGAAGGATGCATGTGTGTTCATCTCAGTGAGGTGGACAGAAAAATACGAACAAAAAACAAACTGCAGGTGGCGCCATACAGATACATTTTATTGAATAACTCAGTGGCTATACTAAATTTTTTATTACATGCAATTACAAAAATATTCATATTCAGAAGCTGATTTGAAATTTGCAAAATATTCTTTTGCGGGACAACCTCTTTCGATGAGTTACACAAAAAAAAAAATTCTAAATGGCAGCGAAGGTATTAAAATAAGAAAGTTATACTTCAAACCACTTCGGCTCCAGGACTACTGCTCCCATCTTCCAAGCCAGGCTTTGTTCACATGACTGCAGCAGTGACGCTCCTGTATGTCATATGGGACCTCCCCTCAGCAGTCTTGTTCCCGCTTACACTGTGTGATGCCTGAGGAGGGGAATGGTCCAGCCCCGAAATGCATTGCTATTTTACACAAATAAATGGATATACCAAGATTACGCAGTTAAAAGTTTCTTCGGCAAGCAGCGGCCACGAGACGTCTCCTTTTTCTTTATTTCCCTTGATACTCTTCAACCGGATTTTATCTGGGGAGACAGCAGCTGCAAGTACCCCTATTTGGCGTGTGGGGTTGTTGTGCGACTAGAATAACGTCCCAAGTGGAGTGGTTTTCATATCACCCCCCCCCTCTCCATCCCCCCAGTCTTTTGGTTATCCCAGGTGTTGCTCTATGCACCTTCTGTGTATTTTTTCAGATACTTACTAGAGAAAAATAGGCCTTGATGCCTAAAGTGACCAATCACCACGAAAAAATAAAAGTGAGGTACTGCTTTGAAAAGACTGGAAAAAAAAGTGAAAATCCATGGCAATTCTGTAGCAGAATAAGCATGCTGTGGATCTGAAAATTTGTAGCATGTTCTGGTTTCCGTGCAGAATTTTTTTATTTTTATCCCCACAGATGGGAGATACTCCGTATCAGATATACAAGTAATTGGCATGAAAGCAAAGACGGCAGCGTAAAGGCAGACCGTTCTTATGGTACTTATGAAATTATTATGGCCATATAAGACTAGGCCCCAATAGTACTACCTTTTATTCTGCCCTACCTATAGGCAGAGGTCATCCCTCTTTACAAAATACATTCAATCTGAAGACAAAAAATATTACAGGTGACAAAAAATATTCTAAATTGTATTAGACGGTTTCCATGAAAGGCCGCCTCTGTCAGCAGTTTTGTACGTTCAAAACTTCTGACAGTCTTCCTTTCAGGCTTCTGGTATTTCTAATAGGAAGGATGGCGCAGTCTGTAGTGCAATTCATGGAATCAAAAATGGAAAAGAAAAGTAAAGTCCAGCTTCCGTATAAAATGCTTGCGTCTTTATTAATAGTGGTAAAAGCCAAACAAGTAGTACATGGATGGTCTACGCGTTTCGGACCCCTACATCACGGTCCTTATTCATGACATGGGCCCAGACTCCAATACCACAGTGAGTCCCAAAAGTCCAGGAGCTCAGATGGGCACTCCTGGCAGTCCGCTGCACGGCGGCCCAGCCTAAATTCCCTACGTGACCACCGAAAAAAGGAGGAAATATTAGGCTGCCTTTGAAGCTATAAAATCTATTAGACCTTACTGATCATATGGGGTTTGGGCCCTGAGAGTAATTTTCTCACTGGGGGCTCAAGGAACCCCAGTCTGGCCCTGCTAATGTGCAATTGTCTGAAGAGAAGTGAATTTAATAAAAAAAAAAAACTCAGAACCCTGAAAACCCTATATTATAAAATTGGTCACCTAATTTTAACCCATTTAAAGTTGGACTAGCACTTTAAAAGGACACTAAGGACATCAAAAATGTTTTAGCTAGGTCTACAGGTATCAAGACAACAATAGAGCAGTCGGTCATACTGTTTCCCCAGTTTTACACCTATTTTCATGAGGATTACCTGGCAGAAAGCATCTTCCCCTCACAGCAGAAGTAAACTGATAATGAATTACCGATCAATATAGGAGGTCTTATTATTTGCACTGACTCCTACAGAAGGACATTACTTCTATTTCATTTTCAATTTCATATTACTGCTGAAATAAAAAAAGAAAAAGGCAAAAACTCAAAGGAAAAAAATAATACTTTTCTATGAATATTGAGTTAAAAAATTGCCCTTTCTAATGGAAGTGCCCCTTTAGAGGTATTGCTAAGTATGAATGTTTCATTTACTCCATTTATAAAATGATTTTCACGGCATATTATTTTAAAAAAAAGACATTTTTTAATTTTTATGTATTACCGTATTTTTTGAGCCATAAGACGCACTTTTTTTCCCCCCCAAAGTGGAAAGGGATAGGTCAGTCATTATGGCGGCGCTCATTAGTACTGGAAGACCGGGAAGTGGGGAATGCAGCTCTGTACTCACCGCTGTCAGCAAGAAGAAGAGAGAGAGATGGATCCTAGGAGCCCGCAGCGCCCAGAGCAGGAGAGGTAAGCTGATTTTTTATTTGCTCTGTGGAATGGTGGCTGATCAGAGGTCTGATTGAGGGTCTTATTAACATTGGGGCTCTGATTGCTGGTCTGATCTGAGGTCTAATGAAAAATATATTTTTTTTATTATTGTCCTCCTCTAAAACCTAGGTGCGTCTTATAGGGTGAAAAATATGGTACATTAAAAATATATTATTTAAAACTAAATACATTTAATGTTCCCAACTATGAATGGCAAGTTATACAACAGCTAACTATTTATTTCTACAACCACATCTAGTATTAGACATACTGACATGTATCAGCAACCTGTTGGGAAATCTGCCATCCAGATACTTATATGATGAACAAGTAATACCCTTAGTAAGCTGCACTTATTTTCTATTTAAGCTGAATTTCGCCTCCGTTCTCTCATTAATGAAAGTAAGTCCACTCCTGGCTTTTCAAACTTCAAGGTTTCGGCTAAAAAGAAAAAAAAAAAAAATACTCAAGGGTCTATTGCTTCCATTACTAGCCGGCTTAATGTGGCCATACACTGAGCGCAGGACGAGGGTCTACTGTGCGGCACAAGCATTTAACCAGCAGTTAAGTGCACTTTCTTAACTCGGACGCATCAACAGTATTTGCCGTCTTGTTACCGTCTCTATTAACAGAAAGCAGGACGCACAACGGCGCTTCCAAAAGTAGTCACAGAAGTGAATATAAAAAGGAAATTGTACAAATTATGTATTGCAAAAGGAGCCACTTAAGAAACAATGCAGGTCTCACAAGCTTCCCTTTACACCAGAACGACGGCCACTAAAAGCTCCGCTTGCCTCCATTTAATCCATTTTAAATGAAGAATGAGCATCAGTAAATGAAATAGCTAAAACATAAAAAGACATACAAACCGCCAGGACCTGCAACAGCACAGAAATTATCAATAAACTTTTACCATGCATCGGAAACAAAGCAGAAATATCATATTATTCGTGTTCTGAGCTCCACGTCATTGTGTGTTCTACAATGGTCAGCAGTACATGGGTTAATGTGCAGATTCAGAAAGATTTCAACCTCTAACAAACATCCTCTTAAAGGGGCTGTTGCACGGAAAATATTCTACAGTTTTCAAACCAGCACCTGGATTTGAATACTTTTGTTATTGCATGTCATAAAAAATTTAGCATAGCCACTGAGTTATACCATAAAAAGTATCTGTATAGCGCCACCTGCTGTTTGTTCAGTTTCTTATTTCTTTGACCTGCTCACTGAGATGGCCGCACGTGCTCAGTTTCATCCTTCAGCTGCCTTCTGACCTGTGATAGGGAGAGCTGAGACACGCCTCCTGAGCTGTGATAGGGAGAGCGAAGACACGCCTCCTGAGCTGTGATAGGAAGAGCTGAGACACGCCTCCTGAGCTGTGATAGGGATAGCTGAGACACGTCCCCTGAGCTGCAGCAGAAAAGATGCTCCCCTTCAGCTGTCAACTTGATAGAAATCTAGCAGAGCAATGAATGGGGAGATCTGTGAATCCATGTGAGGTACAAGGCTGGTTCTAGATTTGTTACAAATAGGTCATGTACTGTATGATGTGTGATTTTCATTTTTTACATTAATTATAGGAGCACACGATAAGGATTGCGTGAGGATTTCCGCACCGTAGGTCATGCATATTGCATTCTATGAGAATTTGAAATTCTTATGCATACAATGCAGATTTTTTTCTGTGCGGATTTTGAGATCTGCAACATGTCAATTTCTTTTATTTTTCCCTGACCGGATTTTCTCCATTCACTTCAATAGGGAGAGTAAAATCCACATGCAAATCTACATGTAAATCCGCACCAATTGATGTGGATTGACCACACAGATTTTCCTGCGAACACCTGCGGATTTCAGTGTGGATTGTCCACACATAAATCCTGAACGTGTGAATTTACACTTAGGCTACTTATACTGGAGAAAAATGCATCCGTTTGAATAATAAAACCTATTATATCCATTCAGAATGGATACGGTTGTATTATATCGAAAGTTAACCCGGCGGATACGACATTAAATATCATTGTAAGTCAATGGGCGGTGGATCCGTTTTTTTTTTTCATGTCCAAAAAGGCTGGATCCGGCATCATTGACTTACATGGTTTTTGATGTCGGATCCAGCATGTTCAGTCTCCCATGCCGTACATAAAAACACTGCTTGCAGTAGTTTTGTGTCCGGCATCGAAACGCAATGAAACAGAACGGAATGCATTCTGGTGCACTCCATTCTGTTCTGGTTTGTTCAGTTTTATCCCCATTGACAAACAGTGGGGACAAAACTGAAGTGATTTCCTCCAGTTTTAAGATCTTATGACAGATCTCAAAACCGGAAAGAAAAACGCAGTATAAGATAACTGCGATTATAGGGAGGCTCGTCCCTGTCTGCCATTGGCTGCTCCCCCCCAACACCGGATGTTTTCATCCATGTGCAGAGAGAAGCAGCAGCGGCGGTGCAGGGACCAGGAGCGGCGCAGGGAGTAATAAATATATTCCCAAATACCTTACATTAGTATTATAATGGCTCATTTTGTCTCGGGAGCAATCATTAGGAAAAAACAAAATGGCCGCTGTCCTATCAGTACACATAAAACCTGTCCTAATCACACAGGAGGACAAGTTACTTCACAACACTGAGCTAAAGAGCTGCCTCATCCTCCTCTCCACACTGCTTGTCAGGGATTATGTTCCAGAATACAGCTGATAAGATCTTCAGATGAATCTCTGTGGGAATGGAGATCATGAGGAGACAAGTACAGGGAGGACGGACAGGTCAGATTGTGGTAATGCAGACTGCATACAAGCGCTGCAGCTCATTATCCACATCCCCACCTCCTCTCTGTACTTCATGTCTCCTCCTGAACCCCATTCCCACAAAGATTCAGGTGAAGATCTTATCTGCTTCCAGGATCATAATCCCTGACAGGCAGAGCAGAGAGGAGGATGAGGCAGCCCTTTAGCTCAGTGTTGTGAAGTAACTTGTCCTCCTGTGTGATTAGGACAGGTTTTGTGTGTACTAATAGGACATTGGCCAATTTATTTCTCCTGATGATTGCTCCCTAGACAAAATAAGTCATTACAACTCATGTAAGGTATTTGGGAATGTATTTATAATAAAGTAATATATACATATTATCATTTTCTTATTTCCTGGAGAACCCCTTTAAGCAATAAAATCAGAACAGGAAAATAGTGCACCTTTGCAGGACTAGAAAAGCTAAGATCTAATGCTCAGGCACAGGGGAAGGCACTTAAAATAACTCAGGGCATAATATCGCTAGCTGCTCATGAGGACCATATCCAGAGAGAGAGCATGTGCCCCAAATAAGCAGGAACTAACAGACAGGAGACCATGTGGGACGAGAGTGGACACACAGCGGGCAGTGGGCACTGACAGCTAGACGACACTGAAGGAGAGGGCAGCTGCAATGCTGAAAGTGACCATGGCCACTGAGAGTTGTGACAAGCCGACACAGGTGACCGGGATTACAGCTGCCCATTAGAAAATGCACTAGACACACAGATTAGGAGTCTGGGTATTAATACTTATAGGCCCCTGCTCTCAATTACTGCAGAAAAAAGTGGAGGTGACACTCCTCCAGAGGCGGATTGGCCATAGACCTTACAGGGAAATTTCCCGGTGGGCCGATGCCCAGGGGGCCGCCTCAGCCCTCCTCACGGCCGGCAAATGGAAGTTTTGGGGGATGTATTTTGTGCTGCTGGCAGTATTTTATGATGACTATGGTATTTGGCTCTGTTGGGGCGGTATAATGTACCACAATATGGTATTGTTGGCCCTGCCTTCCATCAATTTGGACTAGACTACAAAACGGGGCCACGTTAAATATTTTTTCCAGGGCCACTTTAAGTTCCCAGTCCGCCCCTGCACTCCGCTCCTCTCTCCTGTCAATATTCCTCACATTTAGAACAAAAGGAATGGGATGGTGATACATACAACCAGAGATCGTAAACTTGTTCTTGAAGAAATGGCCCTCAAGCTAATTTTGTGAAAAGAGGCAGGGCTGCCCACAAGATAACCCTTGCGCCAGAGAGTGGTGCTCAGTGGTAAGAAAACAACCCCTTTAAAAGTTGATGCAAAGGTCATCTTTCATCAATAGGTTTTTAATGAAACCAGATGGGATAAGACAGCTGACCGCCCAAACAAAAGAATATTCCTCTCTTTCGTAGGGACACGGATCAGTTTTTGACTGTTAGGCCCCATTCACACTACCGTATGTATTCCGTGTCTGTATAAAAATGGAACGGAAGACATATGGAAAGTCTTCCATAGTGTTCCGTAATTTTGCGGACCCATTGACTTTAATGGGGCTACGGACGTGTTTTGCGGCCAAGTATAGGACATGTTTCCTTTTTTTGGGGGAGAACTTCCGTAATATACGGATGCGGAATGCACACGGTGTGCATTCCGCATTTTTTTTCTCCTATGGAAAAATGAATGGGTCCGTATGGTTCCACATCTTATCCGCAAAAATGCGGATAAGATACGGAAATGAACATACGGTCGTGTGAATGGGGCCTAACCCTGTTGATATTTGTGGTAAAAAAATGAATAAAAAGAATCATCGGTGACCACCAGCTCTCCAATGTGAAGGGAAATAAATAAAAAAAAAAACTTCTTAAATTCCTGTGATTATGAAATTAAGGCTGGGGAAAAGTTAGAATAAGAGGTTTTAAGCAAATACGTATAAAATGCCAATACTGGCATCGCTTTTTTTTAAATTTTTTATGAGGTTCTCTGTGCAGGATAAATTGCGTGACAATTATATAGTGCGGGTCGTAACGTATGTGGCAATACCAAGTAAGTTGAGGGGGTTTTATTTTTGCAATTTTTTCCATTAAAAAACTTTTTGTCAACGGAAAAAAGTTTTTTTTGTTTTTTTTTATTTAGTAAAACTAACTTTTTTAACCATTAATTAATCCTACAAGGGGACTTTGGCAATCTTTAGATTGCTTCTATAATACACTGGTAATGCTTATGGCACTGCAGTACAGTGTATTATACGGCCAGTGATATTCTGACATTCACCATCAGGGTGCACCAGAAAGGTGCAGCCCAATACGGATATACTGCAGACAGGACTGGAAATCACTTCTCCCTCCTCCCTTGAATCCACTTCGCTATTGACAATGACATCTAAGGGGTTAAACGGCCAGGATAGGCACTCTGCCAATAAGGGCCATTAGAGCAGGACCCTGGCTCTCATGTAAGAGTCAAGCCTCCGCTCTCCACTGCACAGGAGACCTATGCAGCGCTTATTCTAGGCCGCTAATAAAGGCCTATAATAAAGCCCATTATCTCTTCAGGACACTACGGGATAAGGTGACAGTTTTATTGGTACTATTTTAGGGTACATAAGATTTTTGATTGCTCAATATTACACTTTTTTTTGTGAGGCAAGGTAACCAAAAAATGGCTGTTTTGGCACTGCTTTTATTTTTTGCCAGGACAAATCATGTGTTATTTTAAAAAAGCAGGTTGTTACTTAATTGACAATACCAAATGTGTCCATTTTTATTTTTTATTTTAGTTTTACATAATAAAGCGATTTTGAGGGGAAAAAAAAAAAATCATGTTTGAGTCTCCATTTTCTCAAAGCCATATTTTTTTTTTCTGCCGATCGTCTTGCATAGGGGCTCATTTTTTTGTGGGAAAAGTTAACCTTTTTATTGGTACCATTTTTGGATACATAAGATATTTTGATCGTTCAATATTACACTTTTTTGAGCCAAAGTGACCAAAAAATTGCTATTTTGGCACATTTTATTTTTTTACAGCGTTGACCTGAGAGGGTTAGTCATGTGATATTTTTATAGAGCTGCTCGTTACGGACATGGCGATATCTAATATGTCTATTTTAATTACTTTTTTTTAATTTATTTTTTTAATTAAAAATTGGTTGATGAAAGAAAAGGGGCAATTTTTTTACAGTAAAGTTTTATTTTTATAATTTATATATTTACCTTTTTTTAAGGTTTCTTTTTTTCACTTTTCATTTTTGTCCTAGTACAGGGACTTCAACGTTTTAGGGTCTGATCCCTGTTTTCAGTACTACACTGAAACTGTCAGTTTCACACTGACAGTGTGCCTGTGAGACCCAGCTTGGGCTTCTGTGTATGGCAGACCCCGAGGCCTTTGTGAGACCTGGGGCTGCCATGGTAGCCATTGGCCCCATCACAGCAACATGGGGAGGCAATCGAGGAAGAGGGAGCCCCCCCCCCCCCGCGATCCATAGATGCTGCAGTTAGCGTTAATCACGTAATATAAGGGTTTAATCTGACGACATTCAGTTTTTATAGCAATGCCGGCGAATACAGCAGGGGCCCGACTGTCACAGCTCCAGGGCCCGCCTGATCAGCATGACGTGCTAGTACGTCAAAGGTCCATAAGTCACTTGCAGCCATGATGTACTAGTACGTCAGGGGTCGTGAAGAAGTTAATGACCATCATAAAAACTCCTTTCTATGAATGGTATTAGGTAATAGAAAACCACTAAGGCCTCATGCACATGACTATGTTCGTATTTCAATCTGCAAACCAACGGTCCACAAAATATTCCTTCCGTGTGCACGTGGCAGGAAGCTGTGACTCGGTGTACTGGTGTTCCCCTTTAACCATCCATGAATTACAATACAATAGTTTGTTCACTGTTTATACGTCTGAATACACGCAAGGTGGAAAAAATTTGCAAACATCAACACATCTGCAATGTTGTAGAAAAAAAAAAAAGTACATACCACATAAAGCCCTTAGCAAAGTATAAACGCTACTCGCTTTCATCGCCCTGATTTTTTTTTTATTAAAACTAGAAAGCTATTCATCACAAGTCTACATTTAATGAGCCATTTGCTGCTGTGGCAATATTTGGGAAATTATAATTTAGACTCATCTTAATAACTAATCTAACATGAATAATGTGTTTGGGAAGTCAAAGCTACATCCAAATTTTATTTTAAGACATAACACCTCCCTCTTTAATAACCCGGCCAATGAAACAGCGTTTAAAATGAAAACCGGAGTAAGGTTCTAACCTGTAAAATTATTTCTCAGCCTGGCAGTGCTGGAAATGTTTACATCAGTGTAAATATTAATCTCAGATAACGAATATAATTGCCTCTGATTAATATGTATGCTGCTGTACTGTACTATCACTCCACGGACAACAAAGTATATGAAGCATGAAGGGAAGAGACGCCGTGCCCGTGTCATAGTCATGTCCTGTACCCTTCACCAATATTCACTGCTTTCCTAAGGCAGGGATCTGCGACCTCCAGCACTCCAGCTGTTCTTAAACTACAACTCCCAGAATCCTCGTTTCACTTTGGTCGGAGTTATAGGAACAGCTGAGTAAGTGCGCATGATGGGAGTTGTAGTTTGATAGCAGCTGGAGTGCTGAAGGTTGCTGATCTCTCTTCTAAGGGGAATAGTCCCAATATGGCTGTGTAACAACCCACGGCCTTCTATAAGACCTCCTTCACACACAGATACGGGACGTTCCGGCTTGCCGCTACTGTCTATGGCAGGGATCAGCAACCTCCGGCACTCCAGCTGTTCAAAAACTACAACTCCCAGAATGCTTCATTCACTTTTGTGTGACCATGAAGAACAGCTGAGCATGTTTGCATGCAGGGAGTTGTAGTTTCACAGCAGCTGGGATCCCGAAGGTTGCTGACCCTGCTCTATGGCAAAGACCACAGACAAAAGCAGCAGACAAGAAGACAGATGGCACTGGCACACGCCGCCTCCTTATACAGCTGATCGGCGAGGGTGCCACAAGTATTGTGTGGCATTTTTAGTGGTGTTTTTGCAGCAAAACTGCCAACTCCAGATGTTAGCCAAAAGTCAATGGGAAATAAGGTGACATTTTTTTTCAATTTGGTGTCCTTTTATTTATATAAAAAAAAAAAAAAAAAAAGAATAAGCACGTTGAAACAATTGTGTACTTTCAGACATTTTTCGATTTTTTGCGCTTCAGGGATAAAAAGACATGGCAAAAAAAAACAAAACAAAAAGCAACACCGTCCACACTTTTTGAAGAAAAAGCCAATAAAAATACAATAAAAATCACATCCAGAATGGAAAAGGGGTAAGCAGTTTCTATGGCTTTTTAGTGGTAAAAAATGATAGAGCAAATTCGTGCGTAAAGGAGCCATAAGGCTGGATTTACACAAAGTGCTCTACAGTCATTTATGACTCATTACCATTTTTTATTTTTTTTGCCCTAAAACACTGCAGCTGTTGCCGTACTTATGTCACTTGCAAATTACTGAAAGGTCTACACAGCTTTGTGTGTTTTTGTCTCTCTTTTTTTTTTTTTTGAAAATGCAGCATTTGCTGGTTATGGTATTCTCTTCTGGAGCTTTATCCATAGGCTTCTCTATAGGACTTCAAAATGCTATAAAAAGCTTCTGGCTTCACCCACAGATAGCTTCCTGGGCAAAACCTCAGGTCAGGTTATAGCTGCGGATCTTGTGACTGTCTAAGTTAAAGCTTTTCAGATAACAGTCTATGGGAGGTCCTGCACTAAGTGGGTAGTGGGCACAATCTGGTGTGAATCGACTGAACACTGGAGATTCTGCTAATGGAAAAGAAGCCGATATAGGAAGTCCGATGAAAACATCTGCCCTGCTATTTAAAGTTCTCCCCTTATAGCCAAAGAGCAGTGTGTGACTTTTTCTGGAGAAGACGGATTTGTCCATGTCCTTTGAGATTTTATATACAGTCATGGCCAAAAGTTTTGAGAATTACACAAATATTATATTTTCACATGATCTGCTGCCCTCTGGTTTTTCTGTGTGTTTGTCAGATGTTTTTATCACATACAGAAATATAATTGCAATCATATTATGAGTAACAAAAGCTTATATTGACAGTTAGAATGAGTTAATGCAGCAAGTCAATATTTGCAGTGTTGACCCTTCTTCTTCAGGACCTCTGCAATTCTCCCTGGCATGCTCTCAATCAACTTCTGGACCAAATCCTGACTGATAGCAGTCCATTCTTGCACTATCAATGCTTGCATTTTGTCAGAATTTGTAGGTTTTTGTTTGTCCACCCGTCTCTTGATGATTGACCACAAGTTCTCAATGGGATTAAGATCTGGGGAGTTTCCAGGCCATGGACCCAAAATCTCTATGTTTTGTTCCCTGAGCCATTTAGTTATCACCTTTGCTTTATGGCAAGGTGCTCCATCATGCTGGAAAAGGCATTGTTGATCGCCAAACTGCTCTTGGACGGTTGGGAGAAGTTGCTCTCGGAGGACATTCTGGTACCATTCTTTATTCATGGCTGTGTTTTTAGGCAAGACTGTAAGAGAGCCGATTCCCTTGGCTGAGAAGCAACCCCACACATGAATGGTTTCAGGATGCTTTACAGTTGGCATGAGACAAGACTGGTGGTAGCGCTCACCTCGTCTTCTCCGAATAAGCTGTTTTCCAGATGTCCCAAACAATCGAAAAGGGGATTCATCAGAGAAAATGACTTTACCCCAGTCCTCAGCAGTCCACTCCCTGTACCTTTTGCAGAATATCAGTCTGTCCCTGATGTTTTTTCTGGAGAGAAGTGACTTCTTTGCTGCCCTCCTTGAGACCAGGCCTTGCTCCAAGAGTCTCCGCCTCACAGTGCGTGCAGATGCACTCACACCTGCCTGCTGCCATTCCTGAGCAAGCTCTGCACTGCTGGTAGCCCGATCCCACAGCTGAAACACTTTTAAGAGACGGTCCTGGCGCTTGCTGGTCTTTCTTGGGCGCCCTGGAGCCTTTTTGGCAACAATGGAACCTCTCTCCTTGAAGTTCTTGATGATGCGATAGATTGTTGACTGCGGTGCAATCTTTCTAGCTGCGATACTCTTCCCTGTTAGGCCATTTTTGTGCAGTGCAATGATGACTGCACGTGTTTCTTTAGAGATAACCATGGTTAACAGAAAAGAAACAATGATGCCAAGCAACAGTCTCCTTTTAAAGTGTCCAGTGGTGTCATTCTTACTTAATCATGACAGATTGATCTCCAGCCCTGTCCTCATCAACACCCACACCTGTGTTAATGGAGCAATCACTGAAACGATGTTAGCTGGTCCTTTTAAGGCAGGGCTGCAATGATGTTGAAATGTGTTTTGGGGGATAAAGTTCATTTTCTAGGCAAATATTGACTTTGCAAGTAATTGCTGTTAAGCTGATCACTCTTTATAACATTCTGGAGTATATGCAAATTGCCATTATAAAAACTGAAGCAGTAGACTTTGTAAAAATTAATATTTGTATCATTCTCAAAACTTTTGGCCATGACTGTACGCATACTGCATGAATTGAAGGATTGTTAAGGACTTTCTTCTTCTAACCTCGTGTGACTCCAGTTGGGGATACAGACTGCTGCAAGCCAAGCCATAATACTTGACAGAAAGGGATCTATGGTCTGATCACATCAAAATACACAACACAGGTGATAAAAGGTATGATCACTGCAGGTGTGACCACTGACATCACAACCAATCACAAGAATAGGGGTTTCCAAGTCCACGTGTGACCAAAGCTCCATTAAAGGGGTTGTCTCACTTCAGTAAGTGGCATTTATCATGTAGAGAAGGTTAATACAAGGCACTTACTAATATATTGTGATTGTCCATATTGCTTCCTTTGCTGGCTGGATTCATTTTTCCATCACATTATACACTGCTCGTTTCCATGGTTACGACCACCCTGCAATCCATCAGTGGTGGATGTGCTTACATAGTACAGGAAAAAGCACCAGCCTGTGTGCACTCCCACTGTCCTGGTCACTAGAGAGGTTGTCCCTTTTTCTTATAGTGTACAAGCACGACCACCGCTGATTGATTGCAGGGTGGTCTGTATCCATGGAAACGAGCAGTGTATAATGTGATGGAAAAATGAATCCAGCCAGCAAAGGAGGCAATATGGACAATCACAATACATTAGTAAGTGCCTTGTAGTAACTTTCTCTACATGATAAATGACATTTAAGTTATACGAGACTGACTTAGGAAGTGGAGCACTGTACTCTGCAATCCCATAGACAGTGAATGGTGCAGTGGTCAAGCATGCACCACTTTCACATATGGAACTTGGGGACCTGTTTGCTGTGATCGGTAGGTGTTCCAGCAGTCGTATGCCCATGAATCATACATTTATCACCGATCTTGTACATAGGTTACAAATGATGATATAGGGAAAACTCCCTTAGGCTACCTTCACATGTGCGGCTTGTATTCCGGCAAAGAACAGCCTGCCGGAACTGTACAGATCTGGCACTGCCTGGTGCATCTGGAATGGCTGTCGCCCCTTTAAGTATAATGGGGTCCAGTAGAAATTCAGCCGCATTCCAGCAAAAATTCAGAGAATTGGCCGTTGCACGTTGTGGTTTGTGTCCGGATCACAGTGCCACAGATGTGAAAGTAGTCTTAAAAAATATTCTGCAGTTTTCAAACCAGCACCTGGATCTGAATACTTTTGTAATTGCATATAATTAAAAATTAAGCATAGCCACTGAGCAATTAAATAAAATGCATCTGTATAGCGCCACCTGCAGTCTGTTACTGGGAGAGATCAGCAGCAGAAAGGACACTCCCCTTGAGCCGTCAGCTTGATATAAATCTAGCAGAGCAATGAACAAGCAGATCTCCGGATCTATGTGAGGTACAGGACTGGTTCTAGCTTTTGTACTACATGATGACCAATTTTGATTTTTTATTTTTACATTAATCATGGGATAACCCCTTTAAGGAAATCCCACCCATCACCTAAAGAGAAGTAAAAATCAGTTTAAGCAAATATGTGCATTAAAAAAAAAAATTAATCACAGCACAAAACATCCTCTAAAAGCAAAATATGTAAGATGGTACTGAAATGGTTAAAACAATCTAGTTTAAACTCGCCTTGCCAATCCCCGAAGCTGCAGTTCTGATGGTGTCTGGGTCCCTGCTGCCTCAACATGGCAGGAAATAGCGGGTAATGACACTCTAGCTATGGTCCACCTCAGCAGGTGAGCGGCTGAACAACAGCAGGACCCAGGCACCATCTGAATGGGAAATCAGTGAGATGAGTGTGCGCTGGTTTGCTTGTTTTAAAGCTTTCATTACCATTCAGAATATTTCTCTAGCTACTGGAATACCCCTTTAAGTATACAAACTATGAGCATTAAAACACCATATAAATGAAAGTAGACTAGAAAAAGTATCAACAATCGACTAACACTCTGCAAAAATATCTGCTTAATGAACAAATCTGAATAAATCTGTGCTGTCTGAAAATCCCAACCAAACCTATGCACGGCTGATCGGCTGTTTCATCATCATACTGTGTACCAAATGACTTCGGAGGATCTTACACAACAGTGAGTAAATTTCAGAGTGGATGACACCTCGGAGAAACATTGCAATAAAGAATTTTTCTTTTTGAATCCAGGGTCCATTAGGCGCCTCATCGCTGAAAATGACATCTCATCAGCTTAGCACAAGGAAAATTTATAACAACATTAATACAACAAATCCAAGACTCGAATCCCAGAACAAGCAGCCGTGCAGCCAAAATCTGCAAGCACATATTATGCAGGCCGACACCAGAAGCCCCATTTTCTATTTGCAAATAAATAAGGATCGCTGATTGCAATTTCCAGGACTGGTTAATCCAGAACATCTCTGCATTTTGTGATCCAGAAAGAAAAATTCAAGCAAAATACACTGGTATTTACTAAAAAAAAAAAAAAAAAAAAAGTTTGTTCCCTCTCCCACGCTGTCACCATCCAGGCCTGTCTGTTCTATAAGTGCTGGTATTTGCTGGTTGGATGTTAAAGGGTTTCTGTCACCAATTATTACCCTATATAACAAGATGACATTTGCAATGTGCAAATGTCACCTGATGCCAAATATGTTAAGGATTTTTTTCCTACTGTCCCTGTTTTTGTTAAAATTGAACTTTTATAATATGTAAATTAGCCTCCTAGGAGCAGGGGGGGGGGGCTGTAACCCTGCTCCTAGAGGGCCGTTTCCCCACCTTCAATAACGCCTCCTCTGTAATGATTGACAGGGACAGGCAGCTCGCTCTATCTGCTGCCGGCCCTGTCCGTGCTCAAAATCCCATGCCTGCGCCATGCGTCCTTCATTCGGCATAGGTGCAGTGAGTGAAGCAGGCTGCCAGGCTCCCGGCTTCCTCACTGCGCCTGCGCCGAATGAAGGACGCACGGCGCAGGCGGGGGATTTTGAGCACAGACAGGGCCGGCAGCAGATAGAGCGAGCTGCCTGGCCCTGTCAATCATCACAGAGGAGGCATTATTGAAGGTGGGGAAAGTTGGGGTTACCGCCCCCCCCTTCCCTGCTCCTAGGAGGCGAATTTACAAAAACGGGGACAGTAGGACTAAAATCCCTAACATATTTGGCATCAGTTGACATTTGCACATTGCAAATGTCATCCTGTTGTATAGGGTAAAAATTTGTGACAGAAACCCTTTAAGTTGACCACATACAGTCCACTTCCCAACCTACGGTCAGATGAGATATATAGGGAACCTATGTGCATGATACTGCCTTATTCTTTTAGAAAACAGAAAAATGCAAAAGGGGTAGGACAGATGATTCATGAACAGTCTGATGGTGGAGCTTTAGGGTGACTGCACATAAAGGTTTTGTTTATTTATTTTTTCCCAAAAAGCAACATTTTTGGGATTTCGGAGTAAAAGTACTGCAGGAAATTTAAAAAAACCCTATTTTGTAGTAGCATTTTAAGGCCACATGCACATGGTGTATTACACATGGATTTTTGTTCAGATAATCTGTAGTATAATACTGTACCTGCTAGGTAAATGAGACTTTTTAAAATCTAAATTTACGTGATGCGGAAATTATCTAGGGCCTAAACTGCCCCATGGTGTAGATTTTGAAATTTGCTGGATGTCAATTTTTTGGGCGTATTTTCAATGCAGATTTTACCCAATGCAATGCAAAGGGTGAAATCTGGGAGCAAATCCACATCAAAATCCACAAGCAACAAAAGCAGATTTAGGAGTAGATTTGGCACAGAAAAGCAGTGAAAACCACATGAAAATCCATGCGAAAAAAATCTACATAAACTACACTGCCATGTGCATGTGAAAATCAACCTTTTTTATTTTTTTTTGTCTGCATGCTCTGGATGTGGCATTTCCTTCAGGCGTTCTCCTGTACACATCTTTATCGGGGAGAAAAAAAAGGTTGATAAAATGCTGGAAGTGTAGAGGCACCTATGATCGGACATTAAAGGGGTTGGCCCATCTCGAACACTGATTGTATATCGCTGGGAAATGCCATCAGTGTCAGATAGGTGTGGTTCCACATCTAGGACTCACTCCTATCTAGAGAAAGGGGCCTCCTAAGTGAAGGAGAGAACATCCCACATATGCAGAGTCCCCTCCATTCACCGCTATGAGACCTCCAAAAATAGCCAAAATAGCTCGCTCAACTATTTTCAGTCCCATGGCAGTGATTAGAGGGCGATCAGTTCCCCATTCACCAGTATGGGGCTGCTGAAATTAGCCGAGCCAGAAGTTCTACAATTTGCCGAACGGACATATGCATATAAATATCACACAAATGTTATCCATGTGCTGTCCGCATCCGTACGTCCGTTCTGCAAATTATAGAACATGTCCTATTCTGGTCCACAAAGTCACTGGGTCTGGAAAAAATATGTGGATGGCAAATGAAAAATATCCGTATTTTGCAGCTCCATGGTTTGGAGTTTGTAAATATACACGGTCATGTGCCTTAAGCTCTGATCTGTGACTAAAGCTTAGCTACAGTGCCAACAGGAAGTCTGAAGTAGTCGAGACACACTCCCTGACTCAGTATTGGTCCAGGCTGCTGCCCTGCCCCTCCTCCTTGTAGCTCTACTTCTTAAACCACTTGGAGGAAAAAGATCACCAGATAGTTCCACATATGTATTTCACAGCAGCATTTAATTCAGACGGATCACTAGTCTTCATCAGTATTTTGTACTAGAGACTCATGGCTGCCTCATATGAGTAGAGAATCACACTGTCACAAAAACATCTAAGTAAGGACCATGGAAATGCTCAACTTTTAAGAAGCTATTGACACATTTGGGGGCATTTTTTTTTAATTGTTGCATTTTACTCATTTTGGGCTAAAAATAATTTTTCAATTGGTCTTAATTAAAATTTTTCAAGAGTTTTTGTTCTCCAGTCTTCATTTTCAGTGTATCTGCAGGCCATTAGGTTATTAGTATCAGTTTGATACGAATTTACCTATAATGAATGTTTAGGAGCTGTCAGCAGTTCAGAGATAAGGGTGACAGATCGAGCTGTCAAACTCCATGACAGACACAGCGTAAACCAGAGGGCAACACTCTGCAGATACGCATAAAGTGAAGACTACAGAACAAAAACTGTTCATGATTTTTAATAAAGACCAATTGAGGACTGTCTGCTTTCGGTAGAGCTTACCAAATTAATAGAGTGAGTCCCTACGTTGGCTCGAGAGGGGCAACGGAGGGTGCTTCTTCCATCAGAGGATCCAATGTCTTAGTACATTACATAAACAGTCCGCTTATTACAAAGGGCACAATGTAATGCATAACTTCTCTGTGGTGGTGAGGCAGAGAAACCAAACCTTTCCTGCAACATTCCCCAGCTGATCACTGGAGGTCCCAAGCAACAAGATATCCCATGATCGGCTTATGTACTGCTGGTAGGATACCAACAATATACATACAGATAAGGTTGTAACTCCATCTCTCCATCGCCAATATGGCCGCCCCAAGGGAGATTTTAAACAGCTTCATTTAAATAAAACTCCAAATGAACTTAAACTCATTCCCTTTAACCGATGGCATACCGACCATGGAGGAAGACCACAGGACTGCTATGGGGCCAGAGGCCCATTCTGAAGTGCTTCCAGTGTCCCCAAAACAGATTCACAACATTTTCCTTCTGCCGCTCCTAGCGGGAGCTCAGTGCCAAGAGTTTGACAGCTTCTATAAAATTCAAATGTATCTGTATAAATTCTAATGCATGAGCTCCCCCTAGTGGTGGCTGCAGGCAGACAGTTTAAGAATATACAGTTTGATGGAAAGCAGGAGATTAATCAATGTGTTTATACCAGCTGTATCTAAGGACCATGGTTAAAGACATGTCAACAGTTTGAAGACGTCTTCATTGCTGTAATGTATTATTTGTTTGTTATAAGCTAACAAGATGAAAGCCATTCTGCATTTGTGTGCTGTGACGCTGTCCCATGATGAGCTAGGCCGAGCAAACATTACATGCAGGGAGGGAGACTTTTACTCAGGACCCCCTCCCCCTCCACCGCCCGCCCCTTGCATTCACAGCCTCCACAATTTCACACCCTCTGCAAAGCTTTTGCCTTTTACAAGCCCAAATACTCAAAGCACCGGGTTTATTAATATCTTCAGCAACTTAATTAGCCCATAATTGCCAACAGGCAACGGTTTTTCATGCAGAGTGTCTCCTAATTGCTCTACCCTACTCAAACATTTAACCCTTTGTCCTCTAATGTAAAAACCCTAATTATTCTGACAAAAGTCAACGTCGTTTGTTTGGTAAGCAAGTTTTCTGCAGAAATAAAACTAATTAACAAACACTAATTGGATGGTGCCACCTGCCTCCTTAAAGTACAGATCCAGGTCTCTTAATTCAGCAGGATGTGTGCGAGATTCGCCTTAGTAAAGTGAAAGGGTTACCAAGGTGGGACCTGCACCTATCTGACATAGGCAGCATATCTTAGCGATATGCCACCAACGTCTGACCTGAGACAATCCCTTTAAAGATCATTTCTTGTTGTTTTTTTACTTGCTCCCACTATGGGTGACCTTACACAATATGATAAACTGATAATGTGTAGGATTTGCATACTTACGATTGTAAGTACATTCTTGTATGATTATGACTGTAATTGGTCACTTTCAACTAACCTTGCATAAATGAATATAAGAAACTTTAATATATCTTATCAGAAAAAAAAGGTCTCTTTAACCCCCGCCCCCCCAAACGAAAATTCTTTGTTAAATCCCTCTTGACAGACAACATAGCCGTCAGCTCACAAACTTCAGATTACATGTTGCACACAGAAGTCTATGGAGAGGGGAGGAGGAATGAGCTGCTAGAGGGAGTCAGGGGCATTTTTTTCTGATAAGATATACTGCAAAGTTTCTTATATTCACATGCACAATTGATTTATGCATAGTTTCTGGAAAGTACAGTGACCATTTAACATAGACCACCAAGCAGATACTGTTTATTGGAATAATTGGTCACTACAATCTTGTGTGTGAAGGTTCTCAGGGATATCTACACATGGGCAACAATTTACCTACCTACCTAAATGACTGTACTGTTATTTTACTTACTGTATGCATTAAACACTTTGTAAGAGGTTGTATGCGTGTATGTATGTGTTCTGAATGAGGAGAATAATCCTCTCAAGAACAAAAGGATTGGGCATGTTGAAATCCAACTGCCCGATCCTCACCTCCCCTGATATTGCTTAAGGCCTCATGCATAAGAAGCATCGACCGTGGGGCTGCCGCATGCGGATCGCGGACCCATTCATTTGAATAGGGTCCGCGATGTCTATCAGACTGTCTGCACCATAAAAATATAGAACATATTCTATTTTTTAGCGGTGCGGAGGCACGGACAAAAACCACGGAAGCATTCCATAGTTTGTCTATTGTTATCCACCTTGTAAACAATCAGTCTGGTTTTTGCAATGTCGGCTAAATCCTACTTTCTGGTTATGAACTGCAGCGCAAGTGTCCACAAATCAACCAAGGTTACACCGGCCTACTAATCCTTGAAAATTAAACCCACCACAGTGGTCTCACTGCATCGACTACATAGGTTGTCATTTCCCTAAAGGTATAAATTAAAAAGAGAAAGCTCTTAAAGAGGTGACTAATGTAAGAAATGAAAATCAGCCCTGTACCTTACATGGATGCAGACATCTCTGCATTGACTGCTACAACTGCTCTTATAGATTTATTTCAGGTTGGCAGTTCAGGGTGTGGATTCTTTCTTGCAGGGACGGGGCATGTCCTTTCTGCTGCAGCTCTCTCCATGTTACTGCCACAGCTTCTAACAGTAGATACGGCTGGTGCCAGTTGGAGGATGGAACTGCGCATGTGCGTCCCCTTAGCAATGATACTGAAGTGGACAGAGAAATAAGGAAAAAGCAAACACCAGTTGGCGCTATTCAAAAAGTAGTGAGAAAAGGAGGTGTGGCTTAGTGGGACGGCAGGGTTTACTATTACTTATATCTGTTTTTGCCTCTTAATAATTTAGGTGCATCTTGCTCAGCCACACAGGGAATCAAGACTGGCATGTGGGAATGCCAGTCTTGAGAAATGTCCCTCATTGTGTGTATTATTATCACTACCCATAAATCAGCAGCAGGGGGAGCTTCACTTCTAGATCAGCTAAGCCAAGCGTCTTCTCTTCCGGAAGAAGACTGCCATCATCAGCGATTGCGCAGGGCAGATATCATTAAAGAAAGCCTCCTGAGATCAAGCGCACATGCTCCAATGGTCTTGCCAGCATCAAGGGCAGGCATCCAAACAGTGAGGATGCCTGTCCTTGTCAATCAGGCCATGAGGGGCAGTGGTGATGGGGGGAGGGGAGGACGCAAAGCAGTGCCATGAGCCAGCCCCTTGGTGCTCCAATCATTTCATTTGCATACAAATAAAATAATTTTGTTGCACCAGTAGATCCGTTTGCAGCAATTGAGGGCTCATTTTATTCACCAACATCAGCCCTACCAGGCAGTATGCTTGCTTTATCAGTGTTGATCATGGTGACAGATGCTCTTTAAAGTTGTGACAAGCCAACAGCAGGGTGAGGATTGGGTCAGCCCAAGCTAGAAGTCTGTGGGTGGAGGTTGGTGCTTTCTTTGTGGCACACACTACGTCCCCTAGTGTTACTAGCCTATACAGAGCAACTTTGTTCCCATCTCCCATTCAGTAGGGCAAGAACCATAGTTTCCTCATTACAAAGCATGGGTCATGTCCCAATGGCGTACCACTGCCTGCAAAGTCCTTCACAATAAAAAAGGGGGATTGCTGTATAACTCCTTTTCCACTAGGTCTTTAAACATGGCGTCCACACAGAAACTGAGAGGGCACAGTAGCCACCATGTTTTTTTACTGTTTTAAACAGCAGGCACCAGGAAATAATGTCCATGATTGGTGATATTGCTGATCTCAGACATTTAACCCCTCAGATGCCATGATCAATTGTGACCACAGCATCTGAGAGGCTTTTCCCAGGGAGTCCTACGCTGATGGGGCCCGAATGGCTCCTCCACGCTAGTTCTGACAGATTTACATTAGATTTAGCATCACCGCCAGCTAGGCGAAGGAATGACACATACACTGCTGAAGAAAAATGATTCAAACGTTGCAAAAGATGCAAAGGTGTCCATAGCATTTAAAGAATTGTAAAACTACAGATATTTTAAGGGTCTTGTTTTTAGCTTAGAGATCAACTCAAGATGAGGTCAACTCTAAGAACCTTTCTCTCAAAGGGGTTGTGCAGGCAGTTTATACTAATGACCTATCCTCTGGATAGGTCAATATCTGATTGGCGGGGGTCTGACACCACTGCCAATCAGCTGTTAGAAGAGGAGGTGGCGTGCCATGTGAGCACTACTTCCTCTTCAATACACTGCCCCTATAGGTGGTGCAGTGTAATTACAAGTAGTTATTCCATTCGCTTGAATGGAGCAAGTATTTGTAATTGAACTACACCACCGCTACAGGGGAGAGGACGTGTAGTCTAAGGCTACTTTCACACTAGCATTTTTAAATTCCGGTATTGAGTTCCGTCATAGGGGCTCAATACCGAAATAAAACGCTTCAGTTTTGTCCCCATTCATTGTCAATGGGGACAAAACTGAACTGAAGACAACGGAATGCTCCTGAAAGCATTCCGTTCAGTTCTCTTCAGTCTCCAGACTGGAAAGCAAACTGCAACATGCTGCGGTATTCTCTCCGGTCCAGGCATCCGCACCAAGACGGATCCATTTGGTGTGACCAACATGGTAAACGGATCCGTCCTCCATTGACTTTCAATGGAGTTCAGGAAGGATCCATAACCACATACATACATACATACATACATACAGACAGACAGACATACATACACACAAACACATACATACTCCAGGCAGGCAGGCCGCACGTCTTCATGTCCAGGAGGCGCGCCGCTATGACGATTCCCTACAGCGCCCAGGGTAGGTCATCAATATAAACGCCCTACACAACCACTTTAATCTCTGATAAACACATCATTTTCCAATAAAACAGTATTGTAAATTAAGCGACAGGTACATGTACAAAGAAAGGAAAAATGCACAACCATAACTGACTTGGCCTCACCCATGAATATGTAAGCATAAGGAGCACTTACAGTAATTTTGTCAAGGAGCTTCGCCATGTGTTTGATTATTTCACCATGCTGACTCGGCTGAGTTTGTAGAAGTTTTTTAATGACCACCACACTTTCTGCGACCACAACATCTAAAAAAGAAGGTCAGGAAATATAAGTGTGAATATAAGAATGTAAAATTAATAATAACGAGAACTGTACACATCAGTTCATATTCTTCATTAGACGTGTAATCTAACAGATAAATATAATATATAATTCCAAATGGAGCCAGAGAGGAAAATTGATTATAACACGTGATGTAAACCACAACCAGTGCAATACAAATAAAGCAACGTATTTGTAAAGCTAATTGACTAAAATTCATTTCTATAAACCAAATGTAGCCTTACAGCCCACGTCCATGCGCTTTACATTTATTCTACATGAAGACGACCATAAATGTTATCTAAAAACATGTTACGTGGTAATAATCCCATGTATGGCCAGTCAGGCAGAGGTCATACCTGTAAAGAGTCATCCGTCTACTTCACATCACGCTCTATTATGACTAGATTAGAAAAGCAAAGCACAATGTGTAATGTGAACAGCTTCCTGAGATGTATATTCATGGTACTCTACTGTCACCTGCTGGAGGGGCACACAAAGCCGGCACCTTCCTTCACAGGCAAGGTTTTGTATCGAGTACAGCTCTAGTAAATTCTAGGAAAGCTTAAAGGGGTATTAGTGAATGGATCCTAAGTGATAGACTTCTGATCAGTGAGGAGGTGTACGTACACTGTATGTATGAAAGTACACTGCATACAAGTGGGGGTAATTTATATCACATATATGCCACTTCTTGGTGTCTAAGAGTCACAGATTTTGTCACACTTGATTTTTGTGGCAAAATCTGCTACTCCCCCCCCCCCCCTCATGCCACTTTTCCCGAGTGCAAAGAAAAGGGGGAATGGCATGCGCGAGGGAGATGGTGTAGATTTAAGTCTGTTGCGCGGCCTGCTGGAGGCAACACCCAAACTTATCTCTACGTAACTTTGGCGCATCCTCCAGCAGTGCAGAGGGATTTAAAGGGGGTTGTCTCATCTCAGACACTGGGAGCATACCGCTAGGATATGTACTGGGAGCACCCAATGTCTGATAGGGGCAGGTCGTAGGTCTGGCACCTATCTTTAAAACAGAGCCTGCAAAGTGAAGGAGGGACGCACCACACATGCGCTCCCACAAGAATAAATGGAGGACAGCCGTGCATGCGCGGTGCGCCCTCCTTCGCTTTGCGGGCTCCGTTCTAAAGATAGGTGCAGGTCCCAGATCTGGCACCTATCAAACATTCAGGGCATACCCTAGCAATAAGCCTCCAATGTCTGAGATGAGACCACCGCTTTAAAGGGAACCTGTCATCAACTTTATGCTGTCCATACTAACAGCAGAATAAAGTACAGACAGGTGAGTTGATTTCAGCGGTCTGTCATTTATAAGTTAAAAGTAAGTGGTTGCCGAGAACCAACATCACAATCATTGCAGACTGGGCCTGGAAAAGAGTCATGGCCACCTGAGAAGAGTCCTGGTTATTCATGAATTCTTGCTCTCCCTGCCCACCTGCTGATGACTGACAGGCTTCTACCTAGTTTTCTCCCTTTCTCTCTAGGAGAGAACTGCCAATCATCAGCAGATGGGTGGGAGAGCAGGAGATTATGATTAACCATGACTCTTCTCAGGTAGATATGACTCTTTTCAAGCCCTGTGCTGCAATGATTATGACACTGTTTCTTGGCAACCACTTACTTTTAGCTCATGAGTGACACACCGCTGAAATCAGCATTTCTGTCACTATTTTATGCTGCCCTCAGTGAGGTCAGCATAAAGTTGATGACAGGTTCCCTTTAAGACCGGTGTGGAAAATGCTGGTATCACCATCATGCTTAATACATGTCCCCCAATATGTATAAATTCTGTATGTACACTGTATGTATGTATGTATGCTGTGCCAACTAAAGAAAGACCATGTCGCCACTATGTAAGTCATAGCATACTGTACATATCTCACTCATAAGGCTACGTACGTGGCTTTCTAAAACCACATGAAATTTATATAATTATTCACTCTCTACACTCCACAGACGACCGCTGTTATCATACTTTGTACCAGCACAGCCCCTCACTCTGCACATGATACAAATGAAAAGGAGTGCAGCCATTTTACCATTATTTCAGCTACAAAAATGTGTCATTAAATTAACTGTTATCATAATCATGTATTTTTACAGCAAATAACATTTTTCTTCTTGCATGCAGGATTCTGGAGAGCTAAGCAAATGCGATTTCCCTATCACCAGTGCCCCCTACAGGCAGCTTTAGGCAAGTGATGTGCAAGTAAATACTGGTAATGAATAAGGCTTGGCCCACATTGACAAACTATAATATGTACTATACTATTGTAGTCATATAAGATCACTAGGCCTTTAAAGGGACTCGTACGCTACAGTTTATGTCAAGCTAAAAAACTGCAGGAAAATAGAAGAAAAAAAAATCACATCAATTAGGGTAAAACGTATACATTTTTCGGGCGTCTTTACTGCAACAAAAACGCAATATAAAAATCCAGCCAGAGGCTGCACTAAGTGTTTCTGATAATAGTAATTATAATCTTTATTGATATAGCGCCAACATATTGCACAGATATTCTGATGATGTGTCCGGTTCTCATTCCCATTAGAGTCCATTCACACGTTCGCATGTCATTGTGGGTCAGCAAAACACGGACACCGGACATGTGCCGGCACTATAAAAATGTCTAATCTTGTCCGTGGCTGCGGACAAGAATAGGAGATGTTCTATATTTTTTTGCAAGGCCGCGGAACGAAAGTGCGGATACGGACATTACACTGTGTGCTGTTCGCATCTTTTGCGGCCCCATTGAAAATGAATGGGTCCGCATACGTTCCGCAAAATGTGGAACCATTCATGCGGACGTGTGAATGGACCCTTAGGGTCAGTGTTGTCATTGAGGCCTTTTGTAATTTAGTTTTTTATTTTCTTTTTGCTCTTCAGAACATGTTTGTTAAGAAGGCAATGGACATCTTCAGGGACGTTTTTTAATGATGTTCATGTATTTTTGGCTAAAAAACACTTGTTACTGTGGTTTATTAAAAATATTTCCTCGATTTGTTTTCTGCGGCATACATGCTGCACTGTCTCATTAATGTGAAATCTGTCTTGCAGTCAGTCTGTAGCCCCTCTCACTGCTCTCCTAAATGCCTAAAGTGGACATTACGTGTGAGGTAAGTCTATACTGTTTGATTGTAAAGATGTCAGCTTAGACTTGTGTTCAGGAGAACTGAGGAGAAGACTATAGAATGAGCCATTGGAAAGATCAGATCTCACACGGAACAGGACTGAGCAGCCTGCAACGTATAAGAATACAGCACATGCTGACAGAGAGTGGAACATTTGTTATAAACACCCAATTATAAAAATTATTTTTGGGATCCGAGCACATGACCGTATTTTTAATTAACGTGTTAATTTATTTTTTTGCGGCTAGTACACTGACCCATTCATTTCTATGGAACCATGCGCACATTGATATATTTTTAAAGGGGTATTCTCATCTTAGACAATGGGGACATATCGCTAGGATATGCCCCCATTGTCTTATAGGTGCGGGTCCCACCACTGGGACCCACACCTATATCCAGAATGGAGCGGGGAGCGCTGCACATGGAGGACCCCGGGTTCCGGGGGGTCTGGCCACCACCAGGTGCAGCTCCCCGCTGCGCTCATAGAAACGAATGGAAGCGCAGCGCACAAGCGCAGCCACCGCTCCCATTCATTTCTATGGAGCCGACGGAAGTAGCTGAGCCAGTGCTCGGTTATTTTCGGCAAACCCATAGAAATGAATGGAGGGCGGCTGCGCATGCGCAGTGCACCCTCATTCAGTTCGGGGGCTCCGTTCTTGATATAGGTGCGGGTCCCAGCGGTGGGACCCGCGCCTATAAGACAATGGGGGCATATCCTAGCGATATGCCCCCATTGTCTAAAATGAGAATAACCCTTTAAGGGGTTGTATAGTCAAAGATATTGATGACCTATCCTGAGGAATGGTCATTAATATCAAATCGGGGGAGTCCGACAACTGGCACCCCCTCCGATCAGCTGTTTGCAGAGGTAGGAGTGCTTGTTTAAGCGCTGCTTCTCCTTCAAAATTAACTGCGTGTCATCTCACTTGTCGAGGCGGTGAAGTATCATTAAAAGCTGCTCATCTCATTCAAGAGAATGGCATCGAGCTGCAACACCAAGCTCAGCCAGTATACAATGTATGGCACTGTGCCTAGTATACTATGAAGAGCCCGCAGCAGTCGGGAGTCGACCGTCAGTGATGAGAAATTGATGACCTATCCTAAGAATAAGGCCCCTTTCAGACAAGCGAGTATCACGCTGCAGACTCACAGCGCAGCACCCGTCCTGACCTCCCAGTACTGCCAAGGGTTGCATAGCATTATAGTGATTTCTGATGCTAAGTAAACCTTAGTGGTCTGGAATGTACTGGATAACACTGAGATAATGCTGTCAGTGTTATCCAATACATTCCAGAATTGTAAGAGTTGCATAGCATCATAATGCTATGCAACCCTCAGCAGTGCTGAAAGTTCAGGACGGGTGCTGCGCTGGGAGTCCGGAGCATAACACTCGCTCGTCTGAAAGGGGCCTTAGTCATTAGTATTTAATTCCTAGAAAACCCCTTGAAGGACTTTAAAAGGTTGTATTTAAAGAAAAGAAAAATAACAAAAAACACTTTTATAGAGTTTTATATTCTGAGAAAATACACTATGAGAAGTATAAGGCATCATGCACACGACTGTATTTTCAGTCTGCATCTGATCCCCATTTTTTGTGGATTGAATGTGGACCCATTGATTTCAAGGGGCTGCAAAAATGCGGAAAGCACTCCGTGTGCTGTCCGCATCCACAGATTCGTTCCACGGCCCCACCAAAAAAATTGAACCTGTCCTATTACTGACTAGGCATTTCTATCAAAGGGCCGGACGGTCCGATCTGCAAAATGTGGGGCGTACACGGCCGGTATTCGTGTTTTGCGACTCCACAATTTGTGGTCTGCAAAAACGGATATGGTCGGGTGCATGAGGCCTTAGTAGCGGTCGACCATCCTTCAGTCTAAAAGGTAAACTCTGAAACATATAAAAAGGATAACGCAGAGAAAGCAAATGGAAGTTGTCACGCTACATGTAAATGAGGGGAAAGATGGATTATCTTACCGTCCCTGTTTGACAATAGGTACACGAGGCCATTAAGACACGTGTCAGTCACAGCAGATATATTGGTGGCGCAGCGTCCTATCGCCTGAATGGTGGCTGCGGCAAACTGCTTGTCCTGGCTTTTTACATAGGTCTAAAAATAAACAGATTTATGCACGTTACAAGAGGACTTTAAAATTGCATTACAGACTTGGGCAGCTCAGTGACAAGTGAATTCACATAGTAATGAAGTATCAATCTCCCCTATTCGTTCCTTTTTCTACAATTTCATTTCGCAGAGCTGGAGTGTGAGAATCCACCGCACCATTTTCATCTCTGGGGATCCCCCGGCTGCTGAAAGATTTACTTTTCATGTCCTATGTGGAGGCTGGCACTGACCTAACTAAACAGAACACGAACTGGGCTTAATTTTATGACAATAGAGCCGAGGGACGATACAAATCCAAAAAGAAGGAACGTCGAATATAATTTATTAGTAGCGCAAAAATGTATTTTTTTTTCTATAGCCTCCAAAGTAACGGATCACACTGACTCAAGACGAGAACACATCTGGAAGAAGCGGAGGCGGCCACCAACCAGCAGATGTCAATTATCATCACCGTGCCCCAATATGCCCAGCACAATATCCCACAGAGCTTCCCGATAGGCGATTACCACCAGTATGTCCCACCTTTTACAGATTGAAAATTAATAAGGCAAGGCCCGTCTTTCCTATGGATTACACTGTATATGCATTACTGTTACGTATGTGCTTGTTAGAAATGTATTAGTATTAGGCATAGTTAGTTTTGCTAATACAGATTATATATATATATATATATATATAGCTTGGTTCCTGTCTGTTGGATTACGGTGTGGTCCCAGGGTGGCCTTAACCCCTCAAGATTTTCCATTCCCAGGCCACGAGGGCTGTTTTTTTTGCGGGAAAAGTACTAATCTGTAAATGTTTCATTTACCAAAATGAGTTCTTGCAGACCAGGGAGTTGTCCCCACTGCTCAAGGGGTGTCAACCTGACACTCGGTTGACAGGACAGGACATCCCGCCCGGCCTTGACAATCTCACGCTTGCGCCACTGCCCAAGTAGAGGTGCAAGCGCAGAGGCTCTGCTGCTGCTACCGATGCAGGGACCTGCGTGCGCCGATACCCGGAAGTGTAGCCGGAGTAGCGGCATAGGTGCGAGATTGTCACAATTAGGCAATATGTCCAGTGGTGCAGGGCGCCAGATGCTCAAGAACTCTGTTTGATGAACTAATCAATTTCTACAAATTGAAGCGCACATCTCTAAATGATACCTTTCACTTAGCGATCCGTTGTTAAATTCTGAAGAGTACTTTTAGTCCATATGCAAACTATCAGTTAAGTGCACTGAGGTCAGACCCAAATCGATCTGTGCATCTTTATTCCTCGTCCTTCCTTTGCCTACCCCTGCCTCTCCTTCTTGATTGACAAGGTCAGGAGAGATTACTATGCAGGAACCTGACCCTGTCAATCAAGAAGTAGAGGGAGGGGCTGGCAGAGGAAGCAGGAGGAGCAAGGATGCAGAGTAGCTTAGGACCGCCCTCAGTGCACTTAATTGCTCATTTAGTATGCATTAAAAGTACATTTTCTGCAGAATGAAGCAGTGGATCACTAAATGAAGAATCATGACATTCAGCTGAACTAGCCCTACAAGGCATTTCAGGTTTAATAGTTAGTTTTATGGTGACAGAATTCCTATAAAACTCCAGAACTTTGTTGGCACCTATGGGTGCATTATATACCCTTAGTCAGGGATGCTCAACTTATGGCCCTCCAGCTGTTGCAAAACTACAACTCCCAGCATGCCCTAATAGCTGTAAGCTGTCCAGGCATGCTGGGAATTGTAGTTTTGCACCAGCCGGAGGGCCGCAGGTTGGGCATCCCTGCCCTAAGTAATGACATAAGAAGGACTATACATGAAGTAACAGGAACAGATCACTATAGTGAACAACCCCTTCCTCTCCTTGACTGAGAAGGTCAGGAGAAATTACTATGCAGGAGCCTGACCCTGTCAATCATTAAGTAGAGGGAGTGGTTGGCAGAGGAAGCAGGAGGAGCGAGGGTGCAGAGTGGCTTAGGCCCGCCCTCAGTGCACTTAAATGCTCATTTATTATGTATTAAAAGTACTTTTTCTGCAGAATGAAGCAGGTGAAAAGCATCATGACATTCAGGTGAACCAGCCCTACAAGTTATCAACTCTGCTCAGGCACAGGGAGAGGAGACCTCCCCTTTATGGCATCCATATGCCCGAAAAGAGCTTGTGGACATGGCGCGGCTTTACGGAGTGACTGAGGGCAGAAACCTTGACGTGAAAATATAAGGTGCTGCTTGAATGTTGGCTCACCTCGATTAGGCCGTCTTCTGTTTGCCCTAATTCAGAGGGGTCTGATAGATCAGTAAATGTCCTTTAAACACATATTTAGGATTTATAAATGCATCTATGACTACATTAATGACAGCGGAAGATCAACATAAAGAGGATTGTGACCTTCCTACACTTACATGTGTAAGGACAAGAGTTTAGAATAAATAGAGTAAGTTTTTCATGAAAGGAATGATTGTTCTATATAACCGAGCCAAAAATCTCCTAAGGCCATGAACTCCCATCCAGCCAGTCACTTACAGTGCAGAGACGGTCCACTTACCAGGCTTATAATCGCCCATTGTCTCTACGTAAGGACACACTGGTGAAACAGTCCAATAAGCAACTTATTACGACCCAATCTCAGCTCTCTAAGGCATCTTCTTCAAGAAAAAGTATAAAAAGAGGTGCCTGCCGAGAGGCCACATATCATTTACTGAATGTGCCTGTGGTAATATAAAATATTCTAATATTTCACCAGTGTCCTCTTACACAGACAATGGATTCTGTATATTGCCCATCAGCTGATCACAGGACACCGCTGAAGAGGAAAACGAGAACAACGCTTCCTATGAATGCCAATAAGACCTATGGCGAGCATAACTGATGTAATTACTAGGCCAGGGCAAACTCCTATTATGTAGGCCGACGGGGGAGAATTATGGCAAAAAACTGCTTATATTGAAACAATGAAGTTATAAAAGATGATTTCCTGTACTAATAATTTGTAAAAATAAATGAATTGTTTTTAAAGCTGTAAAAAAAAAAAAAATAAAAAAATCACCCTCTCCTTTCCCCAAAATAAAAATACATAGAAAAAAATAAAAATCATGGGCATCGCTATAAAAAAAAAAAAAAAAAAACACTCCATACGGCTAATGGCAAAACTGAAATTCCGTTTTTTTTGATCGCTTCACCTCTCGCTAAAAAAATTGCATAAAAAGTGATCAATAAGTCATACATACCCCAAAATGGCATTAATGAAAAGTAAAGATCGCCCTCACAAAGCTCCATACAAATAACTTTATAGGGGTCAGAATGTAGCAGCTAAAAGGTTTTTACTTTTTTTCAGTATTAAAACGCAAGAAAGACTACACCTATGGAGTATCGCCATAAACGTACTCACCTGGAAAAGGAAAGTAACCGGTCACTTTTACCACATAGGGAACATTGAAAAAAAACAAAAAACAAAAACCTCATAAAACTGTTGAATTGTGTTTTTTTTCCCCAATTTTACCCCCATTTGGAACTTTTCCAGCTCCCTACTACATCGTTTGCAATATTAAATGGTGGCATTAGAAAGTGCAACTTGTCTTGCATTAAAAAAAAAAAATAACTCTCATATGGCTATGTGAACGGAAAAAAAAACAAACAAATTTATGGCTACGGAAAGGCAGGGAGTGAAAAATGTAAAAACGCGAAAACCTCAGGGGGCTGAAAGGGTTAAAACTTCATATTTGTCTCAGCAATGCAGGCACATATGAACATGGGACCAACACAGATTACTTCAGCTGCCAAGTGCACATGTACAATAGGTACAAAACTGCTGACAGATGACCTTTAAAGACGTCGTGTACGTTCTTAGGAAACCCCTTCTATGTAACTGTTCCATTTCTCACATGATTTCATGTGAGAAATCACTCGGTGGCTATACAGTTTTCAAAGAATGAAGGAGATTTTAAAAGCCACAGTCCACCCTAGGTTATAACAGCAGTAAGTAGGATGAGAGGTAATGGTCAGCTAATGAAAGAGAGTGGTGCAGTGATTTGGACCCTCTCCCCCATTACTATTCAGGATATCAGAGACAATTACGGGCTTATAAGATTCCCAGTATACAGTATACCTATGACGGATAAGCCTTCACATTACAGCAGACAGCCATTGTGCAGTCTTAATGGCCACAGGCCATGTGATCCACCTTAGTTAACAGTGATCTGATGACACATGATAATATGATAGTAATGTGATAAAATGCAGATTCAAGACCTGGAATTCACGGAGCAGAGTGGAGATGTTTGCTTCAGTCGCCAGATTAGTCATTATTTCAAGCTGCAAAAAAACATACGAGATCATGAGAGCATGGAATAACATGTTAGTTTTTCAGACAAATAACTAAGACACAAAACAAATACATTGTCTTATGCCAAGTGGAGAGCAGCGCTTGATATAGTGTAGGACAGTGGTGGCGAACCTATGACACGGGTGCTAGAGGCGGCACTCAGAGCCCTCACTGTGGTCACCCGGACCCTGGATAGTCTATGGTGTACCAATATGCCTTAGACTTTCCTGCCATCATCAGCACAGAGCGCACTATGAACAACACAGGCAGCGCACTGAATGTAGGCAAGATATTACAGCTAAATGATAAAGTACATGAAAGATATACTATACTGGACTGTAGTGTTCAGGTTACATTGCCGTGTTGGCACTTTGCTATAAATATCTGGGCTTTGGGTTACACTTTGGGCACTTTGCAAATATATTTGGGTCATGCACTTCAGCCTCAGGACCTGCACTCTGTATACCGTTCTCCTGGAGTGTTCCTTAACCCCTTCAAGACACAGCCAGTTTTCATCTTAAAGAAGAACTCCCGACAAAAATTTTATTCCATGTCCTGCTAGAAATGTACATGATATAATCTGTAGTGAATGTCATTTTCTTACCAGTGTCT
Organism: Rhinella marina; assembly: GCA_900303285.1. Classification (NCBI taxonomy): domain Eukaryota; kingdom Metazoa; phylum Chordata; class Amphibia; order Anura; family Bufonidae; genus Rhinella; species Rhinella marina. The sequence continues at coordinate 10,706 of ONZH01002631.1, read as the reverse complement.
GAATTTTTGACTTATATCATCCTGAAGTTTCTTATCTGTGTCATGTGACCGGCAATTAGACCCACCAACTCACACAGAGACTTATGTGTGGACAGAAGTCTAATTCTCTATGTATTTCTATGAGATTGAAAGTGAGGCTCCCATAGGAATGAATAGAGCAGTTACTGGCGAAGAGAGGTTTTTACTCACAGAAACAGTCACTGATAAGAAAACGACAATCACTACAGATTATATCATGCACCTTTCTAACAGGTCAGAGAATAAACATTTTTGCGGGAGTTCTTCTTTAAGGACCAAGCTACATTTTTCAAATCTGACATGTTTCACTTTATGTGGTAATAACTCTGGAACGCTTTTACTTATCCAAGCGATAATATTTCTGAGACTGTTTTCTCGTGACAAATTGTACTTCATGTTAGTGGTAAATTTGAGTCAAAAGGTTTCACCTTTATTTATAAAAAATTCCAAAATTTACAGAAAATTTGGAAAAATTTATAATTTTTGAAATTTGAATGTCTCTGCTTTTGAAGCAGATTGTGATACCTCATAAAATAGTTGTTACTGTACATTTCCCAGATGTCTACTTTATGTTGGCATCATTTCGTAAGCATCATTTTATTTTTCAGGAAGTTAGAAGGCTTAGAATTTTAGAAGCAATTCTTAAAATGTTTAAGAAAATTTCCAAAACCCACTTTTCAAAGACCAGTTCAGTTATCAAGTCACTTTGTGGTGCTTACATAATAGAAACCACCCATAAATGACCCCATTTTAGAAACTACACCCATCAAGTTAATCAAAACTGATTTTACAAACTTTGTTAACCCTTTAGGTGTTCCACAAGAATGAAAGGAAAATGGAGGTGAAATTTCAAAAATTCACTTTTTTTTGCAGATTTTCCATTTTAATCTATTGTCCCTGTAACACAGCAAGGGTTAACAGCCAAAGAAAACTCAATATTTATTACCCTGATTCTGCAGTTTACAGAAACACCCCACATGGTAAACTGCTGTAGGGGAACATAGCAGGGCGCAGAGGAAAAGGAACGCCATATGGATTTTGGAGGGCAGATGTTGCTGGGATAATTTTAAGTTGCCATGTCACATTTGAAGACCCCCTGATGCACCCCTAGAGTAGAAATTCCCAAAAAGTGACCCCATTTTGTAAACTACAAAATGAGGTGTTTGTTTTATTGGTACTATTTTGGGGTATATATGATTTTTGATTGCTCAGTATTATGCTTTTTGTGAGGCAAGGTAACAAAAAAATGGTTGTTGTGGCACAGTTTTTACTTTTTCTTTTTAATGAGTTCTGACAGGATAGATCATGTGTTGCTTTTATAGAGCAGGTTGATACAGACGCGACAATACCAAATATGGGTATTTTTTTCTGTTCTACATAATAAAGCATTTTTCAAAACAAAAATTATGTTTTTGCGTCGTCATTTTCTAAAAGCTACACTTCTTTTATTTTTCTGCCGATCATCTTTTGTAGGGGCTCATTTTTTGCGGAAAGAGTTGAAGTTTTTATAGGTAGCATTTTTGAGTAAATATTATTTTTTGATCACTCAATATTACACTTTATGTGGCAAAGTGACCAAAAAATGGTCGTTTTGGCACAGTTTTTATTTTATTTTTTTTTAAGAAATTCACCTTAGGGGTTAAATCATGTGATATTTTTATAGAGAAGGTTTTTACGGACACGGCAATACCTAATATGTCTATTTTTTTATGTATGTTTTACACAATAAAAGCTTTTAAAAAAAAAAAAATCATGTTTTGGCATCTCCATTTTCCCGAAAGCTATATTTTTTTTATTTTTTGGGCGATTATCTGATGTAAGGACTCATTTTTTGCAGGAAGAGATGACGGTTTGATTGGTACCATTTTGGGGTGTGCATGCCTTTTTGATCGCTTGTTATAACAGTTTTTGTGATGAAAGGTGACAAAAAAATGGCATATTTTGCACAGTTTTTATTTTTTTATGGTGTTCACCATAGGGGGTAAGTCATTTAATATTTTTATAGAGGAAGTCATTACGGACGCGGAGATACTTAATATGTCTACTTTTTTACATTTATTTCAGTTTCACACAATAAAAGCTTTTTTGAAGAAAACAAAATCATGTTTTAGTGTCTCCATTTTCTGAGAGCCATATTTTTTTATCTTTTGGGCGATTGTCTAATGTAGGGTCTCATTTCTTGTGGGAAGAGATGACGGTTTGATTGGTACTATTTTGGGGTACATATGTTGTTTTGATCGCTTACACTTTTTGTGATGTATGGTGACAAAAAAAATTGCATTTTTGATATTTTTTTATTTTTTTTTTTAAAGGGGTTTGAGGGGTTAGGTCATGTGATATTTTTCGAGCAGGTTGTTACAGATGTGGCGATACCTAATATGTCTACTTTTAAAAAAATTATTTCAGTTTTACACACTAAAACCATTTTTGAAGGGAATTTTTTTATTTTTTGGACAATTGTCTTAGGTAGGGTATCATTTTTTGCGGGAAGAGATGACAGTTTCCATTTTGGGGTGTGTATGACTTTTTGATCGCTTGAAATTACACTTTTTGTGATGTAAGGTGACCAAAAAATGGCATTTTCGCTCCGTTTTTTTATGGCGTTCACCTGAGGTGGTATATCATGTGATATTTTTATAGAGCACTTTGTGACGGACACGGCGATACCGAATATGTGTGGGGTTTTTTTGTTTTTTTTTTGTTTTTTTAAACATTATTTTATGGTGAGGGGGTGTTTTTTCTTTTTTTTTTACTTGAAACTTTATTTTTTTTTTTAATTAAAAAAACTCTTTATTTTACTTTTTTTTTTTACTTTCTACACTTGTCCCACTGTGGGACTTCACATTTTCACAGTTTGATCCCCGTTCAACTCAGTACAATACTTTCTGTATTGTACTGAATTGAAATGTCAGCGTCTCACTGTGTGAGACGCTGACAGGTTGCCTAGAAGAGCCAGCCTGCCGGCTGGGTCTCCTAGGCTTCCGTACATGGAAGACGCCAATGCCTCTGTAAGGCATCGACGCTGCCATGGCAATCACTGGCCCCCTGCCAGCACAGCGCGGGGAGCCAATGGACTGAGAGGGAGCTCCCTCCTTCTCACAGACCACTCACAGCTCTGACCGCAGCGTGTGAAGGGTTGCAGCATGGGCCTGGCTATTGGCAACAGCCGGGCCCGTGCTGCTGATTGGATCACTGATCAGATCACGTACATGCACGTGTGGAAGCGGCAATTAGCCGCATTCGCTCATGTACATGTACGTGAATATGCGGGAAGGGGTTAAACACAAAAGCTAAGCAACTATGACAACACCAACTAAAAGAGCTCATGCACACGACCGTATGTATTTTGCGGTCTGCAAAGAACGGATCCACAAAAAATACGGATGACGTCAGTGTGCATTCTGTATTTTGCGGAACGGAACAGCTGGCCCCTAATAGAACAGTTCTATCCTTGTCCGTTATGTTGACAATAATAGGGCATGTTCTTTTTTGCGGAACGGATATACGGAAACAGAATGAAGGAAAGAAAATACGTTTGTGTGCATGAGCCTTAAAGCTAATTCTGTGATCAATCATATATTAAAGGGGCTCTCCTAGTGGCACTTGGAGCTATAACAAACAGGACTCCTATACTTGTCTATATGCTTGTTCACAAAATGTACGATTACACAAACTAAGTAGGTGGGAAAAGCACCGTAGCTGCATATGAGCTCAAGTGTAACCTGCTGTGTGTCGTCAGAAAATGACCTATTCATTAAATCAAGCTTTAGGTGAATTTAGATTTAATTTTCGATATCACCATCTACCCATATCTTCCTATTCCCATATGCTAGTCTTGATCCCCTGTGTGCTGGCAGATGCCTCTTCATAAATTAAAGCAGAACTCCCGCAAAATTTCTTATTCTCTGACCTGTTAGAAATGTGCATGATATAATCTGTAGTGAATGTCATCTTATCAGAGAATGTAATTGTGAGTAATAACCTTTCTTCTTATTGTAGCTGGGTCATGTGACCAACTCCCTGACCTCCAACTGACCCAGGACAGGAAGCCAGTCACTTCTCTATTCATTCCTATGAGACTGAAAGTGAGGCCCCCATAGGAATATATAGAGAATTAGACTTCCTGGTCACACATAAGTCTCTGTGTGAGTTGGTGGGTCTAATTGCTAGTCACATGACACAGATAAGAAACTTCAGGATGATATAAGTCAAAAATTCAGACACTGGTAAGAAAATGACATTCACTACAGATTACATCATGTACATTTCTAGCAGGACATGGAATAAAATTTTTTGCGGGAGTTCTTCTTTAAGACGCATCTCTGGCACTCTGTGTGCCACAGACTCAAATATATGCCAACCAGGGCCTGGTGTAATCGAGCTATAACAGGTCTGGCTATGTTATTGTAAATCCAGCAGGCGACAACAAATCCTGCCCCTCCCACTAAGCACCCACCTCTATTTGTGCCACTTGGCATATGCTATAATATGTAACTCTTGCGTAAGCGTAAATGGCCCTCAGTAACCACCATTCAAAATAGGTGATATCACAGCTTATCTGCTCCCTCCTGACCACTGCACAGGTCACAGAACATGCCTAAAATCTCTACTATAGAAGTCAGTGACGTCAGCTCCAGTCTATTGTGTCTATGTATATATAATGGCTGCTGTAAAGCATATAGTATTTCTAAACTCAGAGAAGATGGCAGCCCCCATAATCATATTCAGGAAATAGAATACAAAAATCTACAATCAGATAATAAAACAAAATTAGAAAAAAAGAAATGGATTCACTATCTGGTTTTAAAGGGGTATTCTGGTTGGTTAAAGTTATCCCCTATCCACAGGGACCCCCACCAATCACGAGAACAGGGGCCCCCGTACTCCCTGCAGCACTCTTGAAAAGACTGGAGCGGCAGGTTGCACAATAGCAGCCGCTCCATTCATTTCGGGGGAATTCCGGAGATAGGTGATAACCTTAACCAACCAAAATACCCCTTTAACTGGCAGAAAAATTATAGGTGACAAATTGCCTTTAACAGCTTACTCTTACCTTCAGGGTTTTAATCATAGTCGGGTCAGTTGATAGAACATAGAAGCTCTTTAAAAATGGCTCAAACAAACCCTAAAAAACAGAGTGAGGTATTAATAGCTGGTGGTGATTGTTACCTCCTGTGCTGCCATCAGAACCTACATTACCTTCCTCTGTATGGACATGGTCGCAATGTTCTGAAGAACAATGTATTGTACCTCCCTAAAATGGACAAAAAAGCAAAAATCAATAAAGAAATAGGTTTATTATTTCATATAGTAACATACCTAGTCAGACTCTTAGTGACCAGCCTGTTTTAGACCTTATAGTCATTTTTTTTCCTTTTGGGCTTGTTTTTTGAGGAATAAGTTGTAGCTTTTCGTTGCCTTCACGCGCGGCAGATTTTGTGGCAGAAAATTCCATGACTGAAAATCAGTTCCATTCATTTGAATGGGGCAGCAAGAACATAAACTTATGCAAGCCCCATTCAGGTGAATGGAACCGATTTTCAGTTGCGGAACTGTCTGCCACAAAATCTGACGTATGTGAAGGCGCCCTTTAGTGGCACTATTTTGGGGTACACATAATTTATTGATTAACTTTTATTAACTGTTTCTGGGAGTGAAATTAAAAAAATAAAAAATACAGCAACTCCACCAGGTTCTTTTTAGGTATTTTGCGGTAAAACATACTTTGGGTTAGTATGGTTATACAGATTATATATATACATATATATACACGCACATATATATATACATACATACACTCACCGGCCACTTTATTAGGTACACCATGCTAGTAACGGGTTGGACCCCCTTTTGCCTTCAGAACTGCCTCAATTCTTCGTGGCATAGATTCAACAAGGTGCTGGAAGCATTCCTCAGAGATTTTGGTCCATATTGACATGATGGCATCACACAGTTGCCGCAGATTTGTCGGCTGCACATCCATGATGCGAATCTCCCGTTCCACCACATCCCAAAGATGCTCTATTGGATTGAGATCTGGTGACTGTGGAGGCCATTTGAGTACAGTGAACTCATTGTCATGTTCAAGAAACCAGTCTGAGATGATTCCAGCTTTATGACATGGCGCATTATCCTGCTGAAAGTAGCCATCAGATGTTGGGTACATTGTGGTCATAAAGGGATGGACATGGTCAGCAACAATACTCAGGTAGGCTGTGGCGTTGCAACGATGCTCAATTGGTACCAAGGGGCCCAAAGAGTGCCAAGAAAATATTCCCCACACCATGACACCACCACCACCAGCTTGAACCGTTGATACAAGGCAGGATGGATCCATGCTTTCATGTTGTTGACGCCAAATTCTGACCCTACCATCCGAATGTCGCAGCAGAAATCGAGACTCATCAGACCAGGCAACGTTTTTCCAATCTTCTACTGTCCAATTTCGATGAGCTTGTGCAAATTGTAGCCTCAGTTTCCTGTTCTTAGCTGAAAGGAGTGGCACCCGGTGTGGTCTTCTGCTGCTGTAGCCCATCTGCCTCAAAGTTCGACATACTGTGCGTTCAGAGATGCTCTTCTGCCTACCTTGGTTGTAACGGGTGGCAATTTGAGTCACTGTTGCCTTTCTATCAGCTCGAACCAGTCCTGCCCATTCTCCTCTGACCTCTGGCATCAACAAGGCATTTCCGCCCACAGAACTGCCGCTCACTGGATGTTTTTTCTTTTTCGGACCATTCTCTGTAAACCCTAGAGATGGTTGTGCGTGAAAATCCCAGTAGATCAGCAGTTTCTGAAATACTCAGACCAGCCCTTCTGGCACCAACAACCATGCCACGTTCAAGGCACTCAAATCACCTTTCTTCCCCATACTGATGCTCGGTTTGAACTGCAGGAGATTGTCTTGACCATGTCTACATGCCTAAATGCACTGAGTTGCCGCCATGTGATTGGCTGACTAGAAATTAAGTGTTAACGAGCAGTTGGACAGGTGTACCTAATAAAGTGGCCGGTGGGTGTATATACATACACATATATACATACATATATACACACACACATTTAGAGGGATATTTATCAAACTGGTGTAAAGTAGAACTGTCTTAGTTGCCCCTAGCAACCAATCAGATTGATCCTTTCATTTTCCAAAGGAGCTGTGAAAAATTTAAGGTGGAATCTGACTGGTTGCTATGGGCAACTAAGCCAGTTCTACTTTACACCAGTTTGATAAATATCCTTCTAAATGTGTGTGTGTGTGTGTGTGTGTGTGTGTGTGTGTGTATGCATATTAGTATCTGTGTAACCAGCACCCTCTGCACTTTGATTGACAGGGCCTGGTGTTCTCAATCAAAGTGCAGAGGGCGCAGCAGTTGCACAGAGAGCAGAGCCTCTAGGTGTAACGGCAACGCCCCTGTTGCTCCTAGAGTCTCATTTGCATATAATAAAACATAATTTTTCTCAGTAATGCGGGCACATATGAACATGGGACCATCACAGATGCCTTCAGCATGTAACAGGTCAGCCAGTGTCATAGGTACAAATCTGCTGACAGATGCCCTTTAGGGGCAATTTGCACGTCCTTGAGTGTTTTATGGTCCACAAATTGTGGATCTGCAAAACACGGCTACTGACTCTGAGCGTTCCACATATTGCGGACCGCACATGGCCGGCCCTATGATAGAAATGCCTTTTTTGCGGGGCCGTGTAACAGAACTACAGTCATGGCCAAAAGTTTTGAGAATGATACAAATATTAATTTTTACAAAGTCTACTGCTTCAGTTTTTATAATGGCAATTTGCATATACTCCAGAATGTTATAAAGAGTGATCAGCTTAACAGCAATTACTTGCAAAGTCAATATTTGCCTAGAAAATGAACATTATCCCCCAAAACACATTTCAACATCATTGCAGCCCTGCCTTAAAAGGACCAGCTAACATCGTTTCAGTGATTGCTCCATTAACACAGGTGTGGGTGTTGATGAGGACAGGGCTGGAGATCAATCTGTCATGATTAAGTAAGAATGACACCACTGGACACTTTAAAAGGAGGCTGGTGCTTGGCATCATTGTTTCTCTTCTGTTAACCATGGTTATCTCTAAAGAAACACGTGCAGTCATCATTGCACTGCACAAAAATGGCCTAACAGGGAAGAGTATCGCAGCTAGAAAGATTGCACCTCAGTCAACAATCTATTGCATCATCAAGAACTTCAAGGAGAGAGGTTCCATTGTTGCCAAAAAGGCTCCAGGGCGCCCAAGAAAGACCAGCAAGCGCCAGGACCGTCTCTTAAAAAGTGTTTCAGCTGCGGGATCGGGCTACCAGCAGTGCAGAGCTTGTTCAGGAATGGCAGCAGGCAGGTGTGAGTGCATCTGCACGCACTGTGAGGTGGAGACTCTTGGAGCAAGGCCTGGTCTCAAGGAGGGCAGCAAAGGAGCCACTTCTCTTCAGAAAAAACATCAGGGACAGACTGATATTCTGCAAAAGGTACAGGGAGTGGACTGCTGAGGACTGGGGTAAAGTCCATTTTCTCTGATGGATCCCCTTTTTCGATTGTTTGGGACATCTGGAAAACAGCTTATTCGGAGAAGACGAGGGTGAGCGCTACCACCAGTCTTGTCTCATGCCAACTGTAAAGCATCCTGAAACCATTCATGTGTGGGGTTGCTTCTCAGCCAAGGGAATCGGCTCTCTCAACAGTCTTGCCTAAAAAACACAGCCATGAATAAAGAATGGTACCAGAATGTCCTCCGAGAGCAACTTCTCCCAACCGTCCAAGAGCAGTTTGGCGATCAACAATGCCTTTTCCAGCATGATGGAGCACCTTGCCATAAAGTAAAGGTGATAACTAAATGGCTCAGGGAACAAAACATAGAGATTTTGGGGTCCATGGCCTGGAAACTCCCCAGATCTTAATCCCATTGAGAACTTGTGGTCAATCATCAAGAGATGGGTGGACAAACAAAAACCTACAAATTCTGACAAAATGCAAGCATTGATTGTGCAAGAATGGACTGCTATCAGTCAGGATTTGGTCCAGAAGTTGATTGAGAGCATGCCAGGGAGAATTGCAGAGGTCCTGAAGAAGAAGGGTCAACACTGCAAATATTGACTTGCTGCATTAACTCATTCTAACTGTCAATATAAGCTTTTGTTACTCATAATATGATTGCAATTATATTTCTGTATGTGATAAAAACATCTGACAAACACACATAAAAACCAGGGGGCAGCAGATCATGTGAAAATATAATATTTGTGTCATTCTCAAAACTTTTGGCCATAACTGTACAGATGCGGAGAGCACATAGATGCCTTCAGAACAGTCCTACAGGGCAAACATGTTAAACCAAAAGCAGATATTTAATCACAGGTTTCTCACTCAGATGCATAAATGAAGGAGAAGGGAAATTAAGAAAATATGTAAAGAAAGAAACATAGCAACCATGTCAGCATACCTGTGACTGCGGAGTAGACGGACCAGGGATTTGGCAATCATAATGGTTTCCGATTTTGGTGCCAAATGCCAGTAAAGCTGCACTACTGCCATGACGACCTATGAAAAACATATAGATAACCTCTGAATGAATCAACTGACTTTATAAAATGATTCAATCCCTAAACTAAGTGTTCCTCACACACCAGATTATATATTCTTATTTCCAGTTTGTTTCACTTTTCCCAAGGACTCCCACCATTTTCCTAACTGAAGGGGTCCCGACAAGAGCCGCAACAGCTACAGAAAATCTAAGACAGCTCCTCTATGAGAGGGGAACATAAATAATATGTTCTCCGCCAGATTTTTAAGTCTCATGTAAAATGTCACATAAGGTCAATGCAGCCAGAGGGTCCTGCCAAAGACTGCCGAAGCTGCATTTCTTATCACAAGGCAAATATTAAAATACAAAAATATGTCTTGTGAATTTGAACAAAATCTATTGTTCTCTGTACCCAGCCTAAGGTCCCACAGATAAGACTCTTCACGTCACATACAAGGCAATCTTTATTGTCTACCTTTGTACTGTATATACTGACGTATACCGGACCAACAGAGGCCAAAAGGACATCCGGTTATAAACATCAGCAGTCAGTCATGCAAGATTATGTGGGTGATAGCTGCTGGTGCACTTAGCCAAGAGCTTTCCTATGTGTATGGTCAGCTTAAAGGGGATTTCCGGGAATTAAGAAAATGAAAATACTTAAAGAGGCTCTGTCACTACCTCCTAACCTATGTATTAAAATACATAGGTGGGTAGAGGCCTCACAATGAATTCAAATCATACCTGTAATTCCCTTGTAGATGCAGCGGTTGATGTGTAATTTGATGTTTAAAAAGTATGCAAATGAGCCTTCGGAGCACCAGAGGGCGGGCTTTTCCCTTCTGAGCACCGTATCTCACCGCCCTCCTGGGTCCTAGGCACGCCCCTCCAGTGTTTAAGAAACTCCCCTATCCTTTATGATTGACAGTGCTAGACCGTTCGTTGCATCTGAACGATGTTCCCAGGCATGCGCAGTAGCGCTTGCAGTGCCGAACACTGCAAGCGCTTGGATTTCAACTGCGCACCGCGCCCGTCTACTTCGCCGAAACCCGGAAGTGATGGGCGCGCGCTCCTTATCAGCTGAGAGGAGCAAGGAGCGAGCTCGGCGAAGTGACGGCGCGTGCGCAGTTGAATCCAAGCGCTTGCAGTGT
>ONZH01002630.1:0-31024 GCA_900303285.1 Rhinella marina | reverse complement strand
GCGCCGGCGCTCGTGCACACAGCTGCCGGCGCGCTCGCTCGCCGGCAGCGCGGGAGCACGGGAGCGAGCGCGACCGGGTTTAAATAACCCGATCGCGCTGCGCTCTTCAGTTGAGCCGTGCCTCCCAAAAGAAGAGTCATCCCCTGGACGACGAGCAAGTCAGAATCATCCCCTGGACGACGAGCAACCCCCTGGAGACGAGCATTTACCCCTGGATGGCTGAGTAACCCTGACCCACCAATGATTAACCCCTTCATTCCCTGATTTAACCCCTGCAACCCTGCTGCCCTGATCCTGCCCTGCCCTGCTACCGCTGGATTTATCCCTGCCCTGCAACCCCTGGAACCCTTGATTTAACCCCTGGTGCTGTGCTGCCCTGTATCCTGAACCCCTGCCCTATACCACCAACGACCCCTGCTCCAGTCCCAGCCCTGACAATAACCCCCTGTGCTGCCTGTATTAACCCCTGTACCCCTCCTCAGATTTAACCCTTGCCCTACCATTTAACCCCTGCCAATTTACCCCTTCCCTGCCAAAACCCCTTGTTATTCCCTGTTGCATTGCACTGTATTTTAACCCCTTTTTGTTCCCAGGGACAGTAATTTAGATTAGGCTGGGGAGGGCTGCTATAAGTGTGAGTGTGTATTGTTTAGTTAGTATTGCGGTTGGATTTAACGGGATTGTGTAGTGTAGTTAGGGATTATTACTGTATTGTTAATAATTAATAAATATTGTTATTATTTATAATACAGTGTGCAGTGTTTATTGTTTTATAACGTGTATTTTGAGTCCCTTTTAGGTTGTGTGAAAGGCAATAGAGCAGCACTTAGGCATAAATAGGCGGAACTAGCGGAAGCGGGTTTTTGCCTATTTATGAATATTAATTATTGGTACGCCCCAAAATACCAATAATTAATATCTCCTTTTACACCTAGAGATACATATGGTATGTAATACTCTTACAATTTCCCCCAGAGATACATATTTTATGTAAAACCCTTACAATTTCCCCAGAGTTATATATGGTATGTAATGCCCTTATAACTTCCCCAAAGATACATATGGTATGTAATGCCCTTACAATTTTCCCAAAGATACATATGAGTATGTAATGCCCTTACAACTTCCCCAGGCATACATATGGTATGTAATGCCCTTACAATTTCCCCAGAGATACATATGATATGTAATGCCCTTACAATTTCCCCAGAGATACATATGATATGTAATGCCCTTACAATTTCCCCAGAGATACATATGGTATGTAATGTTCTTACAACTTCCCCAGAGATACATATGGTATGTAATGCCCTTACAACTTCCCCAGGGATACATATGGTATGTAATGCCCTTACAATTTCCCTAGAGATACTTATGGTGTGTAATGTTCTTACAACTTCCCCAGAGATACATATGGTATGTAATGTCCTTACAACTTCCCCAGGGATACATATGGTATGTAATGCCCTTACAATTTCCCTAGAGATACATATTGTGTGTAATGTTCTTACAACTTCCCCAGAGATACATATGGTATGTAATGCCCTTACAACTTCCCCAGGGATACATATGGTATGTAATGCCCTTACAATTTTCCTAGAGATACATATGATATGTAACGCCCTGACAATTTCCCCAAAGATACATATGATATGTAATGCCCTGACAATTTCCCTAGAGATACATATGGTATGTAATGCCCTTACAATTTCCCCAAAGATACATATGGTATGTAATGCCCTTACAATTTCCCCAAAGATACATATGATATGTAATGCCCTGACAATTTCCCCAGAGTTACATATGGTATGTAATGCCCTTACAACTTCCCCAAATATACATATGGTATGTAATGCCCTTACAATTTCCCCAGAGATACATATGGTATATAATGCCCTTACAATTTTACAATTTCCTTAGAATTACATATAATATGTAATGCCCTTACAACTTCCCCAGAGTTACATATGGTGTGTAATGCCCTTACAATTTCCCTAGAGATACGTATGGTATGTAATGCCCCTACAATTTCCCCAGAGTTACATATGTTATATAATGCCCTTACAACTTCCCCAGAGTTACATATGATATGTAATGCCCTTACAATTTCTCCAGAGATACATATGATATGTAATGCCCTTACAATTTCCCCAGAGATACATGTGGTATGTAATGTCCTTACAACTTCCCCAAAGATACATATGGTGTGTAATGCCCTTACAATTTCCCTAGAAATACGTATGGTATGTAATGCCCTTACAACTTCCCCAGAGATACATATGGTGTGTAATGTCCTTACAATTTCTCCAGAGATACATATGATATGTAATGCCCTTACAATTTCCCCAGAGATACATATGGTATGTAATGCCCTTACAACTTCCCCAGAGATACATATGGTATGTAATGCCCTTACAATTTACCCAGAGATACATATGATATGTAATGTACTTACAACTTCCCCAGAGATACATATGGTATGTAATACCCTTACAACTTCCCCAGAGATACATATGGTATGTAATGCCCTTACAATTTCCCCAAAGATACATATGATATGTAATGCCCTTACAACTTCCCCCAGAGATACAGTACAGATCAAAAGTTTGGACACACCTTCTCATTCAAAGAGTTTTCTGTATTTTCATGACTATGAAAATTGTAGATTCACACTGAAGGCATCAAAACTATGAATTAACACATGTGGAATTATATACTTAACAAAAAAGTGTGAAACAACTGTAAATATGTCTTATATTCTAGGTTCTTCAAAGTAGCCACCTTTTGCTTTGATTACTGCTTTGCACACTCTTGGAATTCTCTTGATGAGCTTCAAGAGGTAGTCAACTGAAATGGTTTTCACTTCACAGGTATGCCCTGTCAGGTTTAATAAGTGGGATTTCTTGCCTTATAAATGGGGTTGGGACCATGAGTTGTGTTGGGCAGAAGTCAGGTGGATAGACAGCTGATAGTCCTACTGAATAGACTGTTAGAATTTGTATTATGGCAAGAAAAAAGCAGCTAAGTAAAGAAAAACGAGTGGCCATCATTACTTTAAGAAATGAACGTCAGTCAGTCCGAAAAATTGGGAAAACTTTGAAAGTGTCCCCCAAGTGCAGTCGCAAAAACCATGAATCGCTACAAAGAAACTGGCTCACATGAGGACCGCCCCAGGAAAGGAAGACCAAAAGTCACCTCTGCTGCGGAGGATAAGTTCATCCGAGTCACCAGCCTCAGAAATCGCAGGTTAACAGCAGCTCAGATTAGAGACCAGGTCAATGTCACACAGAGTTCTAGCAGCAGACACATCTCTACAACAACTGTTAAGAGGAGACTGTGTGCAGCAGGCCTTCATGGTAAAATAGCTGCTAAGAAACCACTGCTAAGGACAGGCAACAAGCAGAAGAGACTTGTTTGGGCTAAAGAACACAAGGAATGGACATTAGACCAGTGGAAATCTGTGCTTTGGTCTGATGAGTCCAAATTTGAGATCTTTGGTTCCAATCACCGTGTCTTTGTGCGACGCAGAAAAGGTGAACGGATGGACTCTACATGCCTGGTTCCCACCGTGAAGCATGGAGGAGGAGGTGTGATGGTGTGGGGGTGCTTTGCTGGTGACACTGATGGGGATTTATTCAAAATAGAAGGCATACTGAACCACCACAGCATCTTGCAGCGGCATGCTATTCCATCAGGTTTGCGTTTAGTTGGACCATCATTTATTTATCAACAGGACAATGACCCCAAACACACCTCCAGGCTGTGTAAGGGCTATTTGACCAAGAAGGAGAGTGATGGGGTGCTACGCCAGAACCAGAACCCAGTCGAGATGGGGATGGACCGCAGAGTAAAGGCAAAAGGGCCAACAAGTACTAATCATCTCTGGGAACTCCTTCAAGACTGTTGGAATACCATTTCAGGTGACTACCTCTTGAAGCTCATCAAGAGAATGCCAAGAGTGTGCAAAGCAGTATTCAAAGCAAAAGGTGGCTACTTTGAAGAACCTAGAATATAAGACATATTTTCAGTTGTTTCACACTTTTTTGTTAAGTATATAATTCCACATGTGTTAATTCATAGTTTTGATGCCTTCAGTGTGAATCTACAATTTTCATAGTCATGAAAATACAGAAAACTCTTTGAATGAGAAGGTTTGTCCAAACTTTTGGTCTGTACTGTACATATGGTACGTAATGCCCTTACAACTTCCCCAGAGATACATATGATATGTAATGCCCTTACAACTTCCCCAGAGATACATATGGTATGTAATGCCCTTACAATTTCCCCAAAGATACATATGATATTTAATGCCCTTACAATTTCCCCCAGAGATACATATGGTGTGTAATGGCCTTACAATTTCCCCAGAGATACATATGGTATGTAATGCCCTTACAATTTCCCCAAAGATACATATGGTATGCAATGCCCTTACAATTCCCCAAAGATACATATGGTGTGTAATGCCCTTACAATTTCCCTAGAGATACGTATGGTATGTAATGCCCCTACAATTTCCCCAGAGTTACATATGTTATATAATGCCCTTACAATTTCCCCAGAGATACATATGATATGTAATGCCCTTACAATTTCCCAAAAGATACATATGGTATGTAATGCCCTTACAACTTCCCCAGAGATACATATGATATGTAATGCCCTTACAACTTCCCCAGAGATACATATGATATGTAATGTCCTTACAACTTCCCCAGAGATACATATGATATGTAATGCCCTTACAATTTCCCAAAAGATACATATGGTATGTAATGTCCTTACAACTTCTCCAGAGATACATATGGTATGTAATGCCCTTATACTTTCCCCCAGAGTTACATATGTTATATAATGCCCTTACAACTTCCCCAGAGTTACATATGATATGTAATGCCCTTACAATTTCCCAAAAAATACATATGGTATGTAATGCCCTCACAATTTCCCCAGAGATACATGTGGTATGTATTGTCCTTACAACTTCCCCAAAGATACATATGGTGTGTAATGCCCTTACAATTTCCCTAGAGATACATATGGTATGTAATGCCCTTACAACTTCCCCAGAGATACATATGGTACGTAATGCCCTTACAACTTCTCCAGGGATACATATGGTACGTAATGCCCTTACAACTTCCCCAGAGATACATATGGTATGTAATGCCCTTTCAATTTCCCCAAAGATACATATGATATGTAATGCCCTTACAATTTCCACCAGAGATACATATGGTACGTAATGCCCTTACAACTTCCCCAGAGTTATATATGGTATGTAATGCCCTTACAATTTCCCCAGAGATACATATGGTGTGTAATGCCCTTACAATTTCCCCAGAGATACATATGGTGTGTAATGCCCTTACAATTTCCCCAGAGATACATATGGTATGTAATGCCCTTACAATTTCCCCAGATATACATATGATATGTAATGCCCTCATAACTTCCCCAGAGATACATATGATACTTAATACCCTTAAAACGTCCTTCTCTACAGCCTAGAGAAAGATATACTGTATAAGTAGGGATGCATGAATGAAAGGGTCACTTCACTTGTTTCTATATGAGATCACTACGTCGACACTTATAGGAGAGGAAAGCTACCGAGCATGATAGTCTACCTTTGAATGCAGGAGAAAGGTTGACCAGAAAGATAAACAGCAGGTAGTGCCACCAAACAGGAAAATGTCATGTACATAAAAAAGTAAAATTTTTGCATGTGTATTACAATATTATTTTATTTGAAATGCCCTGTTCTTTACATAGTTATTCTTTTCATGGGATAACCTGTGTAAAGATTATTTATTTTAGTGCCAAAGGTAACAACTGACATGAGGTACAGACTGGCACACAAGACGTAAGTCACTCCAACCAAGTCAAACACAGGTAGTAGTAAAGATAAGTAGCGTACACTACAAATAATGACTCCCTCCAATATCAATTACAACAGCATTCAAATATGTACATGGAATAGTTGGTGTAGATTTGATTTTTTGGTGAACAGACAAATTTATTAAACAGTGCTTATTTAATACACTTGGCACATCTTATAGGGTTTCTGTCACCAGAAATGACCCTATTAAACCAAGTGTCATTTGCAATGAGCAAATGACACTTGATGCCAGTAATGTTACTATTATAGTCCTCAGTAACGCCGTTTTGCTAAAAATTACTATTTTATAATATGCTAATGACCTCCCCTAGGTGCAGTAGGCGTGAACCTGCACCTAGGAGAGGCCGTAATTATGCCTCTTACCACGCCCCCGGTCGCGCTGATTGACAGGGCCGGGCAGCCAGCTCTTTCGGCTCCCGGCCCTGTACGATCCGAAATCCCGCGCCTGCGCAGTAATGAAGCCGGGACCCGGGCGGGCGCCGGCTCTCAACGCACGCTGATCCCGCGCCTGCGCATTGCGATCAGCGCGCGTTGAGAGCCGGCGCCCTTTTAGACTCTGGCTCTTTAGACTTCTTATAGGGAACCTGTCACCTCAAAAACAGACATAAAACAGCCAATATTACTTTATAGTAGCTCCCAGTGTGTTATTAATCATGTGTTTGATCAGGTAAATTGATCCATACTTGATAAAAATGATGTTGTTTTAAGCACCATCAGCGCTAGCCTTCCAGTCAGCTTGAAGTCAAGGAGGCAGCGGCCTCCTTGCTTCAAGTCAAGCTAAGCACGCCACTCACCCACCCCTCTTGCCTGTGAGTGACATAATGCAGCGTGGCCTCCTTGCGCTCCTTTCTACTGCATGATCCCGTCACCGGCTCCTGCAGCCTGGTTTCATCTGCTCACTGCGCAGGCCCCGGCAGTTCCAGGAAGCCAAAGAAATCGCGTGCTGGAGGGCGCTCGCACACTCGCTGGGTGGAACTGCCGGGGCCTGCGCAGTGAGCAGATGAAACCAGGCTAACTGCAGGAGCCGGTGACGGGATCACGCAGTAGAAAGGAGCGCAAGGAGGCCACGCTGCATTATGTCACTCACAGGCAAGAGGGGCAGGTAAGCGGCGTGCTTAGCTTGACTTGAAGTAAGGAGGCCGCTGCCTCCTTGACTTCAAGCTGACTGGAAGGCTAGCGCTGATGGCGCTTAAAACAAGTATGGAGGATCAAATTACCTGATCAAACACATGATTAATAACACACTGGGGGCTACTATAAGATAATACTGGCTGTTTTATGTTAGTTTTTGAGGTGACAGGTTCCCTTTAATAAACCCCTAAGCTGGCGGTGGCGCAGGCCTCTTCCTAACTTTGGCGGACTCTCTGCCAGTTCTAAATATGACAGCTTCCTAGTTGTCTTACATTTAGACCTTTTTCTACATCGGAAACAGGCGTACAAAATGGTAAATGAGACGGGCCTGCCAGCCTGTCCACTTCCTGGCCCACAACACGCCCACTTTTTTAGACCTGGCGTGAGCGGGGAGAAGTCACAGATTGCACTGCAATCTGCACCTAAAATAAATCTAATATAGGCATATTTCAGCTTAATAAATGACTCCCCAATGATTTTAAATGCCAGCCGAAAGAAACAATCATCTGATGTTTGCTCGTTTATTGGGTGATCGCTGCCACTTTTTACACAGGTCAATTCAGGAAGGAGCATCCTGAAATGTTGGCAAGATTCTCAGTCTGTATAAAAGGACCATTGCTCAAGTGCACTACTTATTAAGATTGGCGTATGAAATAGTTTAAATAAATTCCCCCATTTTCATAGAAGAGACTTTCAAATAACATCTATTCACTACATAATGAAAAGCATTACTTAAGGTCCTTTTACATGGACTGATGATCTGGCAGATTATTGGGAATACAGCAGATATTCCTGATCACTGGCAGATCATCAGCAGAGATGAGAGCTACATGCGGCAATCACCTCCACTGTTTGGGGGACAAGAGATAAATACAGTGAAAATCACTGTTTCAGCACCACAGATGGTTGTGTATACACCATGATCTGCTGCACAGGATTGTGTTTGCTTGTTCATCGAGTGATTGCCAACCGTTTTTAGACTGGCAGATTATTGGGAATGAGCATTTATACAAATGCTCTTCCCCGATAATCAGACAGATCATCATCAGTCCATGTAAAAGGACCATCAAAGGGTTTGTCTCATCACAGACAATGGGGGCATATCGCTAGGATATGCATCCATTGTCTTATAGGTGCGGGTCCCATCGCTGGGACCCACACATATATCGGGAACGGAGCCCCACAAAGTGGTGGCTGGAGGACTCCGGCCTGGCCAATACCAAGCGCTCTCCCCATATAAGTGAATGGGAGCACACTGCGCATGACCGGCCACCTCTCCCATTCACTTCTATGGGCCCAATGGAAATAGCCGAGCCACTGCTCAGCTACTTTTGGCGGCCCCATACAAAATGATTGGAGGGCAGCTACACATGCACTTTCGGGTCTCCGTTCTCGATATAGGTGCAAGTCCCATTGGTGGGACCCGCACCTATAAGACAATGGGGCCATATCTTAGTGATATGTCCCCATTGTCTGTGATGAGACAACCCTTTTAACATGTGTCTGAAGACAATCTACATGACAAGGTGAAGAAACTGCAGGGAGTACAGCAGCCTCTACTGTGAAACCTGGTCGGGCTCCACTGTGACATTGGCCAGAATCAAAGCACGTCACTAGAGTGGTGAGAGAAGTTTATTACATACAGTATAATGCAGTGCCAGTTCAAATGTACTCTACATTTCTATTTTAGCTTCATACAAAGTAGATTTTTTATTATCTCGTTACATTTGTAAAGCAAACCTTCATTTGTGCACAGCACAGTGTAGAATGTTACCTTTTTTCAGCCCTTACAGAACACCGACAGTATTACTGCTAAATCCAGAGCTGGCTATACTGCTATGAAAGAGGGTGGAGTTGGCAAACAAAGGAGAGGATTGCTGAGTGATGATTAAAGGCAGATGGAAGGAGAATGCAGACAGACTGTAAATCAGATATATGGTATAGCCTAATCACAGAATACAAATATACTGCAAGGATCATGTGCTAAATAGTTATACATTGAATATTCTGTGCATTGTGCCAACAAATTGATGTTCAGCATGTAGGTGTATCTACCATGCCTGGCCTACAGATTTTACATATTACTTTTATAGTCTAATATAATGCAAAAATGCTGCATGACATTAAGCTAGTTTTACATTTATATGTGAAACAGTGCATTTGGTTATTCATTCAGTTTTCTATTACCTGCAGTACACTGGAAGGTATTGACTATTCTGTCACTAGGTGGTGTCAGCAGACTTTTTGTTGTCTTAAATACAAATTTACAGAAATACTTCATCAACTCCTTTGTCTGATATATAAAAACATACAAATAATTTAAATGCCAGTCCGACAGAAAATCTACATAAAGGAAAGTATCAGATGACTATAAAGAATATATCACTAAACCCTTAATTTAATAAATACAGTAAATGAATGTAAGCATGATACCTATAATTGTCTTTGCTGACGCACACTATAAATTGTGTGACCACCAGAGCAGCAGGTTTCGTCAACAGGGCATGTGAGTGTATATTTCCAGAATGATAATTATCTGATCAGTGGGTCATTGTGCCATATGCTGTGATTCACACACTATATATTGTAGATACTTATACAGTGCTTGACTACAAAGTCTATGCCACACAGTGTTTTCAACTGTAATACGACTTCAGATGTTTATGGCCTGTATACAGAGTATAGAAAAAAATAATGTAAATGCCAAAAAAAAAAGAATATATAGTAAACACCACTTGCGTGGTACTAATATATAGTGCGTAAAGAGGACCTTTCAGCAAAAAATGCAGTACAATACTTTTTCACAAAAATATATATCAATCTGCTCAGCTTCTCCTTTTCTATAACATGGTGCTTTCAGATTGCATTGCATTTTTTGGTGATGGGCCCTGTTTAAAAGGGTGTTCCAAGAATTAAAAAAAAACTGTCATCAGAAAATGGGATAAATAAAAAAAATCATTACTCATCTTGCTAAATCCCCACCACATGCTTAAAGGGGTTTTCCACTCCCTTACTATTGAAGGCCTATCCTCAGGAAAGCTGGCTGAGCTGTGGCCTGCACCCCACCAATCAGCTGTTTCAAAGTAAACGCTAGAAGTCATTGCCACAGCTACACAGCTCCGTGGATGGAGCTGGTTACTGCAACACTGCTTCCATTGAAGTCAATGGGGGCAGCACTGTAGTTACAGGCTCCGTCCACCAAACAATGGATGTGCAGTGAGTCCAGAAGGGGAAAGGGAGAGCACAGAAGTGGTGGTTGTGAGGATAGGAGTAGTAGTAGCCACAATGGCAGTCCCCACTCTCTGGGATGTGCAGTGATGGGAGGGGTGTATCCTTTCTTCTTCTCGTGGCACACCCAGGCTAAGGGTCTCTTTGTCTGGTGATAGGTGGTATTGCTGGTTTTGGGGTGCAAGGCAGGGCTCCCTTGGGTTACTGAGGAAGAGAGACAAAGCAACTTGCAGGGTGATGGAGCAAATTAATGATGAGGCTTTATTTGGGGTAATAAGTCCACTGTTCTTTACTGAAGCAATTTAGGCAGATGATATACACAGACTTTTGCAGAATAAGCACAATCTCTACAGATTACATGCACAGTTTTCCCAAAACTATATATGTGGGTATAGGCCCTACAATTAATGCTCCTCTGAGTCTCTTTCCCAATTAATCCATGCAAAGTTCAGCCAAGGGGTGCAAAGTCTCTCTCACAATGAATTCTCACTTTTAAGGTAGTACTACAATACCCATCTGCAGGGTCTAGTCTTTAACAGATGGCCACCCTGTCTCATAAATAGGGTAAGGTGCCTGAGGCATTTGAACAACCAAATGCATTGAAGACCAGTGTATTGTAAGGGTATTTTTAAGTACTGATTGGTTCTGTCTCCTTTAATTCTGTCTCTTTTATATTATTTTTTTAAATATTCTGTATAATAAAGTTTCCGTTGTAATGTAGTGGGTTAGAGGTGTACACATCCCTCATTGTGCTAATAAGACTACAGTGAGTGATCTCAGAGACATGCATGACATGCATGATGCACACTGGAGGAGGGGCTGATGGGAATAACTCTAGTTTTCACACATACATTCTGGGGACTCCACCAAGAACTTAATCCTAGGTAGCATGTAAATATTGATTTTCCCTATCTCTTGTACACCCTGGGGTGTCAGTCATGTGTTATAACGTGGTAGACAGCCATGTGTTATAGCTTGACAGACGGAGTTCCACCCCATAATATTGCATATTTACGCTAATAATGTATTTACTTTTTAATACTGCAAGAAAATTACTTTTTAATGTTCAGTATGTGATTTGTCTGTGTTATCTTATATTTAATCACACTTAGTAAATATATTTATTCACTTAGCCTGCGTAAACTTATTAATTCTCAAATCATTTGAATTCACATTATGTTACATTTGGTGGCAGCAGTGGGATTTAAATTATGAATATGCTTATTGTTGCTAGGGTGTTACATAGAGAGAGGGCATTTGCAGGAGTCTAATAATCTGCGGGCGGGTTATTAGGGGTTGCAAATGTTGTGCAAATCTGGCAGTAGTAGGCTTGGTAGAATCTAACAACGTTCTTTTTGAAATTGTGGAACTGAGCAGATTTGAATGGAAATCTGTAAGACTTTGAGTAGTAATAGCTTGCAGATTGTGAACATCAGCGCTCCTGTCATGTTGAGGGGGGTTCTGATGAGTTGGAAAATAGAGCAGTGTCAAGATGGTAATTTATGGCACTGTCAAGAGAGAAAAGCGCCCTCCTGCCTTACACCCTACTACTCTTCCACCCAACATCAAGGGCACCTCAGCCACTACCAGGCAGGAACCCACACAAGTCATGGGTGTCCCCGAAGGAAGAAAGGGTGCACCCTCCCTTCACTGTATGACCCTGGGAGTGTCAAACTGAGGACTGACGAAAAAAAGAAAACACGACCTATACCAGGTTAAGGGTAAATAAGTTACTAAACACCATATGGCTGAAAGCCATTTACCCTAAATTCATATCCCTTGGTTTGACCTATAATACTTAACTTTTATTCAGATAATTAAACCATAAAACATGAACCTACTGTGATTAAAAAGTTATAGTGCGCCTCCATCTAGATCCTAATGTCCTGTCTCCCAGTCACTATCGAAGTGGCTGGCTAGCTTGCAGACCACTAGTTTGCCACTATTTATATTACAATGTGATAATTATGCTGGACATTCCTTTCCACAAAATGGGGAATCCACAAGGGTGGTAGCTATGTTTTGCAGATCTGAAATTTGTGGACTGCAAAACAGGCAACGATCGTGCGCATGAGCCCTTACTGATCTGACATACAGTAACAATCTTGAATGTTCTCACAAGAGGCAACTGACAAGGCTTGGACTGGCCCACTGGGGAGCTGGTGAAATCCTCGGTGGGCCCTTGCCTACAGATGATTAATCAGCAGCGGTAGGGAGCACCAAGCTTCCAGCTGGCAAGCACCGCTGCCTGCTGCTGAAGAGCAGGGCCACAGAACATGTAGCAGGTGGCGTTGTGGCGAGATGATCTTGACTTGACTGTCATGATCTTCTCGCCCGTTCTTGCCACTTAACTTGCCCACCGTGCTGCCATATTTTCCAACAGTGGGCCATACCCCGCCTCTTGATATGTGCGGTGCCTGCATGTGCTTCTAACTCCTTGCCTACACCACCTGCACGTTACTTCCTCACTTAGCCTGCCCGTCCTATTCCAGGTCATATGTATTGAGTGTGTCATCAAGCATAAGCTCCCTGCTGTTAGCAACAGTGGTTGGCATCCCACAGGCTGCAGGTTAGTCCCCCAGACAGTATTATATAGGTAATTTACAGTTTTTTTAAAAAAAAAAATACAATAATTTTCACATTTTCCTGCCTTCTTCTCTGGAAATTACTAGTATGCCCTGTCAGATGCAAACCTACAGGACATGCTCAGATCAAAATTATGATTGTATCTGCATGTCATCAATTGATGCCACAAAAAAATTTAATAAATACTGTTTAAAAAGTCATACACACTCCAACATACGGTAAGTAGAGATGGCCCCTCAAAAAATCAGCCCTCACACAGCTCTGTGTATGTAAATGTAAAAAAAAACCCTGTATTTTTTGTTTCATTTTGAGCTTTAGTTTTTATTTTGTTTTAAGTATTAACCTGTAGGATACCAGTGCCCTCGATCAGCGGCAGTGGATCAGAGGATCTCTGTTAGTGTATAAGCTGACAGGTTATTCATTACAATGATTGAGGGGATCAGACCCACAAAAGTTGAAAATAAAAAGTAAAAAAAGTGTTTTACGTAATAAAAAATATGTTTCATGTAAAAAAAAAACACAGCTTTCCCAAAATATAGTCATATAAAATTGTAAATAACTGAAAAAAAGAAAAACAGATATATATTAGGTATCACCATGTCCATAACAACCAGCTCTAAAAAATTTCACATAATCCACCCTGTCAGGTGAACACTGTAAGAAAAGACTAAATAAAAAATGCAAAAATAGCCATTTTTTGGTCAACTTGCCTCTCAAAAAGTCTTTTTACCAAGCAATCTAAAAATTGTATTACCCCAAAATGGTGCCAATCAAACTTTCACCTCATCCTGCAAAAAACAAGGTCCTACAAGCTGTCTTTCAGAAAACAGGAACACAAAAAGATTTTTTCTTTTAAAAAATGTTTTCACTGTGTAAAACTTAAAAAATAGACATATTTGGTATTGCTTCATCTGTAACGACCTGCTCTATAAAAATATAAAAATGTAATATGATCTATCCCCTTAGGTGAATGCCATGAAAAAAATTTAATAAAAACTGTCAACACAGCCATTTTTTGGCCCCCAAAAAAGTGTAATATTGAACGATCAAAAAATCATATGCACCCAAAAAAATGTACCAATAAAAATGTCAACTTTACCTACAAAAAACAAGCCATTAAACAAGACGATTGGCAGGAAATTTGAAAAAATAATATAGCTTTCAGAAAATTGATTTTTTTTCCCCAAAGATGCTTTATTATGTAAAACAAAAAAATAGACATATTTGGTAAAGTCGCGTCCGTAAAAATCTGCTCTTTAAAAATAATACCTCATCTATCCTGTCAGTTGAACTGTCTAAAAAAACAAGAAATAACAACTGCACCAGAACAGCCATTTTTTGTTACCTTGCATCACAAGAAGTGTAATATTGGGCAATCAAAAATCAGTACCCATAAATAGTACCAAGAAAACTGTCACATTTTCAAAATGGGGTCACATTTTGGGAGTTTCTACTGTAGGGGTGCCTCAGGGGGTTAAATGTGACATGGCAACTTAAAATTATCCCGGTGAAATCTGCCCCCCAAAAACAATATGGTGCTCTTTTCCTTCTGCATCCTGTCGTGTGCCCATACAGCAGTTTATGACCACATATAGGGTGGTTTCTATAAACTGCAGAATCAGGGTAATAAATACTGAGTTACTGTTTGGCTGAGAACCCCTTTAAAGGCTATGGTATTCTGCATCTCTAACAACTGCAAAATAATAATAATAATAATGCAGAACAGTTTCCTCTTTGCTTTGAGCGAAATGATAGTTTTAAGCATTCTTATATCTAGGACTGACGTGAATGCTCTGCAATGTGAACAACGAAGTGACTTCACCAGAGCATAGACCGCTGGATCAGTTGATAGCCCGTTATACAGTGATACAGGATAGGTGTAATCTAGTATTTACAGCTAGCTTTTGGTTTTAATTAAAGAAACTTGACACAAAAATACAATGAATACAAAATGAAATGAAATATTATTAAAGGTGTATTCCACTGAATTTTCAAAGAGCAACATAAACAAGTGACAGATCCCCTTCGCAAAATGCTGGGTCACTGGACTGTAGTGTATAGAAATGATAGAAAAAACGTATTCCCTAGACTGCACTACAGATCCCAACAAGCCAAGGTACAGCAGCAGCACCAGCAGCAGCACCAGCAGCAGCAAAAATGAGTACTGAGAGGACTTTGGGCAATTTCTTTGGGGTCTGTGTGGACCACGTGCTGTCCCTTCTGCCACCAGTCGCTGTGCACAGTGTGCAGCCAAGATGGTGGTAGCTGCACTACAAGTCCCAGCCAGCAGCCAGGAGGAGACAAAAAAAAAGGTGCTTGTAGCCCTTATGCCCCTTTCACACGAGCGGGAGACTCGCATGTCTCCCGCAACGCATCTACAGGGCTGGACTCGGCACTGACAGGGATCGCATAGCATTATATGCGATCCCTGTCAGTGCCAAGTCCAGCCCTGTAGATGCATTGCGGGAGACATGCGAGTCTCCCGCTCATGTGAAAGGGGCATTAGAAGGGCTGTTGGGTTCTTTGAGCATGATTCCTGCCTAACCAAATTCTAAATTCAGGCCCTAACACTCTCCCTGACAGACAGCAGCTCTATCCCTAATCTCATGCAGGCGGCGTCTGACGCAAGCAGCGCGGGACCAGATTCTTATATTCCCAGGTCATCTGATCTGACCAGCCAATCCCTGCTATCGACTTGTAGGGGCCCCTCGTGATGCTAGGAGGTACCAAAGACTCTCCTGCATGTTGATTGGCTGAGAAAAGGCGCCTAACATGCAGGAAGAGGAAGATGCCATTTCCTCGAGGATCGCGATATGCTCATCCGAGTAGCGAGCATATGTGAATACCCTAATGCTCGAACGAGCATCAAGCTCGGACTAGCATGTTCGCTCATCTCTAATCAAAACGCATTGCACCCGTGTGGAAAAAACTGAATAACTGAACGCAATCGCAGACAAAACTGACTGAAGTTGCTTGCAAAATGGTGCAAGTTTTCCTGAACGCACCCTGAACGCATCCTGACCTAATCCGTCACGGTCGTGTGAAAGAGGCCTAAAATGCTCTTGGGGGTTTGGTCACATAGGAATAAGTAGTTACAATGTTCTAATGCTAGGTCAATAGATTGATTTTATGTTAAAAATGTAAATATACAATGTAACTTATGTAATATTGTTTTTTATGTGGTTTCATATATATATGGGTCATTCCATATCAAGTGATCCAAATATGAATATTTTTTTTACCTGACGTCTTTATATTTTTATTTTTTTATGAAGTACAACTTCTACAACTAATTACAAATTAAAAGTTTTGAATTTTTTTCTTCATCAGTTAATTTTTTACAGACTTCTAAAGTTTTTTTTTTTTTAAAGTGCAAATTTTGGCCTGGTATGGCTTTACATTTTTTATCATATCTCGGGCTATATTTAGATAATGAGGTGGGAGAGGCATCATTTTTCTCAGAATGGTACCGGCATTCATTTGATATGTATAAGAGTATGTTTCTTTATATTTTGTTTTGGAGAAATCAAATTCAAAATTTTGATGCGCAACTGTGAAAAAAACGTATGTTTTAAAATTGTGAAAAAATGCATGTGTGTTACTTGTGTTCTTGGTTATATTTGCACAGGGATTCAACTTGGGACCTATCAAATTTAATTTTTTTTTAAGCCTTGAATCATCTGATTTTATGTTTCTGTGAGTTTCTTCCTTTTTTCTTTTCAAATGACAACTTATTGAATTCAGCTTTTATATGCAACAATAAAGAAACGCAAAAAACAAATACCCTAAGTGCCAGAATAAATACATCTTAATCATCATAAAACAACTTGCTCAGCATTTTCAACCTAAATGGATTGAACAAACCAAAAGAAAAAAGGTGATCATATCCTCAAGTGTAATTTTCTAAATGCAGTCTCATCCTAATTATATGTTAAAAACAAGATTAAAAGAACCAATATTTTTAACACCTATTTATACATGTAACATTTTTTTTATTATATCACTAAACATGTCATTTATGAAGTGTTTAAGAATAGTACAGCCGTCATGGTGTTCGACTCCACCTGAGTTAATATCTGATTTTTGTTAACTTTTAAAATGTCTGGTTTTCTTGGATACACAAAGGATGGCGCTGGACCAGAAGGATGCAAAAAAGTCAATTGTACTTTTTCATTTTCACAGTCTTGGGAGAGTATATTAGCCAGCCACCAGCACCGATCATATTCACAGGTCACATAACCAGTTATGTCATCAATTGCCAATCTTGTGCTGCCTTCTACCACTTCATGGACTTCACAGTCATTGCTGAATGAAAAAATCCTTGTTTTTATTTCTGTTTCACTACATGGAATGAAAGTGTGGTATTGCTGAGTCCCTTTGATGGGTTCCTGTTATAGGAAAATATGGTCCCTAGCCAGAACTTCAGTCCTAGATGTCAGGTCTGGTCACCGGAGAACATAGGTTTTCTATTTTTGCTGGGTATTCTGAGTTTTTGTGTGTTTCTGTTTTGTGCCTACGCCTTGCCTTTAACCATGTTCACACTGTGGAGTTGTTTTGGAGCCAACGCCCATCTTCATGTTTTGGTTTGTCTACATTTGGTTAATACTCAGGTGCTGGGCTGAGTGGCTTCTCAGAATCTGGTCCATTCAGAACCTGGGGGTGGGATATCTTCCTGCATAAATACCTGTCTTCTTCTCTGATCTTTGCCGGTTTTTGCAAATCCTTGCTATTCCTGCTTGTGCGTTCGTATCGTGTGTATCCTGACTGCTGATATTTGACCCTTGGCTCGTATCTGACTACTATACCGTCTTCCGATTTTGTACTTACGTTATCTCTGGTTTTCTGACGCGGCTAGTTGACTTTTCTTCAGTGTTTTGTTCGTCTCTGTTTGTCGTCCCTTTTCCCTGCACCTAGTTAGTGTAATTGCAGTCCTCGTGGTTGTCGCTGTGTCGCCTAGGACACGGAGGCAATTAGGCAGGGACAGGGGTTGGGGAGAGCTCAGGGATCACATCCCCCTTATCTGTGTACCCCAACCTTGACACTAGACCACTCAAATATGATATAGCATATACTGTTATTATTCAGTGACATTCACTCATTGAGTGGCCATAAGCCATTTGGTCATTTGCCCTTGTTAGCATATCAAAGGCAGGAGGGGCACATTGTAAAATCAGTTGTACAAGATTCTTTGGGCACTTGTATATATATATGCAATACATACTATAGAGAGGGCCGAACACCACGTGGATTGCGAGTTCATCTCCGTCCAACTATATTCCCAGAAGATGTGGAATATTGTAAAGCTTTTGAGAAGATTATTAATAAGTGCTCATTTGATATTTTATTAACAGTGGATCACCTTCCTCTGGATCAACTTGTAGGAAAACAGGCCGAACTGAATGGACAGATGTCTTTTTTCGGCCTTATAAACTATGTTACTATGTTACCTACAAAAATCAGTGACCACAGTGAAAGAGAAAGCAGATAACATTGAACAACAATTAAAAGAGTGTATGCAACCTGAGGAGTTTTCTGTATTGACGGAGAGAGTGGAGACTTATTTAAAGGACTATCGAAAGGATACAGAGGCCAAGAATAGGGATAAATTTACAAGATACACGGAGGACTATTTATTAAAGAGGGTATATAAGTGGCAAGATCCACCACTTTCAAGGGGAAACACTGGATATAGTAGAACATCTCCCAGAGGTTACTTTTCGTCAAGCTCCGAAAATGACCAATCTATTCCTCGACAACAAAGGCGTTTTTTACGCTGAGGCCACCAACCCAAAGGAGGAGGAGGGCAGGCCGCCATCACCGACGAAAATATCCCGGAACCACAGACCTCGATGACGACGAGATCCCAGGTATAGACAAAAAAAACTCTTGTTATTTTATTATATATTTCTTCTAAGAGTCTTACACCTCAACAAATGAACTTACTTGAAAAGGGCCTGTCATTCAGTCCTATCAATCAATTTGATTCCTTTCAACTTGATATTGATATGGAAAGGTTTTTCCGGACTGTGAGAGTAAAAACACATTTTGCAGTAAAAGAGAAGGTCATAAACGACAGAGCCACAATAAAATCTGATAGCGCTAACATGTTGAGACTAGAGGAACTGGGATTGCGGCTCCGCAGTACATCTATGCCGCCAAAGCAATACCATCCGGTCAAAACATTTGTGGAATGGGTTAAAAGGGATGTTATTTCTATTATGAATGATACCAAGAAGGGATCGTACCCTATAAGGAGGAATTTATCTAAAGATGAGACTTTTGCATTGAAATAATTATTGGATGAAAAGGAATTAATAATAAAGACGGCGAATATAGGCGGGTCGTTTGTGGTGATGGACCGCTTAATGTATGTTGAGGAAATTTGCCGCCAATTAAATCATGTGGATATATACAAGGAATTAAATTATAACCCTGCTCCACAAATCAGGAGGAAAATTGAGGATGTGGTGACTCGATATGTTGATTTGGGAGTTATTGATAAAAAGATGGCTCAGTATTTAATTAACTACTCCCCAGTGATGCCAGTTTTGTATACATTGCCAAAAGTCCACAAAACCCTGAGCAATCCCCCGGGGAGCCCGATTGTGGCATCTACTAATTCCATCCTTACTCCCCTATCATTGGTATTAGAAAAAGCACTGACCCCACTGGTGAAAAAAACAAAATCCTTTCTATTGGGCAGCGGTGATTTTTTGGATACAGCGCTAGCTATAGGCTCAATACGTATAGTGAGTCTACTTGTTACCATAGATGTGGTTAATCTCTATACATCGATTGAACATTTTAAGGGAATATCAGCAATTGAGGCCATGTTAAAAGCTCATCAGATCCCGGAGAAACAACAAAGGTTTTTGCTAGAAATATTAGGGATTGTGTTGTCTGAAAATTACTTCATGTTTGAAGATAAATTCTTCTTACAGAAGCGAGGATCGGCGATGGGTGCAAATGTGGACTCCCCATATGCAAATGCCTATATGACAAGTTTTGAAGAGAAATTTGTCTATCCCAATGGTGATTTCCAGACTAATGTTATATGTTGGAAAAGATTTATAGATTATATATTTTTCATATGGCTGGGGCCACATGAGACCCTTTTGTCTTTCCTTGAGATGAGATGCTCGAGTTTATATGGCCAGAGCTGAAATGATGACCTATGATGACAATAAAATCAGTTACCTGGATACTTTGGTCATTAAAAAAGAGGATGGTACACTGGAAACAGATTCAAACCATAAGCCTACGGATAGGAATAGCCTTCTACATTATGATAGTGGACACTCTGAGCCCACAAAAAGAGATATACCTAAATCTCAATTACAGAGAGTACAGAGTATTGTGTCAGACCCCAAAATGTGTAGCATAAGATTGAAAGAAATGCAAAATAAATTCCGAAAGGGGGGGGTATCTAGAACATATTCTAGGAAGAGCTTTAAAGGGAACCTGTCATCACCTTTATGCTGCCCATACTAACGGCAGAATAAAGTAGATACAGATTAGTTGATTTCAGCGGTCTATAATTTATAAGTTAAAAATAAGTGGTTGCCGAGAACCATCACCACAATCATTGCAGACTGGGCCTGGAAAAGAGTCACAGCCACCTGAGAAGAGTCATGGTTATTCATGAATTCCTGCTCTCCCTGCCCACCTGCTGATGACTGACAAGCTTCTACCTAGTTTTCTCCCTTTCTCTCTTGGAGAGAACTGTCAATCATCAGCAGATGGGTGGGGAAAGCAGGAGATTATGAATAACCATGACTCTTCTCAGGTAGATTTGACTCTTTTCAAGGCCTGTGCTGCAATGATTATGATGTTGGTTCTCCGCAACCATTTACTTTTAGCTCATGAGTGACACACTGCTGAAATCAGCATTTCTGTCACTACTTTATGCTGCCCTCAGTGAGGTCAGCATAAAGTTGATGACAGGTTCCCTTTAAATGATATAAAAAGTGACAATGAAAAATCAGGAATGAAAATTAAAAACAAAACTGACAATAAGAGAATACATTTTATTCATAAATTCCATCCACACAATTCCCTAATTGATGAAATAGTGAGGAAACATTGGTCCATACTACAAAAGTCCTACCCTGAGATAGAAGAATTTAACAACTATCCTCTGATTTGTAACAGAAAATACCCAAATTTGCGGGATAAGTTGGTACTGGCCGATATAGGCAGTTCCACAAAACTCTTGGGGCAGACCTATATAGCCTCAAGAAAAAATGGCACATTCCCATGTTTAGGCTGTATGCAATGTAATTAAAGGAGATACATTTTATCATCCTCATACAGGTCAAGCCTATAAAATAAAGGGATATTACACCTGTAAAGCCACAAACGTGATATATGTTATTAAATGCCCCTGTTGTCTCTTGTAAGTGGGTGAAACCATACAACATGCAGGAGATATTGTTGCTTCTGCCCCCCATCACTTCGATACATGTGGCCATAGTATTTCTCAGCTAAAGTATCAAATAATAGAAGGGGAGGATACATCAAACAATTACTACAGCACCGTGAGGCATACTGGATTCATACACTCCAGACCCTCAAACCAAAGGGATTAAACAGGGAGTTTGAGGTTGCATATTTAGCCTTAAATGTGTAACTCCTCTAGACACCAACAGGTTTCTGCTCATTCTACTAATATGATATTGTATATTTTATTAATATTGTATATTTTATTACAGAACTGCCCATGTATTTATTGATAGATATATATCGAAGAGATTCAGATTATGGTGAATGTTAGTAGTAAATTATTGACAGACTGGAGAGCACAGGTAGAGTGGTAGACAGATGATGTAGGAGAGCAGAGGTGGATTGGCCATAGACCTTACAGGGTAATTTCCTGGTGGGCCGATGGACACATTTTGTTTTATTTCTCCCCACCCAGTGGAACCTGTGAAGAGAGCTATACTTATCTATGGTTCCCAGGCTCTCTTCAAAAATAAATTGCACTATAACAATAGATGCAAACATAACATATAAACTAAGCCTTCACTCTAATGATAAAATCTGAGACTCTTAGCCAATATATTTAGATCAAAACACATCTGTGTCCACCTACCCAGCACCATGGTGGTCTCAGTTCAGGCAGGTCCTACGCTAAACCTACATATGTGGTCATGGCCGGCCTTAGCTATGTGTGACCTGTGCGGTCGCACAGGGCGCCGGCCACCTGACTATTGAGGGGGCGCCGTCAGGAATAGGATCAGCTGCTACCGTGCTGCGCCCCTGCGGCGTGGTGTCCAGCGGTGCTATCTGCTGTATCAGCGCAGGGCGCCGGCCACCAGACTATTAAGGGGTCTCTGTCAGGAATAGGATCAGCTGCTGCCATGCTGCGCCCCTGCGCCGTGGTGTCCAGCGCTGCTATCTGCTGTATGCGCATGGGCGCGTGCATACAGCTCTTCCTGTAGCAGCGTGACCTCCGGCAAAGGCGCCGATGACGTCATTCATGGGCGACTGAGCGGAGATGTCGGCCTGGAGGCTCTGCGCGGGAGTGTAGGTAAGCATTTATAGTATTTGTTTTGTTTCCTTTCTTTCTTTTTTTAATTCTGGCACTAATGGGAATGAATGGGGGTGGGGGGGGGTGTTACTGACACTAATAAGAATGAATGGAGGGGGGGATGTTACTGGCCTAATGGGAATGAATGGAGGGGGGGATGTTACTGGCCTAATGGGAATGAATGGAGGGGGGTGTTACTGTCACTAATGGGAATTACATACTTGCCTACCAGTGTGTGTGGTGGAGTATTATTGAAGTTTTGGGGGCTATAGCTGAGGAGATTGTGTAGAGGTGATCAGGATGCTGGAAAATGCAGATTCTAAGATGTTTGTCTGACAGATGCTGAAGAGGCGACTCATGGCCGGGAGAAGTTGACATGGAGGTCTGAATGGAAAACAAAAGAAAAGACTGACTAGAGGAGACGTCTTCTGGAGTCACTGGATGTAACGATAATCAATTACACTGTACCGCCTGTAGAGCTGATATCTATCTCTATACAGTATGTTCACTGTATGGGGGTGATATGGGTCTGTGTTTATTGTGTTCTCTATAATGACAGTATGGTGGTATTATTCAGTCATTGTGTTAGTAATATTTACTAAGGCTGTATTACTTGTCCCTTGTATACTAATATAATTGGTAATATTGGGTAATATATACTGTTTATATTCAGTGACAGTAGTGGAGTTAGTAATGGTAGTCATGGTGTTGTTCTAATATACAGGCCTGATATTTAAGTCTTTGTTTTGTTTGTGTCTCAAAAACTTTTTTGTTACTCGCATAAATCTGCAACTTTATCTTACTATGAGAAACTATCATTTCTGAACCCATAGGCCTTGTTTCTTGTCTGTGAGGTGGTTTTGAGATGACTTTTCGTAGTGAGATGCTATTACTATCCCTGTTCTCATTTCTTTCTTTCACTCTCTGTTATTTGTTTGTGGAAGCGTGAAAATACTCCTTCTTTTCATCCCTCTGCGATCACTAAAGTGTATTGTCCTGTTTTTTTTTTAGTGATGTTTTAGCCGAGCATTGCATTGCCGGGTCCATGATGCCTCGAACTATGATTTAATACAATGTATTTGGGGGATAAATTGGATGGGGTGGGGGGTAGGGTTTTTATATTAATGGGATATATAACTAATAATAAAAAATAAATAATTTAAAAAAAAAGTGCATTGTCCTGAAGGCTTGAACTTTGCAGGGTCTCATATGTGTCTTACTTTCTTCCCCTTTAAGTAGCATTAATGGCTATCAGTATACAATTCTTCAAAATGGATTACCGTATTTTTCGCCCTATAAGACGCACTTTTTTTCCCCCATAGTGCCGGCGTGCACTATGACCTGACGCTGCAGCGTCAGGTCATAGTGCGCGCCGTGAGGGAAGAGAGCGGAGCGCGGACCGGAGGGCAGCGGCAGCGCAGGACAGGTAAGTAAGATTATTATAAGTGACTGGGTGGGCTGATCTGAGGTCTGATGGGGGCACAAGATGCTTATCTGAGGTCTGATAGGGGCACAAGACGCTGATCTCAGGTCTGATGGGGGCACATACTGTCTGTAATCTGAGGTCTGATGGGGGCACAATATGTTGATCTGAGGTCTGATGGAGGGCACATACTGTTGATCTGAGGTCTGATGGGGGCACATTCTGCTGATCTGAGGTCTGATGGGGGCAAATACTGTTGATCTGAGGTCTGATGGGGGCACAGTGGGCTGATCTGAGGTCTGGTGGGCGCACAGTGAGATGGTATGGGGGCACAGGGGGCTGATATGGGGCCATAGTGGGCTGATCTGAGGTCTGTTGGAGGTCTGACATGGATGGCTGATGGAGTTCTGACATGGAGGGCTGATAATGGGGTTTGATGTAATGTCCTGAAATTTATGGGCAGTCTGATAAGAGGATCTGATGAAAAATATTTTTTTCTTATTTTCCTACTCTAAAACCTAGGTGCGTCTTATGGGCCGATGCGTCTTATAGGGCGCAAAATACGGTATGTGATAAAGAATACATTCTACTGTATTCGTACTGAATCATCAAGGACATGGACACACTGAATTTATGATACGGGACCGCCAGAAATATTTTCAGTACTTGTCACATCAGATGGACAAGGAATCGCTCAGGAATTATCACACCGTTTGGCTATGGACACCCAGTATTTTTAGGATGACCAGGGACATTCCCAGTACTTATCCTATTGAATCACTGATGACATGGAAGCTCATAGTAATTATCACAGTGGATGGCCAGGAGGAACCTGGACACTTTCTGTACTTACATCACATTGGATCTCAAGGGACAGGGAAACATTGGGTCACCAGGGACACTCTCAATACTCAATACTTATCATATTGGATCAAGAATTAGAGGGAAATTCTCAGTACTTATATCAGAACATTGGAAATGGGAAGTCATGGACATACTCAGTATTTTGTTAAATGTTTTTACCCGGAAATGTGGAAACACTTAGGGGGAGATGTACGAAGAACCAGTGTTTTTCATGCCACTCTTAAAGGGAACCTGTCACCTCAAAAACACAAAAAAACTGCCAGCATTACCTTGAACTTGGGTCCAGTGTGTAACTAATGATGCTTTTCATTCATTTCAGTAATTCCTCTAACCGGCAGGAAAAGACTTTTTTATCCCCATGAGCGAGCACTTTGCAGTCAGCTTGAAGTCAAGGAGGCAGCGGACTTCTTGCTTCAAGTCAAGTAAAGCACTGCCCCTCTTCTTCTTGATTGACATCCTTACTTTGGGCCGGGGATCGCGTGCGCGGTGCGCTCCTTGTTCCTGCGCGATCCCGGGTCCGGCTCTCCAGCTTGCAGGCTTTCTTATGCGCACTGCGCATGCCCCAGCAATTCAAACGAACACGCGTACGAGCGGTCAGGCAGGCGTGCGTCCGTCCGTGCGGGGACGGTGGGCGCTCATACGCGCGCTCGTTTGAATAGCTGCCTCCTTGACTTCAAGCTGACTGCAAAGTGCACGCTCATGGGGATAAAAAAGTCTTTTTCTGTCGGTTAGAGGAATTACTGAAATAAATGAAAAGCATCATTAGTTACACACTGGACCCGAGTTTAAGGTAATGCTGGCAGTTTTTTTTGTGTTTTTGAGGTGACAGGTTCCCTTTAAGTGAAATCCGCTGCCCGTCCAGCTAGGCAGATTTACTAAGAGGCATAAGCCTCCTCATATATCTGCCTGTGCAGAATTTCCCCTCTTTAAAGTGGCTTCAGGTCTAATCCACCACGGAGGTGGTATAGGTTTGCCCTACAATATAGGCTACAGAAGTTGCATAGACTGTAGTAAATCTGGCTTGAGCTGAGGCCACACTAATTAGTACACCAAGCCACACCCACTTTTTCAGAAGTGGAATGGCCGGTGCAGAAACAGCAAAAATGAGCAAGTTCTTGAGCAAACTAGCGACTGCTCAGAAATTAGCTTATTTTTGTAAGCCAGAAAACATGCATACAAGGATGATAAATCCCTCCCTCAGCGTTTATCACACTGGAATGCTGGGAACATGGATGCATTCGGTATCTCTTATATTGGATGAGTTGGGACAACCCCTCTAAAGTTACAGTGTGTATTTTTCATATATGCATTATGCAATAAACTGTTTATGGCAGTCCTGTATATGAAAACTGTCTTCTGTCATCCTAGATGACGTTGGAATAAAATGCTTATTATTATAGAAAATGAACAAGTGATAATTATTTTCCATTTTACTTCTTATGCATTTCATTCAGGTTAGGTTGTTATTACAAGGTTTCTGTTTATGGAAGTGTATATTAGAAAATCATAAAAATTACCAATATGGACAGCAGTTTCAATATTTTACCTAGGATGGCCTGCAGAAACTGAGCTAAACATATGAACAAAAGTCACAAAAACTAACATTATAAAACTGCGAAGGGAGGGGGCGCCTAAGGGCAATTTTGAACAGGGCACCCTGCCACCTAAGGCCGGCCCTGTATGTGGTTGTGCATCTATGTTTAGGAGCGCAGACCCTGCACATATAGTGTGCTGCTCCTAGTTACCTTACTTATTGTTATAGTTCATTATTTTCTGTGACTTTTAAATGTAGCCTTGTACATCCGCACATTTTACTATCATATTGTGCAGGATGTTTTTGTATATTTTTTCCATTTTTTGATATGTCTTGAACGAGTGGCACCTTCAGCACTTCTATCCAAGAAGTAGCATTCATGTGCACTTTTGCCCCACCTATTTAAGAGGCGACCTTGATTAAGGTGGTACATGTAGGTGTGCATGCTCCTCCTCTCATTGGTTGCTAATGCACACAGAGGTAACTAGTAGCAGCACACTATATGTGCAGGGTCTGCGCTCCTAAACATAGATGCACAACCGCATAGGTAGGTTTAGCGTAGGACCTGCCCGAACTAAGACCACCGTGGCGCTAGGTAGGTGGACACAGTTGTGTTTTGATCAAAATGTATTGGCTAAGAGTCTCAGATTTTATCATTAGTGTGAGGGCTTAGTCCATATGTTATGTTTGCATCTATTGTTATAGTGCATTATTTTCTGTGACTTGTACATCCGCACATTTTACTATCATATCGTGCAGGATGTTTTTGTATCTTTTTTCCGTGACTTTTTTCCCAGGCTCTCTTCCCCAGACTTATGGTCCCTGCCAATAACAGCCAATAACTGACCTCAGCAGTGACATCTCCCCACACGTGCAAGATTCAGCAGTGACATGTCCACAAGCAGCACATGACAAAGCAGACATGCTACTTCATCACTTAAGACAGCTTGAGAGTCACTGAACCTGAAAAAAGCAACATGGAGCTCCTTTCACAGGTCCCTGTGAAATAAATCTATATTTCAACAAAAAATGAACTGTATTGGTATAACCACATCTCCGAATAGTTAAGCCATCAAAATATCTTACCCCCATTTGCAAACAAAAAGCAATTGACAATGACATACTGTTAGTGCTGTTTTCTGGTCACCTTGCCTACCCTAAAAATGTACCAAGAAGCATTCAAAAAGTTGTACCTACCCACTGCTCTGTCAAATGAATGCATGTCATGAAACACTGCTGCTTGCTGAATGTGAGGGATTATATAATGTGAAGAATGTCACATGACTGAAGCCATGTTTCATCTATGCCATCAGTACATTACATAGGACTAATGCATGGGATATACCATTCTACTACACTTAAGGGTCAACCACCTGACATTAGACTGGTATGTATTCAAAATTTTAAATACATATATATTAAAAAACTTGCATCTTGTATGACTTACTATTCCTTCCTAGATAGACAAATTCAAAAAAAATTGGAATACCCCTTTAATTTGTTGAACGTGTCAGACCAGTTTGCAGGTAGAAGTTAGTGGAATATACTACATTGTGCATTCGGGGGGGGGGGAATAATATTTATAAGAAATCATTTTCATTAAGAAACACTGGTGAAATTCAAGGCAGTTCTCGTCACATAGTACAATGTATAATTATAATGATTAGTAGCAAATACATCCAAAAACATTTCTACATTTGTAGGTGCTCTATCAATAAGAGGAGAACACACCCCCAGCAAGTACAGTGGTTCTGTCCAGTGAGCAATGACATCACAAACTGTCTCTATGATGTTAACATTCCAAATGTTCTATCTCTAAGGGAACAACAACCCACTACCACATCGCTTCATCTTTACACCACAACACTGTAAGAAGCCAGGCGGTAAGTTCATTGCTAGGGTACTAAAACAAGGGCTGTATTACATTTGTGACAATAGGACCTAATCCTGGTCACTTATGGGGACATGGGGTAACTGTAGTTGTGGCGTCATCCCCTTCCTCTAAGTTTCACCCACTTTTTTTTTAATTGACAAGAGCGGCATAAAACGTAAAAAATTGCAAAATTGTGACTTTTTACCCCAAAAAAACATTTATAAAGCCTTTGTAACTGGCTTTTAATTATTTGCTAGTCATAAACTGTGAAGCTTGTGCTGTTATTGATGAGGAATTTTGCACTTAGATTGAAGATTCTTATTGAATCCCTTTTCCTGGATGGGGTTTATTGGTGTTTGGTTTAACAATCCGCTTTCGAGCTTCCTAAAACCTAGTGGTTGTGATAGGACTGATTTTACTGCTCCTATTTACTTGTAAATTATTAATATGTTGTATTTCTCTTTGCAGTAAAGCCGTGGATAGGTCCATTTCATGGGAAGGATGACATCACAGCTACAGAGATTGACCGTCTGATAGCCCAGCTCGACTGCCTACCTCTCCTGAAGACCCC
The DNA here is from genome assembly GCA_900303285.1 of Rhinella marina. Lineage (NCBI taxonomy): Eukaryota > Metazoa > Chordata > Amphibia > Anura > Bufonidae > Rhinella > Rhinella marina. The sequence continues at coordinate 2,380 of ONZH01002630.1, read as the reverse complement.
TCAGCTTTTTGAGAGTTGGGTGGAGGACATCGTCTCTGGAAAGAGGGTCCCATAGATGCACCCCAGCAGTTTGAGCGTCACTCCTATAACAACCATTGCTCATGGCGTGGTTACAGCGGGGAGGTCCTTGTGTTGGGATGCACCTCTGGACAGCTGTCATCATCCTATTAGTTAGATAGTGTGTGTTTGCGTATGTATGTGCTTCTGTCTTTGTGTGTATGCGTGTGGTTGCTTGTGTGTGTATTCGTGTGTGTGCGTGTTTGTGTGCATGTGGGTTTGTGTGTGCGTTTGTGTGTGTTTGCTTGTGTGTGTGTGTGCGTGTTTGTGTATGTGTGTGTTTGCATGTGTTTGTGTGTGTATTTGTGTGTGCGTGTTTGTGTATGTTTGTATGTGTTTGGTGGTGTGTGTATGTGTGTGTGCGTGTATGTGTGCGCATGCACTTAGATTGAAGATTCTTATTGAATCCCTTTTCCTGGATGGGGTTTATTGGTGTTTGGTTTAACAATATGCTTTCGAGCTTCCTAAAACCTAGTGGTTGTGATAGGACTGATTTTACTGCTCTTATTTACTTGTAAATTATTAATATGTTGTATTTCTCTTAGCAGTAAAGCCGTGGATAGGTCCATTTCATGGGAAGGATGATATCATAGCTACAGAGATTGACCGTCTGATAGCCCAGCTCGACTGCCCACCTCTCCTGAAGACCCTTCAGCTTTTTGAGAGTTGGGTGGAGGACATCGTCTCTGGAAAGAGGGTCCCATAGATGCACCCCAGCAGTTTGAGCGTCACTCCTATAACAACCATTGCTCATGGCGTGGTTACAGCGGGGAGGTCCTTGTGTTGGGATGCACCTCTGGACAGCTGTCATCATCCTATTAGTTAGATAGTGTGTGTTTGCGTATGTATGTGCTTCTGTCTTTGTGTGTATGCGTGTGGTTGCTTGTGTGTGTATTCGTGTGTGTGCGTGTTTGTGTGCATGTGGGTTTGTGTGTGTGTTGTGTGTGTGTGTGCTGTGTTTGTGTATGTGTGTGTTGCATGTGTTTGTGTGTGTATTTGTGTGTGCGTGTTTGTGTATGTTTGTATGTGTTTGGTGGTGTGTGTATTTGTGTGTGTGTGTGTGTGCATGTGTTTGTGTTGTGTATTTGTGTGTGCGTGTTTGTGTATGTTTGTATGTGTTTGGTGGTGTGTGTATTTGTGCGTGTATGTGTGCGCATGCACTTAGATTGAAGATTCTTATTGAATCCCTTTTCCTGGATGGGGTTTATTGGTGTTTGGTTTAACAATCCGCTTTCGAGCTTCCTAAAACCTAGTGGTTGTGATAGGACTGATTTTACTGCTCTTATTTACTTGTAAATTATTAATATGTTGTATTTCTCCTTTGCAGTAAAGCCGTGGATAGGTCCATTTCATGGGAAGGATGATATCACAGCTACAGAGATTGACCGTCTGATAGCCTAGCTCGACTGCCCACCTCTCCTGAAGACCCCTCAGCTTTTTGAGAGTTGGGTGGAGGACATCGTCTCTGGAAAGAGGGTCCCATAGATGCACCCCAGCAGTTTGAGCGTCACTCCTATAACAACCATTGCTCATGGCGTGGTTTCAACGGGGAGGTCCTTGTGTTGGGATGCACCTCTGGACAGCTGTTATTATCCTATTAGTTAGATAGTGTGTGTTTGTTTGTATGTATGTGCTTCTGTCTTTGTGTGCATGTGTGTGTTTGCTTGTGTGTGTATTTGTGTGTGCACGAGTGTGTGTATGTGTTTGTGTGTGCGTTTTTGTGTGTGTTTGCTTGAGTGTGCACGTGTGTGTGTGTGTGTGCGTGGTTGTGTATGTTTGCATGTGTGCCGTGTGTATTTGTGTGTGCGTGTTTGTGTATGTTTGTTTGTATGTGTGTTTAGTGGTGTGTGTATTTGTGTGTGTATCTGTGTGTGTATGTGTGTGCATGCGTACATGTGTGTATGTATTGGCAAATAAGCCAATAATAATGCAAGAATGTTTAGATGAAATGGCTACTAAGAGGCAGCCATGAATGGATGCCTAACATCCCATGATCTCTGCAGCTTATCTGTAGACTTCATGAAGTAGGGGCTGTCTGAGGGGCCATTTCTGGTAGGTAAGTCAGATAGTTAGCAAATACATGGGAATTACACATATGTATGAAAAATAAAATAAATCAATTAATTCCACCACCTTGTCTATCCTTCATATTCTTTTAATTCATTCTTAAACATATATTGTAAAATAGATTCTACTGTACTTAAAGGGGTTGGGTCATCTCATACATTCGGGGCATATCGCTAGCACTCGGCTATATTCATCAGTCCCATAGAAATGAATGGAGGGTGGCCACACATCCTCAGTGTGGCCTCCTTCACTTTGT